>OX596006.1:44550584-45143084 GCA_951394115.2 Drosophila phalerata | reverse complement strand
TCTGTTTAACCAAGTCCTTTACTAATTCTCTCATTTAATTCAATCCGCAGTCATGAACAATGAATATTCTCTGCTGAACGAGATGCAGGAGAATTGTAAACTATATGGAATGGTTGAGGTGGACCAATTGCGGTCCACGTGGAAGGCCAGAAAATTTCCGATCGAGGTGCCCGTGTCGATAGTGCAGAGTGGATTGCTGCCATCGATCTTTGACTGGCCATTGATGGGACAACTGATGCCCATGGAGCAGGCAATGGGTGAAGCAATGCTCCAGCAGCGTATCAATGATCTGGAATTGTTGAACAGTCTGACAACATCGTTGCAACGCATCGAGATTGTGCCGGAGGTGGGCATCGAGGTGGATGTGGTGATGGGACGACCCAGCTATAATGTTCAGGTGCAGGATAATGGTAGTATTTTGGTCAAGGAGCTGCCCAGTCTACACATACACATATACGCTGTGGAAACACGAGCTGTTGCTGGACAGGAATGCGATCTGGATAATGAGCAGGACAATGAACAGGACAATGATGATGATGATGATGATGATGATGATGAAGTCGAAGCAGATCCAGATGCAGATGCAGATGCAGATGATGAGATGATCAATCAACAGGCATTGGATGAAATATCAAATAACACTGATAATAATAATACCAATAAGGACACCAAAAACAAATCCATGCAGCTGACATTGTATAAAAAGGACTCACAAGAGTCCTTAGACTATATGCAATCGTATGAGGAATGCGGCAATCTAACGGATCCCGATGAACCCACCGATTTCCTAACCGAATCCGATGATCAAGCCGATATCAAACTACGTCGTCGCATGTCCTTCTGGATGCGTTTCGGCAATTGGTTGCGACAGAGTATGCCACGCCTTAATTAACCATAACATTGATAACACCCAACCCACAATCCACCCCCAAACCCTTCTGATATATCATTTTAGTTACCCCACCCCCCACTCCAAACAACCACCTCTCCCTTGCAGTTTGTGAACATGAATCCCACTTTATTAATCTCAATAATCACAATTTCTGTATTTTCCACTATTGGTTCATTGAATAAAACGAAAATTATGAGCTTTATCTACCCTTAACCCCTACTCCCTGCTACCCTCAAACCTCCCCAGTCACCCCATCCCCCAAAAAAAATATAAAACACACAACATTTCCCGTCATTTTCTTTGTGGGAGCTCAAATTTTCTATGCACAATGCAAATCGCTTGGAAAAATGCCGAAATCGAAAGAAAAACACATAGAAGTGTAAAGAAAATGAAATGAAAAGCTAACAAGTGGGCGGCTGCAGTCGGGCACGCTCGACAGTAGCATACCCTGTGCTCAAGTACTCTGTACAAAAAGTTGATTTTCGAGCGATTGTTCCTATGGCAGCTATATGATATAGTGGTCTGATTTGAACAAAATTTAGTCAGGATGTATAATACCAGCCCAGATGCATATTCTATCAGTTTGGTTAACATATCTCAAAAAACAAAAAACTTTTTCATACTAAAACTTCATTTTCGACTAAGCGTCTCTATGGCAGCTATATGATATAGTGGTCCGATTTGAACCAAATCTAGACAGAATGTTTAATACCAGCCCAGATAAATTTTATGTCAGATTGGTTGAGATATTTCAAAAAAACAAGAAGTTTTTCATACTAAAACTTCAATTTCGATCTATCGTTTCTATCATATAGAAGTCCGATCCAAAAAATAAAAACACGATCTGTCTTTTATATCCAGGAACCTACTTACCAAGTTTAAAGTTTTTAGCTGAGATCGACGCGACATTATACCCATCTTTTTTTTTTTGCCATTTTCAATGGGTTTAGGGTATTAAAATGTAACAGAAAAGCACAAAAACACTGAAAAAACTGAACAAAAACTAAACACAACCGTTAAGGGGAAAATAAGGAAAAAGAACATTTTTACGCTTAAGCGCATCCTTAACGCAGCATCGAGCCGAATTCCTTGTTGCAACAGGACAATGCCTTCTCTCTTCTTCTGCCTTCCTTGCCACAATTATCCTCTGATTCTGTCTCTTTCTGGAAAAGTGGATACTTCAGTTCGCTGCCCGCAGCTATTCAAGTGCAATCAGCGATGAGTTGAGTAGAAAAGCGGCCAGCCAAAAGAATCAATTCAATTACGAGATAAAAGTAATTCCCCTCCTTAAATACAATCCATTAAGTAGCTAAATAACAATTGTGCTTGAGGCCTGGGATTAAAACCGTAACCGTTTACCGGTTATTAAATGATTGATGTTGGTAACGAAACGAAGTAATCGTATTGTAACCGATTCATGTCTAACGGTTAAAACCGGTTAAATTAAACATACAATTTAATTATGTATTTATTTATTTATTTATTTATTTATTTATTTATTTATTTATTTATTTATTTATTTATTTATTTATTTATTTATTTATTTATTTATTTATTTATTTATTTATTTATTTATTTATTTATTTATTTATTTATTTATTTATTTATTTATTTATTTATTTATTTATTTATTTATTTATTTATTTATTTATTTATTTATTTATTTATTTATTTATTTATTTATTTATTTATTTATTTATTTATTTATTTATTTATTTATTTATTTATTTATTTATTTATTTATTTATTTATTTATTTATTTATTTATTTATTTATTTATTTATTTATTTATTTATTTATTTATTTATTTATTTATTTATTTATTTATTTATTTATTTATTTATTTATTTATTTATTTATTTATTTATTTATTTATTTATTTATTTATTTATTTATTTATTTATTTATTTATTTATTTATTTATTTATTTATTTATTTATTTATTTATTTATTTATTTATTTATTTATTTATTTATTTATTTATTTATTTATTTATTTATTTATTTATTTATTTATTTATTTATTTATTTATTTATTTATTTATTTATTTATTTATTTATTTATTTATTTATTTATTTATTTATTTATTTATTTATTTATTTATTTATTTATTTATTTATTTATTTATTTATTTATTTATTTATTTATTTATTTATTTATTTATTTATTTATTTATTTATTTATTTATTTATTTATTTATTTATTTATTTATTTATTTATTTATTTATTTATTTATTTATTTATTTATTTATTTATTTATTTATTTATTTATTTATTTATTTATTTTAAATAATTAATTTATTTATTTATAGATAATATTTTTTTCTATTTGTTCTGTTACTTTTCCATTTTTACTTTCTTTTATATTTTTTTTTCATTCCTTACCCATTCTTTACTTTTCTTCTATATTTCAAAATTTTCCAATATATAAACTTTTTTTCTTTAATCTATTTTAATTTTATTTTCAACTAGATTTACAATAATATTTTCGGAATTACTCATAAACTGAGGTCATTAAATCCATCATCTTATCTTTTTGCGCTCTTTTTCCCCCTCTCTATTCATTTTTCTGTCTATCTTTAAATATTTATTCCTTAGCTTTATAATTCCCAAATGGTTTAATCTTATGTTTGCATATAAAAGACTTGCAAATATTAAGAAATTGACTGTAATGCTCTTAAAGCTTATTAGGAGTACATATTGCATTTTGAGGAGTATGTTGATTGCTGTTCAAATTTCCCTACTACTTTTCCCCTTTCCATTCCTGTTTCCCTTCCCTTTCCTGTTGAGACTTTCACCAGCCTAAAAAGTGAGACATGAGACGGATTTTCTGGAGCTGGAAATGAAAACGGGACTCGGGATTGGGTTGCAAATGTGCATGGGATAAATGGAGCACAAAACGCTTTGAGGCAACATTAAAAGGCAACGATGATGCCCCAGTCGGAGTTGCTGCATATGGTGGCACTGACAGTGGCGCCACCTGCCGCTGGTTGGCGTCCCATAAAAAGTCATTCACTAATGGCTCGTCAGTGCAGCTGGCTGAAAGGCAAAATGTGGCCCAAAGCGAGAGATAAAGACAGAGAAAGAGAGACAGGGAGAGACAGGGAGAGAAAGAAAGAGAGAGAGAGAGGAGTGGAGAGAAAAGGCCTACAGACAGATGAAGCGGGAGAAAGTGGGGAAAAGTGGGAGAAAGGCGAGTTGAATGGAGTGCTATGACATGGTCTGCCCATTTCCATTTTTATTTGCACTTCTATTGGCAACATGTGGCGCTTTTATTAAAAATTCATTTGCTTATATTACACAAACACATACACACACACACAGTAAGTACACTGCAAAAAAATCTAGTAGTTCGGGATAAATGCAATGCATTGCCAGAAGTAAGGTGTTTCCGCATTTTCTTAAACCAAGTACAAACAATTTGATTTAATCACGATTTTGTTTAAAAAAATTTTGATACTCGAGGTTCTGTAAGATTTTTTTTAGTCAGATTAAACAATTTAGGGATCTTTGTCTTGATTTTCCCCACATATTATCTTAATTTAACAAAAATATCCTAACTACTTACTTAATTTAAAAAACACATTTTAAAATCAAAAATTTTAAACTAGATTTATAGAATGTTTGAATGTTTTTTTTTCTGTGTAGACAGACATAACGGTGGGAATACGAAGGGGGAATAACCGGCTCGAAACTTCAACTGTAACTCTCTCGCCTTTAGGTTGAGTCCGGCTTTCGTTTTATCACCTACTCCACACACCCTAAACTCTTTCCTCCCTCACCCTCGACCTCATACTCCCTTCCTGTCCATGGGCTGACCTTTGACCTTCAGCAGCTGCCACATTTTGCAGCAAATTCTTTGAGAATTTATGTGTCTGAGGTCATTTTTCATCGCTACTCACTTTAATTTATTTTAAAAATTTTTTACTTCATTTGCCAATAATTGAAAATTTTGTTTTCGAACCAATACAACCGATTGGTAACCGATTCAAGTTTCAGTTAATTCAAGCATTAAATTCCGTTATGTTATTAGCGTGTAATCATTGTTTTTCTAAAAATAATTTTGAATTTAAAATTTGAGCATTGATCTTAATGAATAGATATTTTCTGAAATAATAATTTATTAAAATTTATTAAAATTTATCTGAACCAAATTTGGACAGGATGTATAGTACTAACTTAAATACATATTCTATGAGTTTGGTTAAGATATCTCAAAAACTAATAAATTGTTTATACTAAAACTTGATTTCCGACTGGGACAGACAGACAGACAGATAGACAGACAGACAGACGGACATGGCTTAATCGACTCGGCTGTTGATCCTGATCAAGAATATATATGTTTTGGCGGGTCTGCCACGCCCCCTTTTTGCCTGTTACATACATTCTGCCAAACACATTATACCCTTTTTTGCTCATTTTCAATGGGAACAGGGTATAAAAAGTCTGGAGAATAGCTGATATGGAGCTGGTATAAATCTGAAATTTGGTTTATTTGCTACACACGTAATGTTGGAAAAAATACGAGAAAAGAGAAGATAGAGCAAGCAGGGAGAAAGAGAATGCAGGAGGAAGTGAATGAAGGGATAGCTGGCAAAAACGCAAATATTTTCTATGTTGGTCAAGTCGAGTGAATTTGTTGAGTGTCCCTGGCACAAAATGCCAAATGAAGTGGAAGCAAGGAATTTCACACAATGTGAATGTGAGCAAATGTCCGCTTTTTCACCTTCTTTCCCTAGCCCACACCCCCACCCCCCTGCCACACACTCAACAAACCCGCAGCAGACACATGTGATTGTGAATGATGGAGGATGAGCAAATAAGCCAACAAATAAACAGACAAACAAACAAACAATGCGAAATGAAACGAACAGTCAGAGCACACACATATAAAATAAACCAAAAAAGTTAGCACAACAACAGAGAATAAGAGAGAGGGAGAAGGAGAAGAGATAGACAGAGAGAGGTAGAGGCAACAAGTAGAGGGGAGTTTGTTGAAGTGTAACGTGGGTTTGACTGTAAGAATTTTAACTCGAAAATCACATAAGCTGAATGTCCCCAGTTCTAACTCGTTAGAGCCATTGTAGTTCTCGATTGTGTGTGTGTGTGTGTGTGTGTGTGTGTGTGTGTGTGACACGCCCACATTAACCCATTCCCTGCACCCTTAAGCCCCCGTTTAACCCCCTTGGAGCCACTGACACCTGCAGTTGCCAGTTCGTTGTGTTGGCATCAAAAACCTACTTCATTATTACGCTCGATTGTGTACGCATTGTTGTAGTTGTTGTTGTAGTTGTAGTTGTAGTTGTTATTGTTGTTGCTATTGTTGTTATTCTTGCAGGTGCAGGAATTGCAGATATTGTAGATATTACTGTCCTTTCAAATCGTGACACGATATTCCAATTTCATTCAATTTCGCAAGTGACTTAATGTGAATGCTCACTAAAGACAACGGCACTTAACACGTTTGAACATGACTTGAACACGACACAACATGATTTTATTTGAATCAAAATCAATGTTTATGTGATAAATAAAATTGTTACCAAGCTATAATAATTATTCGTTGAATAAAAATTTAAATTTTAGGCCAACGGATTGAGATCGGTGAGTCAAGTGAGTATTGACACTTAAAAAGAAAAGAATAGATAGAATCTTTGTATTCATAAAACTATTCAAGCTTCTTAATCCGTATATTGCCAGCATTATCATATGGCAACAGCCGCAAAAAAGGGCCTGTCGATTATCCGTACAAGGACGAACAAAAAGAATGTCTTTTTCGGATTCAGCGAGCTTCAATTTATAAGTTCTGAAAGTTTCATGAAGAAACTCAAAAAAAAAGTATCTCAGAACGATTCGGGTTAATTTCAATATATATTGTAAGGTTTGTTTTCGGTCTATTTTTAATTTAATTAGTAAATTAACGTATCTTTTACGGGGAAAAAAAAATAGTTAAATTGATCAGTTATTTTTCGAGTGGTATTTATTCAAAACAACGCACATTTTAAAAGATGGAATTTAACGCACAAAAAATCACATGTCATGTGTAAGACAAAAAAAAGTACCATTAAAAGCTTTTGATAAATTTGATGTATTTGTAATTGATTAGGTGTACTTATTAGCAACTGTCTAAAAATATTTTTTTTAATAATAAAGGAATTACTTTTATAGTTATTGTAATTAAACGGATGAGTGCCTTGAGGCACTCTTGAGTATTAGAGGGTTTAAGAATAAAATATATATACACCATACGATCCGTAAAACCCTAAAAAATGCTACAAATATTGAGATATATTTAATATATTCATTGGTTTTTTGTGCCTAATAGGTTAAAGCATTTTCGAATGGAATTTGTAAGAGTGTGACCAGATTCAGTGAGTGCAAAAAAGAGATGGGATTTGGCTTGGACAACCGATGCGAATAATGTGAATGGCAAATTCACCGACGGTGAAAAGTGTTGAAGTTAACTTATGGCTTTAATCATGTGTTTGTGTCGTGTTGGAAAATGCACACATCTCTAGAAAGGTATTATTAGGTATGAAATGTGCAACGAAAGAGACAGAAAAGAGAGAGAGACATAGAGAGAGAGAGAGAGGGTGCTATGGCAATGGAATGAGACAACATTTCATTTGTTGTCCTTCGCATTCTCTTTTCACACTTTCGTAGGAAAACAAAGCGAGGTGTATTCTCCACTGGAGAGCACCGAGTCCAGGAGCTAGAGATGAGATGAGAAGAGAAGAGAATGGAGCAGTTGCTAGAACAGAAGCTGGTAACATTACCTATCACATTGCAATGTATGTGTCCTGTCACTCTCTCTCTCTCTCTCTCTGCTGCCATCTTTTCTTTATATCTCTGTCCCTCTTGTCGTGGACAGAAGAACACCGCAACTTTAGCTGTCTGTCAAATATGCTGGAGAAATATTTCAAATTGTGGCTGCTAAAATTTGAACGTACACTCAGAAAATAAAATCAAGATTTCCGTACTTAAAAATGTCATTTTCAAGTACAAGCGCTCTTAAAATCCGTCAAAGTTTGGAAATTCTAAAGTTGAGAAGAAAAATCTTATTTAAAGTTCGGTTTTCGCAAGTACGGAAATCTTAAAATGATATTTTTCGGGAATACTTTAAGTACGTTTTGTGTTTAATTAAAGCTTGTAAAACTGGAAAACATACTAATTTCAGTACACAAAAAAATATTGAATTCAATCCAAATGTACTATTTTTTACTACAAAACATTGTCATAATTACTTAATTTTAATCTTAAAACATACACTAGTATTTATACTAAAATTAAGCAAAATATCACAATTAAATATCATTTAATAATGGTGTACTTTGTTGTTTAGCGAACTTTCGGAATAGGTGCTGATTTTACCATTTTTGCGTCAACCAGTTGAGAATTCTAAGGTGCGACAATGAAAAAATATATGCCAAAATGTACTTGTTTTTGGTACGAAACTTTCTTATTTGTAAGTTCCTTTCAATCTTAAAAAAAACACCATTTTGAATGCACAAAAGTCTCAAATAATTGCAAAATATTAGAAAACCATAAAATTTATGTATTTATTTTTTTTTTCGAACTGAACCTTTTATTTTAGAAAGCGGTTCGGTTTAGGTTCGGGTTCGCAAAGCAAATAATTTCAAGGGTTCGGTTTAAGATCCGGTTCAGGCTGCGTTAAAGCCCGAACCGAACCGGTTCAACGAAGTTCGGTTCAAAACCGGCTTGCACCCTTGATTGCAAGTACAGTCATATATTATTCTGAGTGTACTGTGCGAGTATAACAACAACAACAATAACAACACCGGTTTTGGCCACATTGGGGACTCGGTATAGCCAACTGGCGACCTGACGACCTGACGACCTGGCGACCTGACGACCTGGCGACCTGCTGCCTTTCAAAATAGCCAACCCACTTTTGGTGTTGTATTCATTTCATTTATTTATTTGGTATTCAAAGCGCAGGTCGCTTCACTTGCCGCTTGCCACATACCACATGCCACATGCCACATGCCGTTATGCCACATGCCACATGGCACGGCAACAACAACAACCACACGCCAAGAATTTCATTATTTGCACCTTTTGTGCAATTTTCAAGCAAATCCACAAAAAAAAATATAAAAAAAACTTCTCAATTATTCATTTTGACTTTTTTTTTTAAGACATTTTGCGCGCCTTCAAATAGTCGGCAACTGAAATGAATAACCGTGAATGGGCAAAGTGAATACTAGAGTAGAGTTTAAGCACTGTCTGGTAGTTTCAAAGTATTTACTTATTAACTACATTTTATATTTATTCAGTTTCTTTTGGGCTTATTAATTAATTTGGTGCGTTTTGAATAGTATAAAAATATACAAGTTTTAGCAGTAAAAACTTAAAAAAATTACAAAAAAAATAGTGATTTTCATATAAAATTTCAGAAAATATGCAAAAGAAAAAGGTTCCCATAAAAAAGTTACCTTGAAACATATTACAAAAGCTAACCAAATAAAATGTTGAGAAAAGAATTATTTTCAAAAAATAGAAATAAATTAAATAAAAAAAATGTTTTTCAAAATAAGCAGAGAATTAAATAATTTCTCTTTTATATTTTATTTAGTTTTTTTATTAGTTAATATAACTTTCAAATTAAGGTGCATACTTACTTGTAATTAATTTGAATAATAATATTACGTATACGCAATGTGAAAATTAAATGCATTGAATGGTGCACAATTATCACACACTCACTTGCTCAGTTAATCCTGTTGTTTCTTCGTTTAAGGATGCCAAAGGATTCAGCTCAATTTCATAAGATTGCAAAACAAATGAAATTTGTTATGAATCCTTAAACTTCCAGTACGAAAAGGATATACAAGAGAGAGAGAGAGAGAGATGAGTAAAATGATGTGCTGTTCTTAATCGCAAATGGTTTTCAATAACATAACTGATACACACACAATATATCCTTTATTAATATCAATAGATACATATACATACATAAGGACCTCAATAAAAGGATCACATTTGATGTTTGCTTTTTAAGCCAAGGCTCTGTGCATTGTGTTAATAAATTAATATCTATATATGCTCTTCGATATTAGACTAATATATATTTGATTTAAATTTTCCAGCAACTTATTGATCTCCCCCTGTCTCCCTGTCTACAGGCATGACCATATTTGTGGGGCAAGAGCAAAAAATGTGCAACTAAAAATCAATTTAAGTCAAAATTAGATTTTCAAAATCAACAATACAAGGCACAACACAAACACAAACACACACACACACACACACACACACACACACACACACACACACACACACACACACATGGGTGACTACAAGCAACATTAGTGAGAGTCAGGACGCATTTTGCCATCCTAAAATCCTTATTCCACTCCCTTCCTTTCACCCTTTTCCTTTCGCGGAACGTAACCCACACGCAAAGTTTAAATATGAGTTTGGAAAAAAGTTTCGTGAGGCGTAAATATTTTGTGGCAGCCTCGCTGGAATCCATCTTGGCATTTTCTTCCCCTTCTTCCTCTTCCTCTTTCTCTTCCTGCAGCGTCTTCAGCTAACTGCCAAAAGGACCTTAGGACCTAAGGGCCAAGATGGAGACTGAGACTGAGGTTGAGACTGAGACTGAGAATGTTTATCCTTTTTGCGCGGCATACTTTTAGGCAGTGCACGAAAACTGCCGTTCTCAGTGTTTGATTTATGCCGGTTGAATTTTAAAATTTTCCTTTTTTTGCCCAAACAACAACACAACAACAATAGAAAACTGTCGAACTACATTTGCAATATATTGAAGTGGAAATACTCTTATTGCTTAAAATAATTAATTAAAGGTATACTATGACTATTGATATTACAAACTATTTTGAGAATTTCAGCAATTAGAGCAATTTTTTATTATTTTAATATTATTATAAAAAATCGATTCGATAATTTAATATTATTATAACTGCCTATGGTCTTAGAATCAGTTTAATTCAATAATGAGTGTCATTGGTTTTAATATAGTAAAAAAAATTTTAAAAATCTCTGGTTTGAAAAATATTTAAAAATAATTAAAGTTTTCTTTTGAAATCATTAAACTTTGGATAAGAAACCTTTAAGAGAAAAATGTAACAAAAAGAACAAAACAGTTAAGAAACAAAAACATATCGCTCATTGAATAGAAGAGTGACATAGGTAAAAAAAAAACCCGAATTTTGACTTAATGATGCAGAAATGTACGTTATGTAATAGTCTATTTTGTGTCAAAATTTCATTATCCTAGCTTTAATACACACAGCGTGAGAAGAGTTTATGTATGATCACTTTGCAGGCAAGTGAAAACTTTAAATGCGTTTATCTCGAAATGGTATTTTTGAGATAAGTCACTCTTCTAGTAAATAAGCGATATAATGATTTACAACAGATTGTTAGCTAATCTTATAAGTAATCGTCATAAAATAAATGATTACATAACGCCTGACAAATTCTTAATACCCTTTGCTAGGGCCAAAAAAAAGGAGCAGAAAAACAAGCGCACGCCAAATCAGATTAAGTTTTCAGCCTTTTTTTTTGTACTTTTACAGGAAAAAAAGGAACAGTCACCCCTGACCTCTCATATGTGTGTGTGTGTGTGTGTGTGTGTTAGAAAAAAAAGAGTTTTACAAAAGATCAAAAACTTGCACTGTTTTCAATGTGAAGACAAAGTCGCGTGTTGTTTCCCAGCCTCGATGAAAAGCGAAAGGATTCAATTTGGTGAGTGGAATAAATCAAAGCCTTTGAAGTCGTACTCCTCAGCTTTATCTACTGATATTTGTGGCAGCGTTATTAAATAGTTGGCATCCTAAATTTTCAGAGATTTCGTAGGTAATAAATCTGACAACTTTAACAGTGACTTGTCCAAAATATTTAATGATTACCAGGAACTTTAAGGAATTAGTAAAACTCGAACTATATAAATCCATAAATATATATATCAAATAATACATAAATTTTATTTCTGAAAATAAAATCTGCAAATGTAAGTGATTTAAACTAAAAAAAAAAATTATACCGCTTCAATTTGGAACATTTGGAGTGTTCCTACTGTGGTTCCGGCTCAGATCTAAGCAACCAATTGAGCCATGAATTTGAAATTTGGTATGTATATAGAGTGAATGGTATAAAAGTCATATAAATTTATAAAAAGTTGAAAAAGTGCCTTGAAATGATTTTGAAACAAATTTAACTGAAGTAAAAAAATTATTTTTCGAAAATTTTTAATAATAATCTAATTAATTTTTTTTAAAATTTGACCTTAGATTCTTTTCAGCTTTTAACTTCTATAAAACTATGTTTAATACAATTGATTTGTTGTTTATCCCTTGAATTCGTTTTTCATGTTGAGTTTCACACCTCGTTGTTGTTGTTTGTGTTGTGTTTAATTCATATTTTCGGAAAACGAGATCTAATTTTAGTACACAATAATTTCGCTTGTCGCTTTTTCCAATCCTTAATGACTTTCGTCAAGCTGTCAAGGCGCAAATGTCATAATAGATTTCATTACGCGTTTTATTTGTGCTCCCCCTGAGTAACCCCCTGACTTCCTCCTTACGCCACACTCCTCTTCAGGCCGGAACAGACTAATGCCTTTTTTTGTTGGTCAACTTCTCCCCTCGGATAGTCCACAGAAATTTCTCAACGAAAATGCGTAGCTCGTTGATTTTGTTTGCTGATAGGGCAACACTGTCAGGAAATTCACTGGAGCATTGACCACAGAAATCAGTGAGCTCGGTGTGTGTGTGTGTGTCATAGTGTGTGTTTGTGTTTGTATCAGAAAGTCAGTCATACAAAGTGAAAAAAAGCAGAAAATTCGCAGTCAGCTAATTACCACAAAATCATTGAATAGACATTTAGCTTTGAAAATAAACTGAAAGTCTAAAAAATGAGTAAAACAAATATTTATTTATATAAAGGTACATCTTTAAAAATGGAAAAAATAAAGAGTACTTTTAATTTTTTAATTTTCTTTCACTCAGTATAAATGTATTTCTAATTTTGTAACTTTATCATATATTTATTAATGCACTCTCACTCTTTCTTTCACTCTCACTCTTTTAACTCTCTTTTTTTACTCTTTATTTGTGATCACTGTTTTCTTCTTTAACTTATTTCAATTGTAATTCTTTCACATTTTACTTGTCTTCAGAGCATTAGATTGAAGTTTATCCAGCTGAGAATCCAGACTGAGCCTAATTAAATATTGCTTCAAAGAAAAAAGCTCTTTATAAAATAAAAAATCACTCTCTTTAGATATCACTTCACAATATGTAGAACATAGCTTGAGTTTCTGACTGCCTACTCTTGATTATAATTGTATAGACATTTTCAGTTTCTCTTAAAAGTATAAATTATCTCTGTACTTCTTTTTTCTGTGCTCTTCAGTTTGCTGATTAATCAATCTTTTTTAATCAGTTGCTCTTGAAAAAGCTTTAAGCTTTGTTTTGCACTATTCCAAAATTGATGACATTGCAATCTGCTCGGCATCTGTTTAAAAATCAACAGAAATGAGTAAAAAAACAAAGAAGTATATTCATGTTGCAGTGGCTCGACTAGAAAATACCCTCTGTTATGATGCCCAAATATTTGTGGCAATCTTTTGTTAATATAAAAGCCTTAAGACTCCAACACTTGGTTTGAATATTTGTTCACCAAAAGATTTCTAACTTTAAAAAAAAAATTTAAAAAGTCATTTCATTAAAAAGTTTATTTGTAGGTTTTTGTTTTTGCAATTTCAATAAAGTTCTTCAATGAAAATATTCCTACATGTTAATAACGTCAATTATTATTTTTCCAATGACTTTTTTTTTCTTTTTTAAGATATCTACATGAAAAAATAAATAAAAATTCTAAAATAATTATTTTTTTGTTTTCAATTATTGAAGTTGTGGATAATTTTAGAGGTTTGCTTCCCAATCAGAAATGTGTTATCAAAACACCAATTCATGCCAGTAAATACAGGGCATATATATAAAGAGATTTGTCAGTTTTTTAAATGATATTTGAGACTCGCATCTCATAATCGATTAATCAGCAGAATTGACTAATAAATGATTTGCCAATTCAACAGTGTTGGGTATTAGCTGAAGAGGACTGAGACTGTTCTCTAATCTCACTCAAATTTCCTCTCTTCTCCCTTATCTCAGCACTCTTCATGCTGCTTGCCTTAATCTAAGTACTTCCTCAATTTGAGTTTGCTCTAGCAAAGTTGCAATGCAGTAAAAAGTATAAAATAAAAGCGAAAAAAATAACTGTAAATGCGAAGCGAAGAAGTGAAAGAAGTAATAAAATTATTTTTGCCAAAGCAAAGCTAAGGGAAATTCCCAAGGAAAAGCTATAAAGCCTCAGTTCCGCGCTAGATAAAGTTTTAAATGCCGAGAGAGAAGCGGGAGAAAGCGACTAAGACACTGAGAAACTACCCAAAAGAAAACAAGACAGTGGAACAGACAGACAGACAGACGGACAGACGGACAGACGGTTGGACAATGGGACAGACAGGCAGAAAAGCAACTTAAAACTAACATAATAAAAAGCCAAAAAAAAAAAAATTAAAAATAAGAAGACGACATTTTGCCAGATAAAGTTTACGCTCGATTTTGTACCAGACCAGGACCAGAGGTCAGCTGGGTGTACGTGGTATCTGGCTCTCAGGCACCTAGCTGGAGGCTTTCTCCCGACTTTTACATATTTACTTGATACTCATTGATTTCTGCCACTGACTGCCAAGTCAAGAAATTGTCTCGCGGCAATCGCGAAGTTGTAATTAAAACCTTGAAGCCAACAAGCCAAAACCCCATAAAAAAAAAGAGTGAACTCTAACAGATCTCAAGCAGACCACATTCTACCAAAATCTCACTTCAAATTGACCACAAAATGGGGTTGTATAGACCAAAGACTCTGTTTGTCAGAGCGAAACAATTGCTGACACTTATTAAAATTATTTATAAGCAGAAATCAAAATTTTTCTATAAATAATTTTAGTTTTTAAATATTATGTAAGCCATTTTTAAAATATAATTTTATTTAAAAATGTTTTTTGAATTAAAATATAAAACAACAGTTAAGTAGGTTTAAAATAAAAATGTAAAAATAAAATGTGTTAGATTTAATTTATATAATTAAAACTATGATTAATTCTGTCTACATTCAAAAATATTCTACGATTTTTCCATTTAGTCTGATATTTTATTCAGTTTTTTTTAAAAATCGTGCTTTATAATTACGATACTAGATTTTAATTCAGGTTTTAATAAGTCGAACTTTATAATTACGATCCTAGGCCTAATCAATGGATTTATAGAGTTGGTCTTAGTCTTAAACTTTATGTCTTAAGACCTCAACAATTTAAGTTTCTAAACATTCTATGGATCAATTAATATGATAAATCCGTTTTGTTTTATATTATAAATGCTCCTAGGGTATTGCCGCTTCGGTCATTAGATAAAACAAATTGCTTTCTTTTAGTTTTTTGATACTCTTAATAATTCACAGAAATCTTTAAAATTATCTAGCTTTTGAGCTGTAGTTTTTTCTAAATACAATATATTGACTTATCAGCTTTTTCTATGGTAACATAACTAAGCTTCGATCATTTGAATTGTTAAAAAACGTACTTTTAAAGAAATTGTTAAGTTACAAAAAAAGCTAAAAATCTCTGTGATTTGGATGATTTCTATGAAATTTAATCAGGTTTTTTTTTGTTTTGCAACTATTGTCATTTCTAGGGTATTTAAGCTTCGTTCATGTTAAGAGGCGAACCATGTTCAACATGGCATCTTCAAGTTGCCGTCGTCACCAGCACAAAACCAATTGAGGTACGAAAATTGCAAACTTTGTCTACGCCAACGCCAAAAGCCCTGCGGAAATATTGATTCTTGTCTAGGTCGAACCCTTTCCCCTCCCCAAACATTCCCCCTCTCCTTACCCCCTTTGGCTATTTCATTCATGTTGCTATCTCTGTCTGACAGTCCAAAGTCATGCGAACGTTGAGCGAGGGGGGCAACAAAAGTTTGCATTTTTCGCCAGACTTCTTCACAGTTTTTCACTTGGAGTGTGTGTCATGCTAATTATAAATCGAAACTTTCAGCGACACTTTGTCAGCTGCAAAAAAGTTCTTACCTCTTTTCTCTGTCCCCCTCTCTTCCATCACTTTCCACTTCTTTAGCTGTCTCTTCTGCAGTCTTCGACTTGCACTTTTTGACACTTTCAGCGATTTTGTCTTTCGCAATGTTGCCAGTAAATTAAATTCACGCCAAATCAATTTAATAAATACTATATTTCAAATGGTTTATCATGCTGATATTTATCATGATAAATTCTTTACATATGCATATCAAAAGAATATTCTGTGTCGGTTGAAAATGTATAACAATTTTAAGAAATTCTAACTTTAAAATTGAGATATGCCAAACATTGAATTTAATAAGTGATCACCATTTAAAGATGAGTATTTTATAGTAAGGATGGGCACTAAATGTGTTCAGATAACTTTCTATACAAATATCGAAAAGTATTACTCAGAATACACAAGAAAAATTTACAAAAATCAAATAAGAAATTCAAAATAAGGAAGACAAAAATTGGGAAAAACCAAAATTAGGAAGACGAAAATTAAGAAAATCCTAAATCAAAGAAAAAGAATATTAAACAAAAAACAGAATTATCTTTCGAGTTTTTTTTCTAATTCTTGTACTATACAGATTTTTTTTAAGTTTAAATTAAAAATTTAGGATTTTAGTTTTTTTCTTTTTTATTTTGGGTCCCTAAAATTTTATATTATTATTTTATTTTGGAATTCTTGTAAATAATTTCGAAATTTTAATTTTTCGAATTTGTAAATCCTTAATTTATAGTTAAAATTTTTATCTATCTTATTTTGGATTCCTCAAATTTTAAATTACTATTTTAATTCGAAATTGGTATTTTTCTAATTTGTAAATTCCTAATTTATGATTAATATTTTTTTCTACCTTATTTTGGATTCCTAAAATTTTACATTACTATTTTATTTCGGAATTCTTAAAAATAATTTGTATGCTTTATTTTTTGTTTCTGAGGAAACCAGTTTGCATATAAAAGTAAAGAAAAAAAAACTAAAAAAAAAGTGCTTAAAAGACAAAAATAATTTATTAAAGAATAAGAAATAAGTGTTACTCAATTCCCAAACCATTCCCATATTTAATTCCCAAAAATGTCAATGAAACATTTTTTGTTTTTCTAATAAGCTAAATTACTTGCCCCGCATTTTCAACACAATCCGAGATGCATACTGAGATATATAGTATATTGAAAGACTTTGAGCAATTGTTTATTTGTATTATGATGGAATTTCTGAATGTTAGAGCTGATATATGAATGGATTGTTTATAGCTTTTTGTCGTGTGGGGAATTTGATGCTGAATTGCAGACGACGCGACGTGAAATCAAAGCGTTAACAGGAATTGCAGTCAATTTATGGTATGTACTATAATGGGCAGTCATTAAATGTCTGTCAGACTGTCTGACAGAGGCGTTAAATGAGTGTGTTGTCCAAAATCAAATTACCTGTAACTGTCGCTCAGTCAATCTGCCTATTTTACGCCATTTCCATATATACTTAGTATGTACTCGTATAATTCCCCAGATATTTTCCATAGCCATCTACACTTGCAGTCACTTTGACATTGATTGCTTTTAGTCCAAACTGTGATGTTTCCGGGGAATGAAATACCGCAGGGGAAGAGATTGTGGCAATTGTGGTGTTCTTTGGGTGGTTTTGTGGTATCATGTGTTCGTGGTTCACACACTCACAGTCACAGTCACTTTCACACTTACAGTCACTATCACTGTCACTGTCACCGTCACAGTCACTGTCAGCTTTTATGATTTTAAAATATTTCATCAATTGAATTAATTATGAATTTTGCGGTCTGCGTTTCGCATGTAATCAACAGAAATTCCAGCTTCATAACATCTGGTTATACTATTTAATATGTTAAATTAAAGAGACTGACAGAAGCTACAAAAGTGTTTATAAATATATACATTTATAATGCCAGTCAATAATTTAAATAAAATTAAATAGTTATCTATGAAATTAGAATAGATTGAAGATATTTACTTCAAAATTAATATGACTAAAAGTTAAAATCGAAACAGAACTGATAATGTAGAATACTTTATTTTGACCCCTTTTTTTCTATATACTTGAAGTAAAAATCTATTTAAATAAAACTCTTTGTCTTGACTCACTGACTGACTCACTGATCATTGCACAGCCCAAACCATAAGACATAGGAGGCTGAAATTTGCACACAACATAGCTGAGACTATTTTATCGTACAATAAGACGGCAGCTTGCGATATTCGAATTGCAAGAGGGTCAACTCCAATCAAATTCTTTAACTAAACTCAAGGATTATATTTATATTTGGGAATGCTTGTTATACCCTGATCAACTTTGATCAAAATCGAGTTACTATATCATATAGCTGCTGCATATAGTGAATTTTACTATAACAATGGGGTTCAACTTAACCTTTGGAGTAAAAAACATTTTTGATTTTTGCAAGAAAAATATGAGATGTGCTCCTTTTTTTTCCATCCATATCTATTTACAATATATTTTAATTAATATATTTATATCTTTCTCTGAATCTATTTCTATATCTATTTTTATTTTCATATCTACACATGCATATATATTTCTGTATCATCTTATTATTATAGAATAACAACATCTTTATCTATCTGCATTTATTTCTTTAAATACATGAATCTGTATGTATTCATATTCATTGGGTGAACTCTGAGTCTTATTCAATTTGTGCTGCACGCTGTGGCTAAATGCCGCATTGCATTGTGCCACAATGTCTGAGGTCCTTTGGCGCCATTTTGTGGCCGCTTTATGGCCAGGCCGCAAGGATGCGCATCTGATCCCCGGGTAAGAACATGGCGTGACCTTTAAATCCTTAAATGCTCGATGCCACGTCCAATGTGCCTTCAACAATGTTGTCGTTGTCGTTGTCGTTGTCGTTGCCCATCTTCCGTGCAGGAATTTACTTTTAATTTTTTAATGACACATTTAGACAGGGAGAGAAAGCTGTCGAGAGAGAGAGGGAGAGGAAGAGGGAGAGGAAGAGGGAGAGTGAAAGAGACAGAGAGAGAGAGAGAGAGCGAGAGAGAGAGAGCGAGGAAGGGAGCAAAACTCAACTGCTCGAGGCGAACGCAAGTTTCGTCTTGATTTGTGGCCAGCGACACAAAACTTAAGGAATACACTGAGAAAAATATCAAGAACATTCGTACTTCAATCAAGAATTTCCGCTGTCAAAAGTCAGCCAAGCCCGAATATTCTTGAATCAAGAACGAAATCCTAAATTTAAAAATTTTTACAAATTCTTGATATCAAAAGCTTTTGGATAAGTCAAGTACGTTTCAGGATTTATTTAAGAATATTATGGCCTCGATATAATCCCAAAATATTATAAGTTTAAGAACATTTTGTACTTACTTTAAGCGCTCTTCAGACTTATAACTTCAAAACGTACTACACCTAAGTATATTTTATACTTCAATCATGTTCTCTAAATTCTATATTTGTGCTTAAACTAATCAGCAATCGTACTAACCAAGATATTTTCAGATCCGGAATAAGCATGTTTAGGTTTTAGAACGAAACAGTCTTTATTTAGTATACATAATTCTTAATTTAAGAATTTTATTCATTAGTATACATAATTCTTACTTTAAGAATTTTATTCCTTAGTATACATATATCTTAACTTAAGAATTTTGTTCTTATATTTTTATTTTTAAAGGCTATTTATGCTACGCTCTTAAAGTAAGAATAAAAGATTTCTAGACCGAAACAGGATTAATTTAAGAAAACTAATTTAAAGAACGAATCGAACTGCTTTTTTCTGAGTGTAGAGACAAAGTGAGACAGGGAGTAAGAAAGTGAGAGAGAGAGAGAGAGGGAGACTAAGAGGAGTGTGCTGTCTAATTTCTCTAAGTGGCAAAACGGAAACGGGAATGAAAATGAAGATGGAGATTGAGTTGGAGATGGAGATGAAAATAGAGACAAAGATGGGCGTCAAGTTGCCCGGCAGGGAATTCATAATGGAGCGCTTTTCAGGTGTTAATCAATTAGGCAATGCTGACAGCAACAGATACACGTCTCTCTTCTCCTCTCCCAATCCTCTCTTCTCTCTCCACGCGTCTTAAAAATTCACGAAGTGGCCCCGTCAAAATCTTGGCCAGAATGCGATTTCCCATTACGAGTCGCTTGAATATCGAGGCGTGTCCTTGATTAAAATATTTAAGCGCACGTCAGAGAGGATAAACAACAGCAGGACAACAACACTGGACAGGACAACAACGTTAGTTCGAACCCTTAAAGGAAAACCCCAAGGGTCTCATACATTGACCGTAACGAAAGGAGTGTGTGCATATATGGTGTGTGTGTGTGTTTGTGTGAAGATAAGCAAAAAGAAAACACTTTTAATAAAAGTTTGACATGAGAGCAGAACACAATGCAGCGCACAGTGGTGCCAAACTTCAACTGGTTTCGGTATTAGTACCGAAATAATTGAATTTTTAAAAAAGGCAAGGGCAAAGACTATATTTTAAATACAGAATGGTTTTAGAGGTCAAACCATGATCTAAATGACATTCCGCTTGCAAATCGGTTAAGTTTTGCCAAAGTTATGCCAGTTCGAAGTTCAAACCTCTGACCTAACAACCTTACAAGTCAAAATATTTCTTAATTTTAATATGATTTTTTACAAGAATATAAAAGATCGCAGAATCAAATTCCAAGCATTGTTTTATACATAATAAGAAATAAATGAAAACTTGAGATTTAAAATATTCAATTTTCGAAATTTCCAAGGGGGGACCTTTACCTTACCTGATGGAACCATGGCTATGATAGTCGAAAAATAATAAAATTTTCTAAATTAACAAAATTTGACTACATAATGGATTAAGAGGTCAAACCATAATCACAATGACAATCCGCTTGAAAATCGATTCAGTTTTGATAAAGTTATGTACGTTTAAAGATAGTAAAACCCTTAATCTAACAACTTTAAAAGTCAAAATTTGTGTTCAGATTGAAAGGTTTTTTTACAAAAAAAAAATGAAACGTCTCAGAATCAATTTTAATGTGTTGCTTTATACTAATTACGTTATCAATAGTTGATTAAAGTTGAAACTTGAGAATTAAAGTTATCCATTTTAAAAATTTCAAAGGGGTGATAAAATAGAAGCCTAGATCTAGTGAAAATATTTTTTTTTTTCAAAATTAATTAAATTTGCATGCAGAGTGAATTAATTAAATAAACTCTTAACTAAAGAAGTGAATTTATAATATTAATTAATTTATTATTTTACACTGTTTCAAAGTTAAGTTCAAGTTCAAGCATGAAACTTAATAGTGTTGTGTATTTTGATTGCATTTGGAACCAGTGTGCAGTCAACTTGACTTGCCTTGTTTGGCATTTTGTTGTTCTGGTTGTTGTTGCTGTTGTTGTTGTTCTCCTTCTTCATCTCTTCTTCTTGTTGTTGCCTTTTGACCCCACAAACTATGCGAAAGCGAAAACTATCGAAAGGCCAACGTAGGTTGCCGAAGTGCCAAAGTGCGTCCTTTTGGCCCAAACACACACACACACCCTCACACATACACCCCCGCACACACTTGCATCTCTCTCTCCTTCTCTCTCACTCTCTCTCTGTCTCTCTCCCTCTGTCTCTCTCGCTCTCTCTGTTGGCCCGCTTGACAATGCCAATTGGTGGCAACGGTTGCCGGTTGTCCTTTTTACAATTTTATTGCTTGTTTACGAGCTGCTTTTCGAGTTTACTTCACTTTGCACCACATCCTGCACCCTGTACCCCGCACCCTTTACCACTTACCTCCTTCTCACATCCTGCCCCCGCCAGAGTTGCCACGTTTTCGCTAGGGTTCGGTTTTTTTTTTTGGGGGTTTACTTTGGCACCGCTCTTTATCACTCCCAATATCAAAAGCAACTACAATAACAACAACTTGTGGTTTGTTGTTGTTGTCGGTGGTGTTGTTTTTGCTGGTGTTGTTGTTGTTGCTGCTGGCGTTCTTGTTCTGCGGTTAAATTGTGGTTATGCCCAGTTGTGGGTGGTTTCCACAAACATTGAGAAACTTTTACGAGCATATAATCGAAAAAGTTTCTCCCACTCCTTTCGTTTTTTTTGCAATACAAACACACACACACATAACACATATAGAGAGAGAGAGAGAGAGTGAGAGAGAGAGAGAGAGAGAGTGAGATTGAGAAAGGGAGACAAACTTGAGGCTTGTGTTGACATCGATGGTTCCATCATCAATTGCCTTGAAGCCTCATGGTTTTCACAGATTCCATGTGTTTCACGTAATTAACACACCAAAAGATGATTGTGAACCAACGGCCATTGTGAATAGTTACACTCAGAAAAAATAAAAAATTAACAAAAATGCCGTACTAATCCTTATTTTTTCTTCTTCCACGTTTTAGCTGTGGATCTGTGATTTTTTAAATATAATATGAATACAAAAACATTTATTTATAAAACAAAAATATATATACAATATATATATGTTATACTTTTGCATCTGGTTGGGATTTACTGGGTTTTTCCCAATCCATGCCACAAATGTTGCATCATTTCATAATTTTTTTTGGAATATCACCAGACTTTAACATATTTCAATGATTTATTTATTATGATTTATCTTTTCAGTTTTAAAATTAAATATTTATAATTTTCAGGGACCGTAAATAATGATTATTTTTTTTAATTGAAAAAAAATCATTTACTTCTAGTGACTGTTAAAATACGTGAAATATACCAAAATTTTTCTTTAAGGATAATCTATGCAATTTAACCATGATCTTAAGATTTAGGATTTTTATTATTTTACTCAGGAAATATTCTTTATTTTTGATCAAAAAAAATATAATTCAGGAATAATCTTTATTTTTGGTATTAAGTCTGTAAAAGATAAAAGCATACCATTTAAGATATAAAAAAATCTTGAACTAATCGTTAAATGTGTCTGTTTTTAGTACAAAACAGTCTCATATTTTATTTGTTATTAATCTAAGAATATACACTTGTAAACATTTTTATTTTTAAGTATATTATTTAGTATAAATAATATAAAAAATGTAGAATTTTAAGAATAAAACGGTATAAATTCAAGAAGGATACTGCATTATTTTAAGATATATTTTTCTAAGTGTATGCATGGCCCATTCCATCGTTCCCCACGCCAAAATGACAATGTCTTTGTTTGGTCGTTGAAAGGGTCAAAGGCATTTTGGCTTTAATATTAGAACGGGGCTTTTGATAATGTCCCTCTCGTCGAGTTTGGGGATTTTGGGAAACTTTTGGGAGTTGGAGAGAGATTCCAAACACAATGCCCTGATTGGCATATACAAATGTTTCCCATTGTTCCACTTTGTTGTGGCTCAATTACATGATTGAAATACCCATCGGGAATGCTTTCACATTCAAAATAACACTAGGAAAATGGGGTCTCTCCCCCTCCCTCCCTCCCTCACTCCATCCCTTTTCTGATAATATCACAGCATGAGTAACAACAAAACTAAGATTCCAAAGTTGAGATAATAATATCATAACAACAATGTCGTGTATAGTATTTATTGACTGTGTAAATAACATGTATTTTTTTATTACTTTCAAACTTATTGTAAATTTGGGGAATTGATTCTATTGTTATTGTTCTTTAAAGGAAAATTCTACATATAGTCGAGAGTTCTGCATTAAATTACATTTTTTTATCTTTTGCTATAGAATTTCATGAAATGTTTTTTAATCAGTTTTAAATTTATTTTAGGATGTTTAATCAGTTGCATAAATTTATAATCATGGAGCTAAAAATTCAGTTTATTAGCTAATTTTAAGCTGTAGTTTTCTATGTTTAATAATCAAATATTTGAAAAGTTTGTCATTTAACATTAAGTTATTGAATTTAGTTTGTAAGCTAATTTCAAGATATATCATATCTTAAGAAATGTCATTTAATTAATAACTTTAAAAGTGTCGAACTTTCGAAATTCCCTTTGTGATTTTTTTAAATTTTTAAACAGTAGAAAAATAATAAATAAAATTATTACCTTAAAAAAAGCTTTTTAAATCTATAAATATAAAGTTGTTTGTCCAACTGACTGACTGATTTAGTATTGTACAGGCCAAACGGTTTAACATATGACCTTGAAACTTGGCCACAATATTCTTAAGATAATTTTATAGGGAGATAAGGCGCCATTTTTTTTTTTAAAAATTCCAAGTGCAAGTTATATATTATTTTATTACATCATAAAAAATCAAAGCAAATGGCAACACAATTGAAAAATGTCCAATTATTTTTAATTTGTATAAAATTGCATCAAATTTTAATTATTTCCAAAATTTTGAAGTTTTGCTGCCTGGATTTTAAAATAATTAAATGTTAAGACAGTGAAATACTGCACATGAGTTTCAGCATAAGAAAAAAAAACCATTAATAAGTATTATACACTCAAGTGGGAAAGAGAAAGACAGAGAAAGCGAGAGTGAGAAGGATGCAAGAACCAGGCAACAAATGCCTCAACAAATGTTGATGATGATGATTAGTTTAATGTGAAGAGAGCTAAGTAATTTGCAGCTAATTAAGTCAAGTAGCTCTGAAATGTTGGCTTAACAAGTGGAAGTGGAAGCCAGAGAGAGAAAGGAAGAGAGAGAGAGAGAGAGAGAGAGAGAGAGAGACAGGCAGCTACTGCAACATAGACTATGGAAAGATGTGAATTGTGCAAAGTTTTTTTTCTCTGAATTTTTCAGTGCACTCGAATTATAGATTTGCAAATGCCAAAGAATAACTGCAAACATCCTTTTAACTTAATATTTATTGCAGTTGACTGCATATTGTCGAGACATGAGCAAACAGGACAAGTAACAACAACAACAACAAAAATAACAATAACAATGAAAGTAACTTGGCTATTAAGCTAACGAATTTGTTATACACTAAAATAAAGTCAATAGTTACACATTTGCAACAGTTTCAAAGTAATCAAAAAGTATTTAAAAACCTCAAATTGTCTGTAAATTAATTAGCTTTAATAAATAAAGAACTTGTAATAAATACAGCTAAATTTTAATTTTTACCAAACCTACTTTTTTCCATACTCACAGCTTTTTTCAGCCGCATTTTTAGCTATGTACTGTTTTTATTGTTTAATTCTGATAAAAAAATATATTTTAACATATTAAAATATATATATATTTTTTGTTAAAATTTATATTTTGTTTTATAATTAATCTACAATTTTTCTTTACAATAATATTCTATGCACATGCTTAATAAATTTGCAAGTGTTTCTTGTTTTTACATAATTGCATTAATCAGTGTCATTAAAAAAATAATGTAATGAAATTGATTCGTAAATTCGACTGTATTTAGATATTACCCTTTATTTAGTTGTGCTCCAATTTCGAATTAAAATAATGTGATATATTTTTTAATTAACCCGAATCGTCCTGAGCAACATTTTTTCGAATTTCTTAATGAAAATTTCAGGACTGATAAATTTGAGTTCGCTGAATCCGAAAAACACATTCATTTTGTTCGTCCTTGTCAGGATAATCGACAGGACAATTTTTTCGGCTGTTACCATATGGTAACGCTGGGAAGTACAGGGTACAGGTTTTCAAAATGCTACAAAATACAAATGTTTGAGAAAAAGTCTAATAAACACAACTTAATCCAACAGGGGGGCTCTTCCTTGATTTATAGGACAAAATTTGGGTCAAATCGGTGCAGTATAACGTATATATAACACAACTGTCATAGGACCAATCGGGGTCAAATTCACCTTTAGTATGAAAAACTTTTTTCTATTCTGAGATATCTCAACCAAACTCTTAGAATATGTGACTTATATGTTGCTACACATCCTGACCAAATTTGGTTCAAATCGGACCACTATATCATATAGCTGCCATAGGAGCAATCATATTTTATGAACAAAACAGTGCGAAACGCGAATAAAATGTATGGAAAAAACCTGTACCCTGTACTTCCCAGCGTTACCATATGGTAACACGAAAATTAAAAGCGTAAATTTACTTTAAAAAAGTGTTTTTTATTTAAAATTTGTTTCATAATTAAAAAGAGCACTCTTTTACCTTTGTAATGATGGGTGCATTTCATATAGTTCAGTACTAAAATTAGTTAACCGATTTAAATTTACTTGCGACGAATTGCCAAATGCCGTTTTTCTGCACTGCAGAATATAATGAGCAACTTAAAGCGCATTTTTCGATCAGCTAACTTCAAGAGATTGTTTCAATCAACTTTTTATCAGTTAGAGATAACAATTTACTCTTAGAATATCTTATAAAAGTTAATCTAACGTTAATATGTTGTCTAAAAATTAAGTTTTAGTAAATGCCTATTGCTTGTTACCATATGGTAACGCTGGGAAGATTCGGGTTAAATGCACTACATTTTTAATATATTGGTTGAGTATTTTTCGGCTATTTGTCTGTGCTTAAATTTAGATAATTTAAGATAATCTTTACTTAAGTGTAGTGTAAAAATAAGATTTGATTTTTAGCTAATTCATGTTGCAAGTTGCATGTTGTAGCTGCTACTTTTAATTTGTGGCAAGGACAGTAGATACACTATATAGAAATGCATATGCATATGACTGTCTGACTGTGAGTGTGTGTATGTTTGTATGTGTGTGAGGGTGTGTGTGTGTGTGGGTGTGGGTGTGTTGCCAACAGAAATGACAAATGACTTTTGCATTTGCTGTTGTTGTTGTTGCTTCAAGTTAAGTTAAACCAACAAGAAAGTTAAACACTGACAATGAGATTTATGAGAGAGCTCCAACAAACACACACACACACACACAGACACAAGCACACACACACACACACACACACACGTGCTGGCTGGTTGCACGTATGTTGATGTGCATTAAAGCATGACTAACCTAATTCAATTGTGCTGCAGGATATGCGCCAACGTCCTGTATGCTCCTGTCTGTCTGTCTAACTGTCTCCTTCTCTATCTCTCCCTCTCTCCTTCTATCTGTCCACCTCTCACTCTGACTCTGTGCGAGCATCGTTTAAATAATGTCTAAACGTATTGTGAATGTGCTTCTGGCAATGCCCACAACTGTCCACCACTCCATTCCTCACAATAATGTCCTGCCCTGAATGTCCTGGCCAACTACAACGACAACAGCAATGTGTCCTTGCCATAAGGTCAACTAGGAGGTTCCACAAACGTTTCCAGTTAATCTTATGTATGGAAATATCTGTATACTACTTAAAGTTTCCGTCTAACGAGTGTTTTTTTTTTTTGTACTTTTTCACCGTCGGTGAATTTGCTAACAAACAAAAGTGAGCCGACTGAAAAAAATATAATTTTTTGTATTTAATGTGCTGAATTTCATCTCGTTCATCACAAAATTTGATATAACAAATTTTGGGGCATGGAAAGACATTCATCACTAGACTATTACCTCATAAAGCGGTATTCCTATTAAGAATACTCGAAAGTAATTTATTTATAAGCAATTGAAAATCACAATTAGCTAACAAACAAAAATGAGCCGAATGACAAAGATACATATTTTTCTTATTTAATCTGAATTTAATCTCGTTCGCCACAAAATTTGATATAACAAATTTTGGGGCATGGAAACATTTTCGTCACTAGACTATTACCTCATAAAGAGGTATTCTTATTAAGAATATTCTAAAGTAATTTATTTATAAGCAATTGAAAATCATAAATAAGTCGAAAGTCAATTGGATAAAAAATAAACTTGTTCTAATTAAATGTATACAATAGATTTATGCGGAATTTTCAAACTGATTAAATTATATGTGAATTTTCCACTCTTTAATCCGAAATATTTTATCCCATCGAATCCCATCGGAGTACACAAAATATAATTTCCCCAGCTCTTACAATTTAATTTGTGCATTGATTGCCCATCAAAAAGTCACTCAGTCAGGCATATGAATATTTTTATATCCTTGTTATTTGCTACAAAGATTTTAATTTCTTTTTTTTTAATGTAAATACATTATTCCAGCTCATAATTTTCGTTTTCTTGCTGTTTTTCGCACGCTGTTTGTGTCGTCACCCCGGGGCGTATACGTAATTTACACCAAACGCTGCAACGCTTCGCATAATTATATTTATTCTTCCAATTGAGTAAATTAATTAAATTATGAAAATATATGTATGTATGTAAACAACAACAAAAAAAATGAACAAAGGAAATCTTTATGAAGTGTAAAAGAGGCGAAAATGAGGAAAGTAAAGGCAAAAGTTGGCATTACAAAAGCAAGCTGAACAATTTGTTGAGAATGCCAAGGAAAAGGTCGAGTCCATTTCCGTGTCTCCAGCAGCTCGCATATTGCACGAGCATACAAAATTAATAACAAAGTGAAATTTGTTAGGGAAAGTCGACTATAAAATATGCTGACTTTAAAATAAAATGCTTAGAAGTGAACAATATTGATATGATATTCATTAGATGCAATTTATTGACTTAAAGGTATGCTTTTAAATCTATGTAAGTAACAATTCATAAAGATATAGATAGCAAATATTATAAAAAATACCAATAAGTATACAAATATGAAATTTATAAAAAGAAAGCTGTGTTAAATTGTTGAATATAACTTATTTGATAAATTCTAAAGCTTTTATTTGATGACTTTAGAATTAAAGAAATAGCATAATGATAATAGAAAAAGTATCCAGAATTAATAAATTTAGAAGTTATCATAAAATGAGTTGTCTGGTTTAGCTGAAAGCACTCGTGATACCCTATATGAAAGGGTATATATAGAAGGAGTCGCCACATGTCTTTGATTTGATTTGCGAAACACGGCAGCAAACTTCTCGAATTGCTTTCAAGTGTCGCCTTTTTTTTCCAATTATGTTATGCCACACATAGAGAAAGAGGAAAGTGGCAACGAAAGAGCGAATGAGAAGGAAATAGAGAACGAAAGAGAGGGAGTTTGTGAGTGTGACAGCAAAGCAACAACAAATAGATTTCAATTTGATTGATAAATACGGCATAGTAGTTGTGTATGTGTGTGTGTGTGTGTGTGCGAGTGTGTGTGTGTGTGTGTGTGTAAATGGTGTTGCAATCCAAGAAAGGAACACCAGGAATTACAAGACAAGGCAACAAAAACCATCAACGACATCGTCAAAAGAACTAAAAAAAAAAATAAAAATGGAAACAAAAAATTGTTATAAAAGAGGGAGAAATATATATAAGGAGGGAGGCGTGGCAGTGTGCTATCTGATATGCCTTAGAACATCCTTGCAATTCTCTTTCCCTTTCTCCACTGCTCTCTTTTCCCCTCCTGTTCCTCTTCATGGAGTCGCACAGACAATCACAATAAGTGGCTGTTACATTTCACACCAAAACATTGATGGAACGTCCGCTGGACCAATGGACCATGGGACCAAATCGAACCCGAACACGAGTCCCAAACCCCATTCCCATTCCCAGAAGCCGAAACCGAAACCGAGAGCAGCAGGAGAACCGAGAATCCAGAGACGAACCAAACAAGAACCGCAGAAATAGTTGAGCAATTGTGGTAAAAGAGGATGAAATGCTTGGTAGAGCTCTGGTTAGTAGTTACTCTTCATTCTCCATCTCTTTCTGCTCTGCCATCTCTTTCTTCTCACTCACTTCTTGTGCTTCTTCTTCTTGTTGTGTAACTGTGTCAGCTGCTTGAGCTGTGGCATAAAAGCAAAATCACAGAATTTCACAAAGATGTTTATCATTTTCACTTCGGCAGAAAGTTTTTTAACGTCCGCTCGCTCCTTCTCTCACTCTCTCTCTCTTTCTCTCCCTCTCCCTCTCCCTCTCCCTCGATAGCTATCTATCTCTATCTGCATGTTGCGGTGCTTCGACGTCAAATATTTTCTGCATACAGATTTCGCAAGTAGATAAAGTGCTACAAGAAAAAAAAAAAAAAAAAAAAAAAAAGGGAAACGTGGAAAGAAATAAGCAACTGGCAAAGTTGAGGCAAAAGCACCCAAAGGACATAATCGGCAATGGCCCAAAAACTGAGAGCGGACGTTGTAAACTTGCAAGAAAAAAAAAAAATAACACAAAATAATAGTACGGAAAAGGGAGATGAAAAGTTATACGGAAAAAATGGGAAACTGTTGCGATGCCCAAATCGGAAATAACGGCAAAAGTGGCAGTTAAAATTGTGCTGGGAATAAATCTATCATATAATGTAATATTACAGCGTAATGCCATCGATAAACCACACACACACAGACACACACTCTCCCAGGAAAAGCCCCACCAAAATCAACCCAAACCCATCAGTTGGTCAAAAAAGAAATTGTGCGGCGTTTCAGTTAAATGAAGTCGATTATTTGGTTGCCGCTGGGAATGCTTCAAATATGATTGACCAAATCCCAGTTAAATATTGAGGAAAATAAGTAAAGAGAAGGAGAAATGAAGAAAGGAAATTGAATGGGAAAAAGTAACGAATATGTCAGTAATTAAAGCGTTTCATCATTATCATTATCATTATCATTATCATTATCATTATCATTATCATTATCATTATCATTATCATTATCATTATCATTATCATTATCATTATCATTATCATTATCATTATCATTATCATTATCATTATCATTATCATTATCATTATCATTATCATTATCATTATCATTATCATTATCATTATCATTATCATTATCATTATCATTATCATTATCATTATCATTATCATTATCATTATCATTATCATTATCATTATCATTATCATTATCATTATCATTATCATTATCATTATCATTATCATTATCATTATCATTATCATTATCATTATCATTATCATTATCATTATCATTATCATTATCATTATCATTATCATTATCATTATCATTATCATTATCATTATCATTATCATTATCATTATCATTATCATTATCATTATCATTATCATTATCATTATCATTATCATTATCATTATCATTATCATTATCATTATCATTATCATTATCATTATCATTATCATTATCATTATCATTATCATTATCATTATCATTATCATTATCATTATCATTATCATTATCATTATCATTATCATTATCATTATCATTATCATTATCATTATCATTATCATTATCATTATCATTATCATTATCATTATCATTATCATTATCATTATCATTATCATTATCATTATCATTATCATTATCATTATCATTATCATTATCATTATCATTATCATTATCATTATCATTATCATTATCATTATCATTATCATTATCATTATCATTATAATTATCATTATCATTATCATTATCATTATAATTATCATTATCATTATCATTATCATTATCATTATCATTATCATTATCATTATCATTATCATTATCATTATCATTATCATTATCATTATCATTATCATTATCATTATCATTATCATTATCATTATCATTATCATTATCATTATCATTATCATTATCATTATCATTATCATTATCATTATCATTATCATTATCGCAATTAATAGTCTTGATTTAAAGGTCCTTTATAGGGATATGTGTATTTGTTCTTATCTATTATATATTTATTTATGCTCTGTTTTATTTGATTTGTTTATACTCTCTCTTCCTCTTATTTCCACCTGTCATCTCCATCTCCTTATTGGGCAGGTCTTTCATTTGATTTTCCAAGCTGGCGCTTTCAGCTTTCATTTCTTTGTCAAACACGTTACGCAAATATTGGCACAGCTCCCACAGCGACGGCCGGGCAAACATTTGGCGCTGTTACCGTTACCATTACCGTTATACTATACCGTTATAGACGCAAATGTAACGCGGCAGTGTTATCGTCAACGTCCTGTCCAAAGCTTTAACTATAGTCCCAACCAACTATCCGCCTGTTCACCTTCTCTTCCTGTATACTCCATACTTCTATCTTTGAAAGTCAAGGGAGATACGTAGTAGGTGGCGTGGCAGGACTGTGACATGTTTAGATAAGGCCCGAGCACACACAGTTCGTGATAGACTATCAACTATATACATATTACTATATATAATATGTATATATGTACGAAATGTGTACTTTCATAGGTATTTAGTTAGCTGGGCAGTTGGTTGGTTGATTAGTCGCGTAACTTCAACATATGTGACACACATTCAAAGACTATAGCAGGTATAATACCATCGAGAGATAGATAAAAAGAAAGATATTTCGTGTAGTGCTATGAATTCTCATAATTTGTAGCATCTCAGCGTCTCACGAGTTGTAAGCAGAGTTAAATTGTTCAAGTCATATTGTAACTAACTTTATACCTCTCCATATAAATATAGCCTCATTGAACTCAACTAATGGAAGAGCTAGACTTATGAAATTTGTTATGCGGCAACAACAATACATTATACACAAAATGCGATTTATTTGCAGGGTATATACAAGTTACGCGCTCCCCACTCGAGCATTTTGGATGCGTTTAATATGCAAAGTTGTTAAATCCATCATGAGTTATTCAGTAATTAACGGTATTTGTCTGTGGTAGCACCCAAAATTGGGAGTTTTCCGTTTTAGCTATTGGCTTTTTTCGGCCAAAAAGTTAAAGCGCAACATTTGACCACAAATCCAATCAGCTGATTTAGCTGCTCCCTTTTAACCCCCTTGCTTAGTGCAACGACCTCTATTTGAAAGACCCTACCGTACCTGCACCCGAACCTGTATCCTATAAAGCATTTCCGGTTTTTGACCGTTTTTCCAGGTGCATCTCATCATTTCCCCGGATTTATCGAGTGCAGCTGGAAAATGCTCCTCGCACTTATTTGCCACAACGCGGTTTTTCAGCACGTTCCACATGCCTCGTGACCCAAGTGACCCTTTACTCTTCCCGCTTTCCAATAGTACCCCTTTGCCATCCCTTTCCTATTGTCCCTTGGACTGTCCCTCGTCCATTCGTGTGTGTAGAAATGCCTGTTGGCATTCTTTTTTCTCCTCTCCCTCTCTGTTTTCTACACCCTCTCAACCTTCTCTATTGGATGTCTGCTCCTCTTTGGACAGTTGCTTCACACACACACACACACACACACACCAACACCTCCACTCTCACACATACATATACACACCCTAGGAATACTGTACATAAATTATTTCAACGCTCCAAATTAAGCGTACGTCATCGCCTTTTGATGGCTGAGGGTCGTCCTACCAAAATGTCCATTCAGTCGCCCATGACTCGCATAGAGTTGCATTTCTTTCATTTTATACCCTCTCATTTATGCAGAGCCAGTATGACTAGCTGTACCAAAAAATATATTTATTTATTTTATTTAACACAACCATATTTTGGTGTAAACTTAAAGCTACAATATTTGGTTAATGAATTTAAGACACATTTTTTTTATAATCGCTAGGATTAAAGCTAACGAAATTAATAGAAATCAATCATTAAGTTAAATTTATCTCTCAAATAAAATTTAACTAAGCATAAACGGACCTTTTGAGAAACTTCTAAATAATAAATGATTTATTAAAATTATTCAAATTTTAAGAATATTATAGTTAGTATAAATTTTAATTTTCTTTCAAAAAATCATATCAAATTGAATAAAAATTTTTACTTGTAAAGTTGCTAGGTCGAAGGTTTGATCAACTTCAAATTGCCGGAATGCCATTTTGATCATGTTTTGGCCTCTCAATGTATTTTGAGCGTGTGTCTACAGGGTGTCCGTCAGTCAAAAACTCACAGCTTTGATTTTCTATCAGTTCGCACTTGATTTTTTTGTTCCTTTGCTTTGCACGGACATTCAACAATTCATTTTTTTCAATGTTGTTGTCGTTGTTGCTGTTGTTGTTGCTGTTGTTGTTGCTGTTGTTGCTGTTGTTGTTGCTGTTGCTGTTGTTGTTGCTGTTGTTGTTGCTGTTGTTGCTCGACATGTTGTCGGCCGTTTCCATTGATTTTACATGTTGTGAATAAATAATGAATGGCCATTCCATGATGTGGTAAATTGAATATGGCGTGAAATTAGCTTAAGTAAATGGAATTATGTGGATTTCACAGTCGACTGCCTACTTTACGATACGAGTACGAGTACGAGTACGAGTACAATTTCGATTCCCAGTACTTTAAGTTCAACATTCCCAAATTTATTGGCTCTTCTTCAAACTGAAGCCCAAGTTCAAGTTGAGCTTGTGTTTTGCAGTTCATAAATAAAATAAAGCACCTGGGCGACTACAGTTGAGCACGCCCGACAGTAGGTTACCCTGTGCCCAGATACTCTGTACTAAAAGTTGATTTTCGACTGATTGTTCCTATTTCGACAGAGCGTCTCTATGGCAGCTATTTGATATAGTGGTCCGATTTGAACCAAATTTGGGAAGGATGTATAATAACAGCCCAAATATATATTGTGTCAGATTGGTCGAGATATCTCAAAAATCCAAGAAGTTTTTCATACTAAAACTTCATTTTCGATCTATCGTTCCTATGGCAGCTATATGATATAGATGTTCGATCCAAAAAAAAAAATAAACTTGATTTGCCCATGGTATTCAGAAACCTACTTATCAAGTTTGAAGGCTCTAGTTCTTATGGTCTCTAAGGTAGACGTGTATAAATAAACAGACAGACGGACAGACAGACAGACGGACAGACAGACAGACGGACTGACAGACAGACAGGCATGGCTCAATTGACTCGGCTGTTGATCCTGATCAAGAATATATATACTTTGGGGGGTCTACCCCCTTCTGACTGTTACATACATTCTGCCAAACACATTATACCCTTTTTAGTCCATTTTCAATGGGTTCAGGGTATAAAAAAGAGAGAAACGGCATCATCATCAGAATAATCCTGTTTGACTACAAAACTTGACTCGGTTTAAGTTCGCACATGAATAGTGTTTAAATATGTATGTTATGTATATATGTATCGTATCTTATGTCAGTTGACGTGTCATGTCATGAACTCCAGTTTCGACTTCGACTCCAGTTTCGATTTCGACTCCGTCTTCAATTCCAAATGCTGCTGGGATTTCCCATCGTATTAACCTTCAACATTTTCATTTTCATTTTGAATATTTTTAGCGACAGGAATTCAATTCGCTTGCCTGTCTCTCCCACTCTCTCTTCTCTTCTCTCCTTCCACTCTCTCTCTCTTCTCCCTCTCCCTCTTCTCTCTCTTTCCTCTCTATATCAAGCCACTCACGGTCTCCTGTTCCTCTTGATCCGCATTTGATTTGTCAAATGCCCAGAGAAACATCCTCGGCACTGTCTGGGCGTAACTCAACTGCCTTTTCTTTTTCTTCCTCTCTCGTTCTGTCTCTTCTCTTCCCCTCCTACTACTCCTACTACTCGTACTACTTCCGCTTCCTTTCTCTCCTCCTCTCACTTCCGTTTTCACGTTGACAGTGGCATGCAAAAAAAAGCCAAAAGGGGTCTCTTCAGCGTTGGCCTCACGAGCAATGACACTTGCCACAGACACACACAACGTGACAGACGGACAGACAGACAGACGGACAGACAGACACACAGACAGCGAGACAAGGCATCTCACATGTATGTATATGTGTGTGTATACGCCTTGCTATTGGTTTCGTATACTCTAACTTCCAATAACAGGGATTTCTTTCTAATATATCTTTAATCATTTTCTTATCTTTGTTTTATACCTTTCCTTTTCTTTAAATTAATTTATTTTTCTTTTCGTATCTCCCTCCTTAACAAAGCCATATAGCTCCCATCTGCTTTCTATCTCTTCATTATCTTTTATCTTATCTATACCATATAACTCCCATCTTTCTCTATGTCAAAATGTTATCTCTTCTCGATATAGCCATGTAGGTCTGACAGTCTGTCCGTCCATGTGATCGCCTAGGTTTCCGAGACCATAATATCTATTATCTCACTAAATCGCATTAAGATCGGACAAGTAGATCGGCAGTAATAGCTTACCAAAGTTAATTATAATTAATAAAAATACAAGCACCCAAAAGTATGCAGTAGTTTTTAAAAAATTGTTTTTTCTATAAAGTACTTTTATATATTCAAATAAATAACGGGTATTTTATGATCAGGATCTCAACTATAGCTTTTCCGACTTGTTTATTTCATTTTTTCATCATATCCTCCAAAAGTATGCAGTAGTTTTTAAAGGATAGTAATATCTATAAAGTACTTTTATATATAGATATAAGTGACGTGAACTCTATGCTCAGGATCTCAACTAGAGCTTTTCCGACTTGTTTAATTTTTTTTACACTATTCTTCTTTACTACTTTTCGATTCCCATTTTCAAATGTTCGCCGATGTTTCTTTATCTTTTTTTTGCTGTTCTTCTTTTCTTCGATTCATTTCTATAAAATTTCTCACTGCCTTCACACTTTCTTCCTCATTTTCGTATCCGTATATTATTTTTCGTAGGTTTTCCCTTTTTTTCTCATCTTTTTCTTGTATTTTTAATCCATTGTACTTATTTTTTTTCATAATTTTTTATCTACTTAATTTCATAAATTTTTTAATTTTATTTCTTATGTGCTCGCTCTGTCATCTCTTTGAGGGTATTTGCAGTTCGTCAAGCAATAAATTCGATTTCTCATCCATTTTAAGATGGTCTGCAGTTTGTCGGCTGGAGTTTGGGGAAGAGTTGTTGCCGTTTAGGAACTGTTTTCAGGGTTTCCAAGGGGTTCAGGGTTCAGGGTTGAGGTTATGGTTCGTTGCATGAGTTCAGTTGATGCTGGTTAGGGTCTTAGGGGTTTTAGGGGGATTCAGGGTTTCGGTTTTGGGATCTGTAGCTGACTCGAAGCTGAAATGACATTCACTGACACTGAGCACTCGTCGCTTGGGAGCCTTGCAATAAAAATAAAACGTTTTTCAAATAAGCGCTAAGGGAGTTTCAACTTCAGCATGTGTATATGTGTGAGAGAGAGAGAGTGGGAGGGAAAGAGAGTGTGTGCGAGAGAGAGAGAGGGAAAATGTGTGTTTGCCATTGAGGTGAATTCTGTGAGATGACTATAAACGTTTGATGGCAATGCATTTGGAGTTTTGCCCATTTGACAGTTGACTTCTTGAGCGGATTTGCCTTGCCACACTCTCACACACACACACACACACACACACACTCACACACATGCCTATGTGGCACACTCTTTGCAGTTACTTGCCACTAATTATAGACGCTTTGAAGATTGCAGCTTTTTCTTAACCCTCTAAAACGTAAGCGTGTCTCAAGACACTTATTTTAATAAAACTTTAATTACAATAACTAAAAAAATTATTAATTTTGTAATAAAAAAATAATTTTAGACTTAAGCTAAGAAATACAGCTAATCAGTTGCAAATGCTTAAAATCTCTCAGAAATCTTTAAACGATACTTTTTTTTTGTCTTGCACATGATTTTTTAAATTCCATCTTTTAAAATGTGAGCTATTTTTTAATTAAAACAACTGGAAAAATAAACGATCAATTTAACCAATTTTTTATTTTTTTTTTTTTTGTTAAATTACTAATCAAAATAAATAGCAAATTTGTGTAAATAATAAAATTGAGCATTTTATTGTGACTTATTTCTGTTCATTAATTTAGAAGACAGTCTTAGAGGGTTAAGTGCGCTTTAACTTAAGCTGATCAAATGCAGTGCAAAAGTGCTCTTGTTGCAAGTGTGTGTGTTGCATGTGATGCACTGTATAATTCATTATATAAACGTACTTAGTGCCATTTATCCATCGTACAACTTTGCATCTTTCAGCCTGCTTCAAATGCTAATTATGAAAACAATTTTCACAAGCTTCATTTTATGCACAAGTCGTTGCTATGCATGCGATTTTACTCTTTTCCACTCTTTTCACAAGTTTCCTTTGCTAATTTGTCAAACACTTTGCATAATTTGGCGCGGCAAGCCAACAAAATGATGCAGCCTCCTCTTCTTCTCCTCCTCCTCCTCCTCTCCTCCTCTCCTCCTCTCCTCCTCTCCTCCTCTCCTCCTCTCCTCCTCTCCTCCTCTCCTCCTCTCCTCCTCTCCTCCTCCTCTCCTCCTCCTCCTCCACCTCTCCGTCTGCTCCTTCTCCTTCTTCTCCTTTTCCCCTCTTAACCAGTCGGATTCATGCCGAGGTTGCTTTCTACTTAAATATCTCAACGACTGCGACATGTTTGCTATTTATTAATTATACCCTGTACTCGATGCCCAAATGGGATATATAAGTTATGAAACCTGATGACAGAAAAATTGATCTAACAACATATCGATAATAGATATATCGCCAACAGACATAACACTTATCGCTGACATATCGGTCATATATCGAAAGCATATCAGTCAATTTGCAGATAAAAAGACTATAACAAATATATCGATAACATTGTCAGCAATGTCGATATCACACACATATCGATAGCATGTCGATATGTTCTTCACAATTTTAGCGAAATTTATATTTTTCTGTCTATTATCGAAATAATTTATAATTTTTAATTATTTGCAGATTGTAAACCTAAGACAAATATATCGATAACATGTCGATATGTTTTCCACAGTTATTTTATTCAATCTATTATCGAAATCGTAAAAAAATATTTATAATTTTTTATTTTTTTCCATTTTTTATAATTTTTTTCATTTTTTTTACAAGTTAAGAAACCAAATAAAAATTTAAATCTGTGTATTGAAAAATATTTAATTTTCAAACTTATAGCGTATATAAAACATAAAACTATATTTACCATATGTTACAGACATAATTTCGACAAAAAAAAAATAATATAATTCAGTTTCAAGCATTTTTAAATAATTTTAGATATTGTCAATAAAGCAGTATAGATAAAAGTTGCTACTTCCAATTAAGAGAGTTAACAATAGTTCCACAGGGCATTAAGATCGTTTAGCAATCTGTCAATTTAAATTGGGATCTTTTTTATCACAATATCGACTCAAGTTCAGACATTTACTTTTCTCTTTTTTTCACATTTATAATTAGCTAAAAAGTCTTTAAAATTGTGAATGTAAAGTGTATTTTTCATTTGGCCATTTAATGTTTGCCCCAAATAAAGGCCAAGAGTCAGTTGGCACAATCTCTTGCCGCATGCCACACACACACACACACACACACACACTTTATGCCACATGCCTCTTGCCTCATGCCACAAACAATTCCAATTGCAATCTTGTTGCCGCTGCGAAAAACCGAATCCCTTTTTGCAGAAAGCGTTGATTTTTCTCTTGAAATTCGCCAAAGAGTTATGCCTCAAATATGCACACAATTCGGCTGCTTGTGCGTGTGTATGTGTGCGTGTGTGTGTGTGTGTGTGTGTGTAGAGAGGGGGGGGGGGGGGTGTGAAAAGGGGGCGTGGCTGTGTGTACGTGTTAATGTGTGCATTGCGAGAGCATTTTCCACTCATAAATTTACGTGCTCGTGAACATTTATTTTGTTATTAAATTAAACAAGTGCCAACTTACCACACACACACACACACACATACAATCACACGCACACACACAGAGACATTCCAACACACACACATACACTGACATTAATTTGCAGTTGCTCCTTTTGACTTACAAAGTTTTTGTCTTAAATTTTTCAAAGTCGCTTCGCACTTGAATACAAAGTTGCCAAGGCCAAAACTGAGGGAAAGGGGTAATTGCCCACCCCCTTTTGCGGGGTGTGTGACTGTGTGTGTGTGTGTGTGTGCGAGTCCCTTTGGCGTTATTAAGCAATTTACAAGATACTTAAACAAGAATTATGTGCAACATTTTCCAACAAAATGATTCGCGCTGAATTTTAAAATAAACAAACTGACTTCTGACAACTTTTATCAACCTTCCATTTCCTCGATCCCCCTTTCCCCTTCCCCCTTGCCTTGTGTCTGAAAACACCTCTACATTTGCATGCCAGGCAAATTGAAAATAATTGCCATTTATTTTCACGCTTTTCCCTTTGACAGGCGGCACATGCGGCGTATGCGTAACGTCATATTTGCGGCATTTGTTTTTAACATTTCTACACTCGCATTTCTTTTCGTTTTCCTAAGCTAATGATTGCAACGGAAATCTTTTAGTTCATAATAAAGAATTAAACCTGATTTGAAGTTACTTAGTTAATCAGTAATGATATAAACTTTATATTATAAAGCATAAAGTTGAGAGAAAAAAGTAAACCTACAAAAAAATATCTGATAAAATTTAGTTGCTCAAGTCATAACTTGTATAGTGTTAACTATTAAATTACTCTATCAAAACTGTCAAAAGTAATAAATATGGATTCAGATTCGATCAGGTTATAAAAGTTAATAGAAAATGTTAATAAAAAAAGTCATAGAAGTCTAAAATATTAGATTTAACTTACGAAAATTTGGAATTATTTTACTGCTGACATTGCATTGATTTTATACTGTTTGTATTTAAAATTCATTTAATATTAATTAAACTGTGGCTTTCAGGTTAATTTATAAGTATTTTATTAAATTTAATAAGTCTATGGTTATTTTTGATATTATTTTCTCTTTTATATCGATATATTTATCTAAGAAATCCCAGTTTTGATATCTGATCACAATTATCAGACGATTAGATATTTAATCATAGATATATATTAATTTATTTTAAATCTATTGATATTTGCTGAAGGCAGTATTAAGTATATTTGACTATATTGCGTATACGTCACGTTGTCTGTCAGCTTAAATTTGTACAAGCCGTCGCTTTCTCTTTGCAACCCTTTTACGCCTTTTGATGCTTTGAAAAAGTGCAGTAAAATGTGCAAATTCAATTTTCTGTCAATTCTGTTGTGTGGGCGCAGGAGGCGTGGCTAGACAGAGAGAGATTGAGAGAGAGAGAGAGAGAAGAGAAAGGGAGTCGAAAAGTCAAACACAGCTGGCAGGCAGGCAGGCCATAACTCACATGAAATCTGTAAGGACACACGCATCCTGCGGCTCATCCTGCACGGCATTAACCCGAAATGAACTACTCCCTGTCTGCCTCCCTCCTGCTACCCCTGCCACGCCCACAGCGCCCCAAAGTCAGCGCAAATCACGCGAAACATCTTTTGCCGACTTTGCCGGCTGGATAAACATTATGCTTCAACTTAAAATGGAGCTGGAGATGAGGGTGAGTGAAAAGGGGAGAGCGGAGAAGACACAGTGTGGAGAAAGGGGCGTAGAAGGCAGGGGGCGTGGCTGCGCTTGACATGTTTGCTTATGCATAAAATGATGCCATAGCGAACTGTGAACCACTTGAGAAAGCCACCAAGTTATCATCTCTTGCCCAGGCAATACTGTCTCTCTCTCTCTATCTATCTCTCTCTCTCTCTCTATTTATCTCTCTCACTCTCTCTGCTTCACAACAGCGGGTTATCAACCGCCTGTAGTCAGTTTATTACATGTCGCTTCATTGTTTGCCTTTCAATTTTTATTTTAGTTTTACTTCATCTCTTTTTCTTTTTTTCCTTCTGCTTTTCATTTAAGTCCCCAAGAACCCTTTTTAAGAGCGGGCTAAACTGAAAAAGAAGAACTTAAGGAAATAGCAGCAGTAAAAAGGCAACAAACTGAACTAAACTATTATAGACTTCATTTCTATACATAAAGATAAATAGACTTGACAAAAAAAACAAGAAAAATTGTATTTATTATGAAAATAAAAAATAGTACAGCTTTACAAGATTAATAAAATAAAATACAAATATAAGTCTTCATATAACCAGAATGTTTTCTCTGATTTTTAGAATTTTTTTTTCGTTAGTGTACAATGTACACTGTACATTCTTTCTAATTCGAAAACACTTCCAACTGCAAGTTGTGCATGGTTTTTTTTTAGGTTTGGATAAATTTTACAAAAATATAAATACTTTTAGTCATACTGATATATTTATTGTGAATATAATTAAACAATTTTTTTTTTTTTCAAATTAATTCTAAAAAAATTTGCTTTTCACAGAAACTGTACAATTTAGACACACATTTTAAATTTAATTTGGAACCATATCGAAAAATTTTAAAATATATTTTATTTTAACTCTTTTATATTTGACCTATTTTAATTAAATATATATTTTCTTTTTGTTTCTGTGTCACATTTTCGCAGTTTTCCCTTGACTTGGCTCTCAAGTTTTAAATCGCATACAGCTCCAAAAATTTATTATAATCATCATCATCATCTGCATGATTATTGCATTATTGGACTGTCATTCCTAATGCAAACACAGCAGAGATATCAATAAATATTATTCTAGAATTCGATTTGAAAGCGTCGCGACTTTGCGGCGCCCAACTCGAAAACAAACACATAACATAACACGAAATTCGCTGCATAAACAGAGAATAAAGAAATGAGAAAATGATACCCAAAATAAAGAGAGATAAAAAAATCATGAAATAAAAAAATTAGATAGAGAACGTATGCATTTCAGATGAGTAAATAGACCAGGTAATCTTCTAACTTGTCACAGTGTTTCCAAAGCCAAAGCCAAAGCTCACCAATACATATGCAATGATGTTGCATGAACTTTTACACACACAAACACACACACGACACACGGACACAAAAAGTCATTTGATTTAGTTGGAAAAGTTGCTTCAATTAAAATAGAAATGTAATGTCCAGAGTTATTGCATCACAGATCAAAGTGACGGTTCCGCATCCAAACACTCAACTTATACATACACACACACACACCCTCACACACACCCTCGCACACACTCACACACACACAGTCAGCCCGTCAAGTACTTGTATGCGTAGTCCGCAATGAAAACGCGACGTGTCTCTTTCTCTCTGTGTTTGTTAATGGGTTAAGGAAAAACTAGTCGCAAAGGCTGCAGTGAAGTAAGCCCAACAGTGAAAGGCCGTGTACTACTAGTGCTGGTTAATTCAATATCTATAATATCTATACATTGATAAAAAAAAAAGGTTCTAAAATCAAGATTTTGGTCTCAGAACTAAGATTTTCGGCCTAAAAAATAAAATTCTTAATTTAAGAGAACAAGTTCTTATTTTAAGAAAAAAAGTTCTTAAAATTAAAATAAAAAAAATTAAAATTATAATTTTTTTTTGTTTTTATTTTATTTCTTTTTATACCCGTTACTTATAAAAAATAAGTATAAGGGTATATTGTGTTCGTTGGAATGTATGTAACAGGGAGAAGGAGGCATCTCCGACCCTATAAAGTATATATATTCTTGATCAGCATCAACAGCCGAGTCGATATAGCCATGTGTGTCTGTCCGTCCGTCCGTCTGTTCGTCTGTCCGTCTGTCCGTATGAACAAAAGGATCTCAGAGACTATAAGAGATAGAGTAACCAAATTTGGCACACAGATTTCTATATACCCAGCGCAGATCAAGTTTGTTTCAAATTTTGGCCACGCCCCCCTTCGCCCTCGCAAATCGCGAAAAGCTACCACACCCACAGTTTTTAAGATAATATAGTTTTTCTTGTAGTCACTGATATCTATTATTATTATTTATTATCCCACTGAATCGCAACACGATCGGACAAGTAGAACAGCAGTTATTGTCTGAAAATGATACAAGCAATACATGGCAATACATGCCCCCTAGAGTATGCAATAGATTTTGTATTGTTAGAAAATTTTCTTTAAAGTACTTTTATATGTAGTGAAATAAGTAACGGGTATCCTATAGTCGGGATCTCGACTATAGCCTTTCCCACTTGTTTATATTTTATTTTGTCCTGTTAATTTTATAAATGTTATTCTAATTTGTAGTGGGGCTCGAACCGCCGCCTACTGCTTCACAACTAAAGCAGTGTCTCTAACCAGAGCGCCACGAAGCCACTATTTACTTCATATGAAATTGTACATATTTATACCTTTCTAACAATCTAAGATTTTTATTCTTATATTAAGATTTTATGATTTTTTAGATTAATAATCTTAGTTTTAGTAATATGGTGTTAAATTAATATTATTTTATGAGCCAAATAATTAAGATGTATGTTCTTGATTTTAGAAACTGCTCTTTTTATCAGTGTACAAGCCTATATTGCGTACAATTTCGTACATCTAGCTCTTAAAGTCTGTAAAATGTAGGTGTACATATAGGACTTAATCGACATGATTGTTGAGCGACATACCAATTACAATCTATAAACTTTTTAAGTACAGGGTCTTAAAATGGTTGGGGAGAAACAGTGCAGTGGATACTCGTTCTCGTTACTCGTTACCCGGTACCCGGTACTGCTTACTGAGGCGACACTGTTGAAGTATATTTGCCTGGACTTCCACTTCTATTTGTCTGCAGCCAATGCAACAATTTCATTTTCAATTTCAATTACCAAGGCAACTTCTGGTCATCATGTTGTCTGATTCCTGTAGTATTTACCTAACGCAGAAGAAAGGGTATAAACAAGAGGGTAGTACCAGAGTATCAAGTATCAAGTACCAAGTGATGCGGTGCTTTCACTTTGTCCACTTTTTATAACCTTTGTTTCAAGCATATTTATTTAACAGGATGAACTCGACCAACTCTCAACATATCATTGACATTTCCAACACACTTATGCTCACTCATTCTATATCCAATTGAATTGGGTGCATTAATTGCTATACTCCTTTCCCAAGTTACACTTGTCATTTCACAATTTTATAGCCAAGAGCTTTAAAAATTAATTGAAAACGAGATGGAGTGTAAGAAAACAAAACTGAAATCGTTTTACTTACTTTTAAATTCGCACAATTTTAATTTCTCATTTAGAATTTTAATACCCTGAGCAAAATAAAAATGCGTAATAAAATGGTATAATGTTTCTTATTTTAAATATAAAGTTCAATTGTAAAGCTTAAAATACCCAAAAAAAAAAAAAGTATTACGCCGTAAAACAGTCTGCAACACATTTACTATCCAACATATCTTTTGATATCACCCAAAACAAAAAATCTTTTTAGCGTCTGAAAATAATTACAATTATGATGCTTTATAATTATTTTTTTCAGTTTTTCCTCTACTATTTTTGGCGTAAACGGATTTTCTTTTATATATAATCTTTTTATGGATCCTTTTTGCTATATGCTCAACTCTCACAGCTTTTTTCCATCTTAAAAAGAAAATAAAACATATTCCCAGCCTAATGATTGCCATATAAAAGACGCATTCGTGACTAAACAAATTTTAGTAAAATAAAATCAAAGTTTTTTGCATTTGTTTTCCGTTTTTTCGTTACATTTTTTCTATAAGAATTTTTTAATTTAACGCTCAATAAGTTGCTGGCGTTTTTCGTTTCCGGTTGCCGGCGCGTAATATTTTTTTCTTCTCTCTCTCTTTTTTGCGACTAGAACGCAGCGAAGAAGTGGAAGTAGTTGATGGTGAAGATGTAGATGTAGATGAAGAGGATGAAGAAAAAGAAGAAGCATTCTTGCCACGCCTTAAAACTGATGCTACAACTACAATAAGTTCGAATATGCAATACCATTGTGAGGCAGCCAAAATGCGAAGTGTACAGACAATGACATACCCTCTCCCTGCAGCCCCTCACCAAGCCACCCTCTATATACTCTCCCTCTCTACGTCTCTCCTCCTTCTCCTGGTAGTGTGTGTGTGTGTGTGTGGCATTCGACCAAGATTGATGGGAATTTAAATTGAGCATTTCGTTATAAATATGTATGCGCGCGTTTTACTGTATTTTGCGGCTTCCTGTAGCCTCTTCCCCCCACCCCTTGCCAACCCCCATCCCTTGGTAAATCCGCTGACAACTGTAAAAACCCCAAAAACTACACGGCCGACAACATGTGAGCACGCGTCGCACTTAACTCGACAGTAAGTCAGACAGAAAGTCAGACAAGTCAACGAAGTTGGCCAACTTGTGTCGTCATTCAGTCAGTCTAAAACCATCCCCTTCCCCTTCCCCTTTAACCCCTAATTCTGTAGACTGTAGACAGTAAGTCAGTCAGTTAGTTCGTCATTCCATTGGCAACGCAGTGCATACCCTAGACTTGTAAAATTATTCGAAAAGGGTTGCACAATATTAATCTTATTGATTAATTTTAAAGCTCCACAATTTTATATAACAAATCATAATTATTTTTCAATTGCTTATAAATTGTTTAAGTCAATTAAATTATTTAACATTTAACAAGCTATTTACAATTAACAAAGATTTTATTCTTACCTTTCTATAGTGTTAAAATTGATCTGAAATTGCAAACAAGATAAAAAAATTAAAAAATATGTTAAGAATATTTTTTAGAATTTAAGCTTCCATAAGAGGACTTTCTTAAATTTAGAGAGCATCTGATAATTGGGCTAGTTAAATTAAATTTACGCATTAGTTTACAACAAGTCGGTTGTACATACTACAGGGTATTTTATAGTTTCCACCTGTAAATTATGTTAAATAGTATCAGTAAATTGCAACTACCTTCTTACACTTCTATAAATATGAATATTTTGCAAGATTTTTAGTACTCAACTTTGTTTTACAGGGTATTATAAAGTCGTGCACTAGTAAAATACAAAATATACTCCCTTATTTTGAAGTACTATTTTACAATTTAAATATAATACAGGTTCATCAAATACCCATTTATTCATTACAGGGTATCTTATAGTAGCAACCACCTATTTTGAGTGTTTTAATTTATTTATTTGTAAGCGAGTTCGTTGGCAATGTGTGAAATTTATTTAATTTAATAAGTTTTTAGTTAGCTACAGGGTATCTCATGGGCGACTATCCCCCGTGACCAACTCTGACTTGGTTGTTTACTGTTTTGTGGCCGTTGACAGCAAACTCTGAGCATGACGCACATAATTCCTTAACCACAGACGCACTTTGGCCCTAACCCTGGCAGAAAGTCCTTGCCACGTGCCCCATGCCACATGCCACATGCCCCTTGCTCAGACTTAGTTCTGGTTATGGATCTGTTCTAGCAGAGTGTCTCAGTCCCATCCAAGTGTAGAAATAATGGACGCTGTGGCATTGACGCTGACATTTGTACTATTGTTGCATGTTGCATGTTGCCCCATGTTGCACAGTGGGCGAAAGTGCGAAAGAGCCAAGTCGAAGACATGACAGTTTTATGTATCACACACACACACACACACACACACACACACACACACACACACACACACACACACACAAACGAGTAAAACAAACTCCAAATGCAAAACATAATTAAAAACAAACAGAAAAAACGGCGACTGCAAACTGACACGCAAAATAGAAATAGAAATATAAATGGAAATAGAAATGGTAATAAAAATAAGCAAAAGGAAAGAGCATTAGAAATATGAAGAGGAAAATACATAAATAAATAAAATGCTTGAAATGCCAATGAAATAAACTATTGGACCTTGGACAGTTTCCGAAGACAGTGACAAAAGTTTTACATAATACATTTCTTTATAAGACAAAATTAAATTTAATTAAAAAAATAAATAAAATTTAAAACGTTTCAAAATAATTACATAACTCAAAGACTAAAAGATTAAATCATTTTTGTATCTTAAAAACTATAAATCCCTCTTTAATGTTAAGAAGAAAAAAACACTATTCAATACCATATAATAAAAGCTCAAAGAGACAAAGAGAAGGAAATGAGTAGAGATTCTGGTGTGTTGAAGAATTCAAAATAAAAGCAAAATCTTTAACAATTACAGGGTATCTGTTAATATAATAAATCTATTCAGATGCATTGACTACCTTCAGTCATTTTATAACATAAACAGAATTTCACACGCTTTAGAAATTTTTGTCTGAAATTCTATATGTATATTTGCACTTTAATAACACTTCAGTACCACTAAACTTTAAGTTATTAATTTGAAAATAATTTAATCACGCCTTCAAATATCTCAAATTACTTTTTGATCGTAAATAGCCCATTTAAGCACCTATTTATTATAGTTACGAGCATATTGAGTTTTAAGATTGGCGCCCAGCCTGATCGACAATCAAAATAAACAGATCCCCATAAAAATAATGATAATAAACAAAGGCGGCGACTTTACACTGTGAGAAATGTGTGGGGGAATGGCCTAGATTACACTATTTAACAAAGTTTTCAGTTAAATAACATATCAATAATTTTAAAATATTTTTGTTTTTACTTATATGCTTAAGAGAGACAAGAATATAGTATTAACAAATTTAGTTAAGTATAATAAAAAATCCACTATCCTATATTCAAGATGATATGTCCTATTATATTATTTTTGTTTTTTATTATGATGTATTGTAAAACGAAAAACAAGACAGAAAATCGATACCAGATATATTTCAAATGGTGTTTCTATATATGCAACAGGTTGGCTATAAAAATTAATTTGCCATACAAAAATTCATAAAAAATGAAAAACCTTATATAAATCTGAGAACTGTATACCTTTCATTTATATCCCATTGATACAAAGTTTTATAAAAGCTCCTTAGGAAACAATTCGCTTTACCTAAATACACATACAACTTTTTGTCCTGACTCACTGACTGACTCAAAAATATATATATTTTAATAAGCTTTAAGATTTACAAACTGCGTTTCACATAAGATTAGTTTGTTGTATTATAATTCAGAAATACAAAATTCTAGAAAAGCTCTTTAGAAAACTATTCTCTTTAGCTATATAAATAAAACTTTGTCCTGACTAATTAAATGACTCATAAATATTATTTTAAATTTATTTTGTAGTTAAGTTAGTATGGTACGTATAATAGTAAAGGAAACTTTAAGAAACTAATTAATTTAAATTAAGTTAATAATAAATTAATTGTAGGGAAAAAAAAGTGATTTTATATTTTGTTATGTAGTGTTATTATATGTCGAGAGCGAGGCAAACACGTCAAGCAGGAAGAGCGCAAGCTAAGAATGAAGTTTAGAAGGGAATAAGGTGCTGTGTGAGAGAGAGAGAGACAGAGAGAGAGAGAGAGAGAGAGAGAGAGAGAAAGTTACAGAGAGAGGGAGTTAACCACAGCTGAGAGTTGTGGGGCAGGCATGACAGTTGCCGCGGATCTGTGCAACAAGCAAGTTGACGTTGTTGTCGTGAATGAAAATGTCGATCATGTCGGGCAGTATGGATTACAAATGGCGGACACGCATGTGGCACAAGTGGCAGGAAGAGATGCGACAAAAGCAGCAGCAACAGTTGCAGTTGCAGCAGCAACAGTTGCAACTACAACAGCAGCAGCAACAACAGCAACAACAACAATTGCAACTGGGCAGACGAAGCTTTAGCAACTTTGTGGACGATCCAATGAATCTACAGAAACTATTCCTGTCCCGTCGCACGTTGCAGTTGCTCTCGATCCGTCCGGATTTTCAGCGTCTGGTGAAATCGTGTTTTGTTCGTGTGCAGTTCGACGGAGGACATCGTGTTGCCCAGATTCAAGGTTTTGGCAAATGGCGTCCCAGCAATGATCCCACTTTGATACTACGACTCGACAATAATCCCCGTGTCTTTGCCATGGATCAGCTGGCCAATAACTATTTTGAATTGTCGGAATTACGCGATTTCGAGTACACGTGGCAAGCCTACAATTTCGAGTTGCCCTCGAAGCGTTTTGTCGAGCAGAAATACACGGCCATCGCGGATGCCAAGGCTCAGTTAATGAGCAGTGCCAGGATTGCGCCACGATCCGTTGCCATGGTCCACAAGTTAACCAAGTCAAGGTCCTGGCTACAGGATTATCGCTCCATGCCATATGTCTATGCCAACTCAATGTCCTTCAACAGAAAGGTCGCCTCGACTTCCGCCACCGTGTCCATCACAATTCCAACTGCAAATGTGAAACCTTCAGTTCACTCCTCCACTTTTCAGACTCGCAAATATCTGGTAGAGCCCATGGATTGCTATAGGCCATATCTGCCCAAACAATTGCCAACAGCAACAGCAACAGGTGTGTTCAAGTTTAACCCTCTAACACGTAAGCGTGTCTCGAGACACTTATCCTTTTAATTACAATAACTTAATAAGTTATTCAATTTTTAATAAGAAAAATATTTTTACACTGTTGCTAATAAATACATCAAATTAATTGCAATAGCTTAAAATATCTCAAAAGCTTTTAAAAGTACTTTATTTTTCTTAAACATGACATGTGATTTTTTTGTGCGTTAAATTCCATCTTTTAAAATGTGAGATTTTTTTGAATTAATACCACTATAAAAATAACAGATCAATTTAAGTATTTCTTTTTTTCCGTGATAGATACGTTAAATTACTAATACCATATTTGTGAAAATATTGAAATTGAGCATTTGACCACAAAAAGACTTTATGCAATTTTATAAAATATTGTCACATTACAGGTAAACAAAATTTTCTACACAGTTTCTGAGCTCAAATTGAATTCAGAGGCCCAAATTTATATTGGTTTATACTTGTTTAGAAGATAGTTTTAGAGAGTTAACAAACTGCCTGATCTTCTCTCATTCTCCCATTTACTTTTCTCTCTCTCTCTCTCTCTCTCTCTTTTCTAACAGTCACATCCGCCAAGCTGATGGAACCGCCAAAACATCCAATTTCCCTCAAGAAGAAAATCTCTTTAGATGAATATCGCGAACGTTTTATCAAGAAACAAAACTAAAATTAAATGAGTTGAATTGAGATGAGATGACGAAGAGATATTGTCATCAAATACAATTAAAAGTCGTTCCTGTTTCCATTGTTAGTTAAGTATTAAATTGTTGTTAATATTTGGAATGTAAAGAAGCTTCAGATTAAAGAGACACTCAGATTTTTTAAATAATTGTACCAATATTTCTCTGTATATAGATGTAACATAGCAGATATCCAATCTCAATGAAATTTATTTTCCATTCATTTATATTTTCTTATTGATATTGAAACAGAGCTTTAATAATTTGAGAAGGGTAAATAATTGGGATCATTTTTCTTTGAAATAACAAAGAAATAGCCAATGTTATGGTTTTATATTAAAAATATCAGGGAGCATAACTGTAATAAGAAATAATGATCAAGCAATTGTTATTTAAGTATTCCAATTTTATAAATCACATTTAATAATTATTCGTGATATAAAAAAAATTTGAAAATAATTATTATAAATTTATAATTTATCCAACAATAAAAATTAGCAAACTGATTTTTATGCAATCTCTTCATAAATAGTAAGTTAAATTTATTTTTTGTTCTCACTCTATTATAAAAGTTTTTTCTAGACCTACAAGACCTTAAAGAGAAATTCAGGAATTCAATAAAAAAGTCTTTATTTTATTTCTGATTATTAAGTCTAAAAATCATATAGTTTATCTCAAAACTCGTTCAGAGTTTTACTTATTTTTGTTACAGAAATTTTGTTAATCCTTAAACATAATTTATTATTTAAAATTTTATTACGGTATGTACTTGCTGAGCCTTTAATTTATTCCTAAAACTGACTCATCAATAATTTTGGGTTTATTTAAAATGCAAGTTATCGTTGTGAAATCATTTTTGTTGTGGGTTTTTTGGTAGTTGCAAAAACATTTTGCCAAGTTATTTCAATTAAAATGGGGCAACATTAAACCCACTAAAAAGATGCCCCAAGCCGGGAGCAGAGAGAGAGAGAAAGACAGAGAGCAAAAAAGAGAGAGAGAGAGAGAGAACACAAATTTTCATAACATTTTTCATAAGTTTTCGTTTCGGTTGCGCTTAAGAATGTTGTAAATATTTTTGCAGCTTGGTTCTGTGTGGTCATTTCAGACTCTGCACAACATTCTCATACACACAGAAACACACTCACACACACACACCCATAACACACATGCACAGAAAATATACATATATATACTCTGATATGTATGTGTATTTGAAATATAATAATATTATATTTTCTTGCACACATTTTCCAGCAGGTTAAGCATAATTATTTTTAAAACGATTTACAAGAATTTCAAGATTAATCAAGCAAAAAGAACGCTTTAGTCGACTACGAGATACTCTGTAGATACCTCAAAAATACAATTAAAGAATTTCACACTCATCAAATTATTGTAATTTTATAATTTAATTTATTAATATATCAAACATTGAAGCACATATTTTTGAATCTAAATTTTGATAAATATCCTTTTTTTACTAACCGATTTCATACACTTTTTAGTAAAGATAAGGTGCATATTTATAAAAGTGTATAACTAAATTAAAGGATATATTCTCACGGTTTTTATTTGATTTAAAACTGCTTTGGAAAAAAAGAAAAAAATAATATAAATGATATTTTGGAATATATGATTTTAATTAAATATTTTTGAAAAATAATGGAATTGCAGCTCAAGATTAATTATAATCTATAAGGTTTCCGATGTCTTCATCAGTCATTGATCCATTTAAAAAAATTTAAATCGCCCTCAAAAATTTAAGCTATCCATTATTGTGATTTTGCCAACGTGTTAAATTGAATTATTTAAATTGTATTACAATTATTTGATTATGTTCAATCCCTACATGACGTCATAATGATTTTATGTCATTAATGCATTACGGCATTTACAAACAAAAGAATTTGTCAGGTTTGTTGGCATTTTTCCTACCATTTTTATAAAATATTTTTTTTTGCTTGTAGTTTGTTTTATTATAATAATTATTATACATTTATTTTTCTATATTTTAAATACATTTTGTTACAATTGCAATTTAAAGTGTGATTGTTGCTATGCTTTTGAAATATGTGAAGAATGCGGTCTTCCATATGATGTGTTTGCTGTTTGTGTGTGAAAACACCTGTGGTCAAGCGAATAAGTACACTTTGCTTTAATTTTTTATTTCTCTTTATATTTTTTATTAATATTAAATAAAAATATGTATATTGCCCCACTATTAACAAATTAGAATAGCATTTATAAAATTACAAAGACAAAATAAAATAAAAATTAATAAATTAAATTAAAATTAAAAACAAATAAAAACAAATTTTTAAAAAAATTATGAATTTAAAAACAAATTTTTAAAAAAATTATGAATTTAAAAAATAATTTTTAATGTTTCTATTTTTTGATATTAATTTTAAGAACATTTTTTCTTCTTCTTTAAACCAAGATGTGTTCTCATAATTTAAGAATTTTGTGTTCTCGACGTATTTTTTAGAACAAAAATCTTAGATCTGAGACCAAAATCTTTAGAACATTTTGTTTATCAGTGTAGATAATAAAATATGCATAAGATTCTTATTTATTTGTCAATAAGTGTATGTTGTGTGTGTGTCATTATGCAAATTAATTTTTGGTAGCAGCAACAAAAAAAAATGTGCTGACCAACACACACACACACACACACACATACACACACACACACAGCACCGATAATAGTGTTTAGGTCGAGCAACGACAACAACAACAACAACATTGAGCTGACCACAAGAATGACGACAAAATGATGACCAAAAAACGCAGTCAGCAACTTTGTGACTATTGCAACAACAAAATGTTTATCCATTGTCATTGCCGACTGCTGTTTTCCCCTCCTCTCCCCTCCCCCCCTTCCCCCCCACCATCCTCCTTTTTCACCTCTTTCCACTCTGTTTCTCCTTCCGCCTGTCTGTGCGCCATTTTGTCTGTGGCACATTTGACAGAGGCGCAGCTGATAAGGCAGCTGATAAGAGAGGGGGCAGCTAATGCGGCTTAAGCGGCAAACTCGCTTGCTTGTTGCATGCCACAAGCATGTCAAGTACTTGCCACAACGGCAACATCAACAGCTGCAAACATGTTGCTGCCAAACTGAGTGATAACTGAAGTTGCCACAGATTGTTGCCATTTCTCTTTCAAACAATTAGACTCTGTTTTTTTTTAAACAATAAGACTCTGTTTTTAGCAATATCGATATCGTATTTTTAATCGATTATTGTCAATCTCTTGGGTCAATTCGATTCAGCATTAAAATAATAATAATACCTTCGATCACTGTCAACTTTATATATAACTTCATTTCCAAACTTTTCTCTTAGACACATTTTCAGGAATTTCAAACTTTTATAACTCTGTCCACTCTGAACCGATTTCCTTAAGGAATGTCAATTCTATCATTATTTGGTCTCTTATTTAATATTGCATCAAATTTGGAAATATTATTTTTTTTCCATCACTAACCATTTTTTTCTCCATATTTTTAGTCATTGTCCACTTTTTCGTTTTTTGACACATTTTAACTAAATTCAAACTGTCATATCTTTGTCAAAACTGAACCGATTTTCTTTGGGAATATCAGTTTTATCCTCAGTCGACCTCTTGTTTGATTCTGCATAAAAATTGGAAAACATTATTTTTTATTATCACTAACCATTTTGATCATACTTTCGATCTCTGTCCATACTTTTCTCATTGACGCATTTTCAGAAATTTCAAACATTCATAACTCTGTCAACTCTGAACCGATTTCCTTAAGGAATGTCAATTATATCATTATTTGGTCTCTTATTTAATATTGCATCCAAATTGAAAAATATAATTTTTCTTCCATCAATAACCATTTTTTCCATATTTTCAATTATTGTCCACTTTTTCGTTTTTTGACACATTTTAACTAAATTCAAACTGTCATATCTTTGTCAAAACTATACCGATTTCCTTGCGGAATATCAATTTGATCATTATTTGGCATCTAGATAGATTCTGCATTAAAATTTTAATTAAAAAATAATCATTTTAAGCCATCACTTAACATTATTTCCGAACTTTCCCATTTTTCCGAACCTCAATATTAGAAAAAGTTCACTTGAATTTATTTTTATAAGATTAATCTACTGAAAAGGGTTGCAGACATTAAATGTGCTTTGCATCCCTGGCATATTAACAGTTGCAACGCCATTGTCCGAGAACATGAATAAACTTTGCAAATACAAAGGCAAAGTGAGTGTGTGTGTGTGTGTGTGTGTGATTGTGTGTGTGGTTGCTATCAAAATTGACAAAAATGCAAATTTATTTACGAGTCGACAGGATCCTGGCCGTGTTGCAGATGAGAACGGAACACGGGAACAGGGAACAGGGAACAAGGAACAGGAGATGGAGATGGAGAAGTTGGAGTTTGATGGACTCCATGTGAATGAATTGCAATGCCACATGGAACATGCAACAGCACTGCCAAAAAATCAACATGCAACAGTAGAATACACACACACACACCCTCACACACACACACACACTACACTGATAAAAAAACATGTTTTAAAATCCAGATTTTGGTCTCAGAACTAAGATTTTTGGTCTAAAAAATGCGTCGAGAACATAAAATTCTTAATTTAAGAGAGCACATCTTGGTTTTAAGAACACTTAAAATAAGACCAAGTTCTTATTTTTAGAAAAAATTTTCTTAAAATTAAAATCAAAAAATAAAAGAAATAAAAATAAATTTTTTTTTTAAATTTTTTTATATTTATTTATTTTATTTAAAATTCTACATATTTATACCTTCCTAACAATTTAAGATTTTTATTTTTATTTTAAGATTTTATAACATTTTTAAATTAAAAATCTTAGCTTTAGTAATTTGGTCTTAAAATCATTTTTTTTGAGAACCAAATATTTAAGATGTATGATCTTGATTTTAGAAGCCGTTTTTTTTTCCAGTGTAGTGTGATATATGTACTGTTACACACAGACACACGCACAACAAATGGACAGTTGGACCTGTCAAATGTCGCAAGTGCATTTCAAAAACGCGGCTACAAAATTCACACAAAACATTTGTGAAACATTTGTGAAACATTTGTGAAACATTTGCGTGTGGGCGTTGTGGGCGTGGCAGTTATGCGTTTAACAATTTAAGCGGGCTGTGGGGTGGGGGGCTGGTTTTAAGGGAGCGGAAAAAAGAAAGTGTTGATAGTGTGGATTTTAAGTTAGTGTTTATGGCAACTGCAAAAGGTTTTTAAAATGTGTGGAAAAATCATCAAAAAAAAAAAAATTGAAAATGGGCAATAAAGGGTATAATGTGTTTGGCAGAATGTATGTAACACGCAGAAGTTGGTGTGACAGACACCCTAATGTATAATTATTCTTGATCAGGATCCGTCCGTCTGTCTGTCCGTCTGTCCGTTTGTGTTTTTTTTTTCCAAAGCTTCTTCTATTTACAATTCAGTCAAAGCAATATATTGCACATAAATAATAAAATGTCAATTTTCTCGACATATTGTCTATAAAAAAGAGACAAATGTGAGATGAAATGTCTCGTTTTCTGGCAGAGTTAAGTAGAATTTGCTTAAAGTGAAGACAAAGCTTTCTCAAACATATGGCATATCATTAGCATAATCAGTTTTTTAAGTGTTTTTGCGACTCTCTATCTATACAAATACGATTAAAAAGCCCATTTGCATTTCTTTGTTTGTGACTGAAATAATTCCAAGTCAGTTCTAAGCTGATTTAGCTATCGAAAGTGCTGTATTTGCATTTAGCATAGAAATAAGGTAAATGCAACTTAAGTTAAGGCCCAAAAGCAAAAAACTAAAATCTAAAACTAAAGAGAATTTGTTGATGAAAAATTTTTGTTTCAATTTTCATGGTTACACTTGAATAAACAGAGTGAATTCAAGTTTTAATTATTTTTTGATTATTTATATTGCAAGCAGGTAATTTCAATTTGAAATCGAATCAGTCATCAGTTAATGCTGAATGACATGATCAAATCAATTTTAATAAGTGCTTATACAAAATTGATCACTATTTTTATTTTCAACATTATTTAAATATTTCCTGCTGATTGCAAAATAAATAATCTTTACATTTATTGTATTTGATAATTTTTATTGTTATAATATTGCAATTTTATAATATGCATTTACTGTATTTATTATTATTATTATTTTTTGTTTATATAAGAAATTATTGAATTTCTTATTGAATTTTGTATGTTTTCGTATAATTTAATACACCCTCGCATTATTAAAGAAAAATAGTTTTAAGCTGGAAAAAAATTAAAAATCAATTATTATGATTAGTGATCAAAAATGCCTGCTAAATGACAACAATATTATACATATACAATTAAACAAAGTGATTAAATAAATTTAATGACTTAGTTTGTAAAAAAAAAATAGAAATACAAAAATTATTTAATGTGTCGAATTAATGAAGCATATAAAAATGATAGTTCAGATTATAAATATATATTCAATTTTTCGGAGCATCAGTTAAAATTCGATACACAATGCGCATCAACCGAATTACGATTTTGGTAGTGTTGTTCATTCAACTGTCTTTAAAGGAGGATTTTGCAGTAAGTTCAAATTTTAAAATTATATGGAAATATTATAAATATATATATTTGTCACAGGAGTCGATAACATTCAAGTTTTCGAATGCTGTGTGTGAATCGTATAATAAAACGATAATCGTCATACATTTATGTCGTGTTCGGGCGATAAATCGCCAAAAGACGACCTTTAATTTTAATAGCACCTTGTTGCAACCTGTTAAGGCAGCTACCGCATATATTCACTGCTTTAAGAGGGCCAATGGATATAAGCCCTCGCTGATAGCTCCGCTTACCATCAATGTGTGTCAGTTTCTGTACAAACCCTACAATCCCATCGCCTTGTTATTGTACAAACAGTTCAGGGATTTCACCAACTTTCAAAATCAAACTTGTCCACTTTTGGTGAGTATTGAATAACACTAGGCAACAACCCAAATCACAATTGAACCAAACCGACTTCTTTGGATAGATATGGGACCAGAAACGACGAAAAACATTGTTTTTTTTCAATGGCAGAATATTTTTTTTTAGCTTTTTTTACTTAAAAATTCAAGGAAAACTGGAAAAAAATTCTTAAGATATGATTTATTCAAATTTATAGAGAAACGGCGATATAATAATATTTTATATCAAGGGATGTTTTTTTTTCGTCGATTTTTATGACTTTCCAATTAGCTGTTGTCTTACGCATTATGACCAAATTTGGGTAAAATCGGTCGACTATATCATATAGCTGCCATAGGAACGATCGGTCGAAAATCTAGTGCTAGTATGAAAAGTTCTGTGGATTCTTGAGATTTATCAACCAATCTCATAGATTGTGCAGCTAATAATGGATTTTATATTCCCACCAAATTTGGTTCAAATCGGTTCACTATTCAATATAGCTGTCATAGGACCGATCGGGCGAAAATCAAGTCTTAGTATGAAAAACATTTTTATTTTATGAGATATCACAACAAAAGTAATAGAATATGCATATAACTTGGTTTTATATATCCTGTTCAAAGTAGGTTCAAATCGGACCACTATATCATATAGCTGCCATAGGTGAAAATCCACTGTAGTATGAAAAACTTTCCTATTTTTTAACATATTTCAACCAAACTCACTAAATGTGTATTTTTTGCTGTCTGTTCACTAGATATATTGAGATATTTTAACTAAGTTGGTAGAATATGCATTTATGATGGTCTTATGCATTCTATCTATCCAAAAAAAGTCGGATTGGTTCAATTCAGAGGAAAAAAGTCAAATTTTTTTGCCTAGTCTAAGCAATATATATTGATTATTATTATAATTTTTATTTTTTTTTTTCAGGGAGTCAAGACAATCGATGGCTTTTATCCCCGTTATGATCTCTTTAAACTGCCGTTGCCTACAGGCGCATATCTAGTATCCTTAACTTGGTATTTCAATAATAAACTGGCGGCTGTGACAAACATATCCATTGAGTTTGTTGAAGACTGGAACTCTTTTCAGGTCGAGAAAAGTCTCTCAGGACATTAATTACTGTACAAACAATTTATAGCAAAATATATATATTTTTTTTTTAAAGGGAGCTTAATTAAAAATATTTATTTTATACTAAAAGTTCCCGTCTGACGTGCATTATTTCACCAACACTTTCTCAGCATCGATGAATTTGCCAATCGATTGCCCATCGATTTGTAGTTCTCTTAGAACCTGATCACACTCTGAACAATTTTATACAAAAACCCTTTAAAGAAGCTTCTAAAATCGATGGGAATAGGACACTTTAAATTTAAATTGGTGAGTACTGACCGAGAGTTTAAAGGCCAAAATCGAGTAGACCAGAAATTTCAGCCGGCGAAAAGTTTTCAATGGAGTAGTTGTCAAATTTTTATTTTTCTCTTTTTTTATGGCATCTTTTTTTAAATGAAGTTTAGAGAACGTATTTTTTAAGTATAATATGAAATCACATCGTTAATATACAATACTCGAAAATATTCGAAAATTCGAAAATAAAATGGAAGCTTAAATTTCAAACTAAGCTATAAAATCGGCGATTCTATTCATATGACAAATATCCAATAGTTAGATTAAATAATTCATTAAAATGTGAAACGGAAATAAAAAATATATCTATAAATAACCAAATTTTAAGTGACAATAAATATTTGACAGTGTTTTTTTTTAAAGCACAAGCTTACAGGGTATTTACTAGTCAAACTGCTTGACTGTCACACAAGTTGTTCCATCGACTCTCTAAATTATTCATGGCACTCGATAATACTCGAATACTCGAAATGGTCGATGTTAAAACACTAGTTGAATGCTGAATGAACATGATCATAATGTTGTTTCATCATCTCCATTCCGTGTCCAGCAGCTGGCCACGCCCTCGCACTTTCGCCCCCTTCCCCTCAACCCATGACTACTACCCTTCCACTTTCTGTATTATTTTCACAGCTTTTTGCACATTTCGCACTTTTGGCCAAACTTTTCGCAAGGAGATAAAGTCAAATTAGCTGTGTTTGTTTTCTTTCAAACGCAGCGAAAAGCGATTAAGTGAAAAGTTTACTTTACTCTTCTTTTTCTACCTCTCTCTCTCTCTCTCTCGCTTTGTCTATCTCTTTCTCTTTTTGTGGGCCACGTTTTCTAGTCGATTGCTTGCCACATAAAAATTGTATTTGCATTCGGGCCTCAGTTGAGTACAGTCGATTGAAGGGAAGGTGGTTAAGGGTGGTGAAAGAAGGGGGAATAAAAAACAAAAATTCATTGCAAGGTCACCGAGCTGTCTGAGCGTGAAGAACGAGATATGTTTTTCAGTTCATGTTTAAAGTAAACTTCAGATTAAAGTGTTTCATTTTCAATTTCATTTCATTTCATTAAATTTATTGTTGTTTTGTAAGCTCGCATTTAAGTTGAGTTATGTGGTAGCTCAGAGACACACACACACACACACACACACACACACACACACACACACACACACGGAGGCAACATTCAATGTCGTCCTCCATCGTTCGCTTCGTTGTGCCGGAAGTGGCGATGATAACACGGCAAAGAGGAAATGAACACTTTTTGGGCAATGCCAAGATGCGGGGTTACTATAAATACACGCAGTCAGTTACAACAACAACAACAACATCAGACACAACAACAACAAGAATAAAATTTGAGATATAAAAGTGTGAATACCCTTACTAGATGAATAAACTTTGCGTGTAAAACTCAATCATCTATCAAATAATCTGTGATACTATATAAATACATGTTTTTTTTTATTACTATTTATTGTAATTAATTTTCAAAAAAAAAAATAATTGTGTGAATTTTTTATTATATTTGAATTAATTTATTGTGATTAATTTTCAAATAACATTTTTTATTGAGTTCCTTTCATAATTGTGTGAACTTTTAATTATATTTTAATTTATTGTTTAATTATATTTAAATTTTTAATTTAATTTACTAATAGTTTTCTTATTAGCGCTACAAGTATGGTTATTTAATAATATATAATAATCATGTACTTGTAGAATTAGGATGAATTCTAATAAAATTAAAACTAAAATTTAAAAAAATAAACAAACATAAAAATGCCAAATTCGTAATCTACGGTAAATTCAAAAAGGTTTTTAACTAAGAACCCATAGTTCCTGCTTTCCGCTTTTTGAGTTGAAAAATGTATTTATTTTTTTTAAATTATTACCATATCTTTAGAGATTTTGTTCCGATCTGACAATATTGGTATTCAAATTCTTGTTAAGACCAAGATAATAAAATTTTTATAGAATCAAATCACCAATCGTCCTTAAAAAATTATTTTCGACCATGCAACGACTATAAACACATAATTTTTAAGCTTAAAAATCGGGAATTAGGATCTGATTTTAGAACTATGGTACAAACTATGGTACAAACATCTTAAAACTGACCGTAGATTTTGAATTTTGCTTATCATATTTTGAGAAAAAAAAAAATACATGCACCCTAATGGTTGCATGTAATTTAAGTCAATAATCACAACTTTAAAGGAGTTTTTAACTCAGAAAAAAAATATCCGAATATAAAATACTTGATTTTTCTCAGCAATTTTTTTATTTTCGGGGTTCTGTTAATTTTGGATTTTGTTTACTTTGAAATTGGTGGCAACTCTACGAGTCTTATATGCAACCCCATTATTTAAACTCGATCCTCTTATTTTGAAGGGTATTTGAGCAGCCTAAGCTTATAAAGCTGCTATTCATTCTCTTCGACCTCTCCTCCTCATTTGACTATCTGCGTAGCTCTGTTCCTGTTGAAATTCCCTCCCTCCCTCTATTCGCTCCGTCTCCTAGTGCTATCTCTGTCTCTGTCTCTCTCCCTGCCCCCAAACGATGTGTAAATTTTATAGAGGTCGAATTGAAAATGTGCCCAAGTGACTGAGTGGCAACATTGAGAGGGGCAGTGAGAGTAACAGAGGGTTCGAGAGAGACAGGGAGAGAGAGAGAGAGAGAGAGAGAGAAAGAGAGGGAGAACGAACGACAAATGTAGGAAAAAATTAAAAGAATTTTATGCACAAATGGCGCGCGCCATTTAAAATGAATACGAAATATGGTAACACGCGATTTGGCTGAACCAAACAGACCTCAGATAGGGTGGGGTGCTTCCTCCGTACACCGAGTTTCCTCATCCCTTTTGCCCGCTAAAAAGCGGTTCCACCTCAGTTGCCCTCGATGCGTATAATTTATGTGGCATTTAATGAAAATGGAATTGAAATTTAGTGCGAATTTATTAAATGATTTTAAATGAATGTTTGGTCGTTTCACTTCCTACCCCTCGCTATTCTACCCCTACTACATTCCACGCCCTCTTTTTTGGACTTGCGATTAGTGTGTAGATATTGGATTGTCACATTCTATTAAAATTATATTGTTATACGACTATCTGTCTAAGAGACAGAGATAAAGGGAGTTCGAAAAGTAAATTTGAGAATCTGAATTCTGAATCAACTATTTGCTTCGTTTAAAATAAAGTAGTAGACTTTATTACTATTTAACTTTTAAACCAATTCATTATATTTGTAACTGATGTAAATCCAAAAAATAATAATTATTCGATATTTTTTACATGACTAATTTATACATACATTTAATACATGTATCCAAGCATTTTACTTGAGGATAGATATTCTTTATTATGTTTTGTATAATATAACTCTAAAAAAAAAAAATAATAATTACAATAATTTTTATTTGTAATTAAAAAAAACTTTAAATGTTGTTTTGATAAAGTAAAAAACATTTTCATTGCATCAATTTTAACTCGGTTTTTTTTTAGGAGCCAAGCCTTTCAAAATATTTCTATTAACTTGACTAATGAGTCTGTCAATGAACCTCATATGGATTTCAGCACAAAGAGTTTAATATATTCTCGTATGTATATAGAGAGAGATAGACAGAGAATGGAACAGAGAGGGATGGTAAATGTGGTTAAAAGGCAAGTTTTGACAGTCAATGGAAAATGATTTGTATGGACTTTGAAGTTGAATAGTTGAATACAGTGTTTGAATATCCATTGCGATAATTGGCAATATTCATTAGTCAGATGATCCGTCACAATAGCTACCATATATGTTAGGTGTAAACACCTGCAGCTAACAAAACCCAAAATGCCATAAAGCACACAAAATGTGGAGGATGAATGTCAATCCCGAAAATAGCACTGACTCTATCACTGACGCTTTCACTGACGCTTTCACTGACGCTTTCACTGGCTCTGTCACTGCTTATCGGCTCAGCTCAGACTCGGGAAAAACAAGAGAAAATTGGGAGTGAAAACTGGGTGAGTGTTACGTTATCGTGTGGTGCAATTACGCGTAGCTAATTAAACGTAATTCATCAATTTAAAAAAACAACAACAACAGCAACAAAGGTGGCAACATGAAACAAATGGACGGTTAGAGCCGAGCACGCTCGACAGTAGGATACCCTGTGCCCAGGTACTCTGTACTAAAAGTTGATTTTCGACCAATTGCTCCTATAGCAGCTATATGCTATATTAAACCGATCTGTACCAAATTTAGTCAGGATAAATAACTTAAACTTAAATACATATTCTATGAGTTTGGTTAAGATATCTCAAAACACAAAAAAATGTTTCATACTAAAACTTAATTTTCGACAGAGCGTCTCTATGGCAGCTATATGATATAGTGGTCCGATTTGAACCAAATTTGGACAGGATGTATAATAACAGGCCAGATGTATATTATGTGAGATTGGTCGAGATATCTCAAAAGACCAAGAAAATTTTTTTAATAAAACTTAATTTTCGATCTATCGTTCCTATGGCAGCTATATTATATAGAGATCAGATCCAATAAAAAAAAAAAACCTTATCTGCGTGTAGTACCTAGGAACCTGCTTGCCAAGTTTTAAATCTCTAGCTCTTATGGTCTCTGAGATCGACGCGTTCAAACAGACAGACGGACAGACAGACGGACGGACAGACAGACGGGCATGGCTTAATCGACTCGGCTGTTGATCCTGCTCAAGCATATGTATACATTTGGTGGTCTGCCAAACACATTACACCCTTTATTGCCCATTTTCAATGGGCTCAGGGTATAAAAAGCCGGTTGCAGTCAGTGGAAAAGGGAGGAAATTTCCCACGTGACCAGGTGTGGACAGTTGGGAAAATGCCAACCGGGCTAAAAGCGAAAATTGCGCATTAATTAAATTTAAAGTGAATTGCGAGTGCGCATCATTAGAGCCCGCACAATTAATGCGAATATTGTTGCAAACACACACACACACACACACATCCTCTCTCTCTCTCTCACTCGCACGCGGCCCTCTCACTCTGCCGTGTTGACCGCAAAAAGTAAACTTGTTGGTCAATACAACAACTCGCTTTTTGCTGTGGCTCTTGTGTCCAATTAAATTGTATAAATTTACAAAATTAACGAACAACCTCAAAAATTTGCTACCTGCCACACAAAAAAAATAAAATTCTTCTGTGTATGTGCGAGAGTGTATGTGTGTATATCTGTGTGTGTGTGTGTGTGTGTGTGTGTGTGTGTGAGTTTGTTACTTGCATTAATCATAATATTTTTACAGTGCATTTCACATGTTATTAATTTTGGAAAAAGTTATTAATTGTTTACATAAATTAACAACATTTATAAAAAAAAAATGCAGAGAAAGCGAGGGAGAAAGCAAAACTTGAGTATGATTGACTATGTGATAACCTGTAGACAGTTTCAAGTTAATAAAAAATAAGTACGTACACTGACAAAAATATAAAACTAACTTTAAAAATATACAAATATTTATTAAGGCAAATAATGACACTTTTTTTCTCAATTATACTACTAAGCCTTTTTTCATATTAATATTACAAAAAAATATTATTTAAATATTAAATAACAGGCAAAAATCAATAAAATTATTTTAATAAAAATTTAAAAATAATGCATAACAATCTCAAAAAAAATTACATTTGTAATAAGGCAAGCAAATTATTAAGGAATTAAAATCTATGTTGATTTTAATAAAATTTCTCTTCTACTCAATGTCTTTTGAACTTCTTCTTAGTAATTTTTATTTATTTAATAAAAGAAAGAAAATTTAAAGTATAATTCAAGATTCCGATTTAAGTTGAAAAAACTCCAACGTATTTGACAAAGAAGCTATTTAATATGAAGATATTTTTGAAATAGAATGGATTCAATTTTATATAGATTAAGCCACTATAAATCTTATTTAATAATAAATAAATATATATATATGTATATATATATTAAGTGAGTCTAATCCTTCCCCTAACATTTTCAATGAGTATATAAATTCTCGCTGCCACAAAGTATGCTATACAAAAGTTTGATCTACACTTAAATTCCATCTAGAGTGGAATTCAGTTGAGGATTCATTATCCATTTACCATACACCTAATCTAATTATAACTTGACCATTAAAATATGTGAATACTATAAAACAACCAAATTCATTACTGAAATTTACCGACAATGTCTGTGGGAGTTTAATAGCTGATTTTCCAACTAGATATAAACTCGAGTCTCCCAAAGTGTAATTTATATACACGTATATTAACCTTTCTCTCTCATTCTATTTCACTCTAGCTGTCTCTATGTTTATACCCGTTACTTAAAAAATAAGTAACAGGGTATATTGTGCTCGTTGGAATGTATGTAACAGGGAGATGGAGGCATCTCCGACCCTTTAAAGTATATATATTATTGATCAGCATCAACAGCCAAATCGATATAGCCATGTGTGTCTGTCCGTCTGTCTGTCTGTCCGTCTGTCTGTCTGTCTGTCTGTCCGTCTGTCCGTCTGTATGAACAAAAGGATCTCGGAGACTATAAAAGGTAGAGTAACCAAATTTGGCACACAGATTTCTATATACCCCACGCAGATCAAGTTTGTTTTAAATTTAAGCCACGCCCCCTTCGCCCCCGCAAATCGCGTAAGACCACCACACCCACAGTATGTAAGATTATACGTTTTTTATGGTAATTACTGTTAGATATTATTATTATATATTTTACAACTGAATCACATCAAGATTCGGACAAGTAGAATGTTTTCAAAGTATTACATGTAATTTCTTTAAAGTACTTTTATATGTATTGAAATAGGTAATGGGTATCCTATGGTCGGGATCTCGACTCTAGCCTTTCCTCCTTGTTTTTGTTTCTATTTGTGTTGGTGTTGTTCCTTTAATTTCAAGTGCCAGGCAAACGTGGCCACAAAATGTGAATGTGAGTTATTAAAATTTTGCACAAATTGTTTTCAGTTTGCAATTCCGTTTGCCGTTTTCACCATTCACCAAATGTTGCAACTGCTGGAAAATTCTCTCATTTATTGTTGTTATTTTGCATTCTGCACTCACCCATTATATATATATATATATATATATATATATAAATATATATATTTCTTTCTATTCTTTGTTTCCTTCCACAGCCTTTGGTTTTCTTTATTTTTATTATTTTTACATTCATTCATTTTGTGATATTTATTTGAAATTTATATTTATATTTGTGTCGACCCAATTTTGATTTTATTTTAGGCTTCAAATACTCTTTTTATTTATTTGCGTCAAGTGCAAAGTGTATTTTATAGAATGAAACATAATACAATTTATTTGCAATTCCGTTTTGTTGCTTCATTCGTAATCGTTTTTCTGCAACTGCCAAATGTGAGTACTTTCTAGAAAGTTTCTTCTTCTTATTCCCGCAAAATTTCTCTATCTCTCTTTTACAATACCATATTTTGTAAAATTTTTTACTATTTAAATTTGAATTAATTTTAAACTAACAAATTGTTATTGACTGTGATCAAATCGTGACTGTGATTTCACAAGTGATCACGCTTTAATTTTATTTAGCGGTCACTTTTTGTACACAACCCACAGCAATTTATTTTTCCATTTGCTCTCGCTTTTCATGTCATTCAAAACGTTTTTGGCTGATGTTACATCTGGAATTGGGATTGGGTTTTAGCCTCTGGTGGATGCACACACACACACATACACACACACACACACACACACACACACACACACACACACACACATGCTCAAGTTGGTGGCATTCATTATTGCAACGGCTGCTGCTTCTTCCCTTTTATCCTGCTGCATTGTGGCACTTATTAAAAATTTTCTGCTGACTTTATAGCCCAGTATCCGAAAGGTAAATAGCATTATGGGTTTATGACAATCTCTGTCTGTCCAAATCTCTGCAACTATAAGAGCTAGAGCAACCAAATTTGGCACACAGATATATTTTACATTTTTGACACTTCTTAAGCTCACAAAAATCGCAAAAAAGTTAACAGACCTATAAATTTAAAGATACAACGTTACCTATTATTATTATATATCATCCTACTTAATTGCTGCCAAATCGGTTAAGTATAAAGACCCTAATGGTTGTTTTAATTTATAAGCCCTTAAAAGTATGCAACGAATTTTTAATCATATCCTTTTGTCGCTTGTTTATATATTTTTTATCAAGGTTGCAAACCGGTTCTGAGCCGCACCTTGTAGAACCGATTCGGTTCGGGTTTTTAAGCAGCCTGAACCGGATCATGAATCGAAACCTTGAAATTATTTACTTTGCAAACCCGAACCAAAATAGAATCGCTTTCTAAAATCAAAGGTTCAGTTCGAAAAAAAAAATAATTACATAAATTTAACGGTTTTCTAATATTATTTGAGATTTTGAATTAAAATAAGTCATAGTTAAATCTTCAAATATATTTAAATTATCATCAAAATTTGATTTCTTAAATAAAATAATTAGATCAAAATATAGAGAAAAATGTATAACAATAAAAATATTATTTTTTGTATGAAATAGAACCAAGGTTCGAACCCAAACTTTTGGTTCAGGTGGTATATAAACCAATTCGCGAACCGAACCAATATCTGGCTCCGTGGTTCGAACCGCCGAACCGAAATTTTAACAAAATTTTGGAGGTTTGCAGCCTTGTTTTTTATACTATTTAATATTACAAATTTATTTTTATAAAAATTATTTTATTATTTTATAAAAATATTTTGTATTATATAATATAATAATTCTTTTTTTTTTTTTTTTTTTTTTTTTGTAAAATTGTATAACTTTACTGGGCATCTTCAAGTCAAGCAGACCGACTTGTTAAAACTCGTTTTGTTGTTGTTGTTGCGGTATCCTTGGGAGCACAGCTAGCCGTTGTCAGTCGGGCACGCCCATCAGGCTTGGAAGAGGGGCAACTGAAGGATGCGGAGCAGGAGAAGAAGGACGAAGCAAGAAGCTGCTTTTGTTTATTTATCTTTTCGCTCGGTTTCGAATAACAAATCCTTTTGGCTTAACACATATTATGCGGCGACATTGCCTCCTCTCAACCACATCCAAGCCATCTTTCTAGGCATCCCTTTTTCCCTCTATTCCTTCACTCTTCCCTCTCTCTCTTTCCTCTCGTTTCCTTTGTGCAATGTGTGACTGCTGCAGTTGCAGTTGACTCCAGTTTTGTCAAATGTATTGTTTCAGTTATAATCAGACCAACCTCTCTCTCTTCTCATCTCACTCTTCTTACTCTCTCTCTCTCTCTCTTTCCCTCTCTCTCCCTCCCTCTCTCTCTCTCTCTCTCTCTCTTTCTATACCCAATGACTGCCATCATTCTCAATGCTCTGTTTGTCTCCGTTGCTGGCGGTTTTTGCGTTTTTTTTGCCCTCTCTTCCGGCTTTTTCTTCCTGCTCTTCTTCTTCTCCCCACAGCAATCGCATCTTTTTTTTTTTGTATTTATTTTCTTTTGCACTTATTGTCACAAAATGCAACTACAGATATAGTTACAGATATAGCTAGAACTAGAGCTATAGATACAACTATAGATATAACAGAGAGACTGAGTTTTTTTATACCCTGCATTCATTTATTTGAACGAGTCGTATAAGAATGTGAACATGTTTGTGAAAATTTCAGTTAACTAAATTGTCTGTGCTTTCATTTATACATTGGGCTCTATATAGAAGGGCCCTAAATTCAGAGTATTTACGAGATTTATTTTAAAATGACCTTAATATTTCAATTAATGTTAAGCGAATTATAATTTTGTGTATGTTATATACTCTTACTGTATCCAATCTGAAGAAAATTAGATACTTATTATTTTCTAAACTGTTTATTATTTTCTAGAATTACTAAGCCAATAAAATCTATAAAATAAAAATTGTTAATATTTGAAAAATCTCACTTAATATTATGATTAAATGTTTTATGAATTTTTGTATTTTTGATATGATAATTTGAATGTGTAATATTCTTCCCCCTTTTATATAGCCTGTCTACAGGGCAGCTGTTGGTCTATTAGACTCGACTGTACCATTTTAACTTGACTGTTTTCTTCTACGCCTTAGATACATTTTTTTTCTGGCGCTTTTTCATCAATCTTGGTTGTTTCTCCTGCTACCCGCTTTTATGGCCTAAGCCCAACAGGAAAAGAAGAGTGTTACCAAGTGGAGGTGGGCAGGAAGGAGTGGTGGAGGAAGTAGGAAAGGTTGGGGGGGGGGGTCCGTTTAGGTGCAGGCGCTTTTCTCTATTGTGATTCACGATGCTTAGAACAATTTTGCAGTTGTTATGTCTACATAAATGTCAGCATCAGGCATTGTCTGCCCTGTCAAGCCATTGTTTCCGTCCCAATCCCGAATCCGTATACCGCAATCCGTATTCCGTATTCCATATTTCGTATACCGTATACCGTATGTCATATTCCGTATTCCCATTCTTCAAACTGCACTCAACATCATCATTATTCACAATGTTTTTATTCTTTTTTTTTTTTGAGTTTTTTGCTTTTAATTTTTTTGATTTAACAACTGTCAGACCTCAAGTTGACACTTGACAACACTGAAGCAGCCAAGTGTCTGATGCTCTGGTCACACTAATGCAACTTAATTGTCTCGTTATTGTCACTCAAATATAATTGATCCATCTCAATATTGCACTTTAGAAATTAGAGTTCGTTAGGTTTCAAAATAGAGAAGCAGACGTTCGACAACATTGACAACACTTTACAACACTGCAAAAACCGCAAAAACACAGAGTTGGTCACACATACAATCATATTCAATATGCTAAGCTCGTGAAACATTTAATAAAATTTTTAGTTACACTTTGATTTTAGTTTACAACACTTTTTGATTTAACAACACTGCAAAAGGTGTCTGAGAGTCTGGTCACACTAATGACATTTTGTAATCAAACGTTATTAATGAGTTTTCTATATTGCCCTGAGCATATTTAAGGTCATTTTAATCAATCATCTCTCACTTAACTCATTTGTCACCTTACAACACTGTAAAACATGCATTTACGCGTAGCTGGTCACACTTGCACGCCATAGTATCTAATTAAAGCTAGTATTTTAAGCAAAACCTTGTTTAATAACAATTTTCTCTTCATTGCACTGTAATTTAAACATTGTGCAACACTGAAAATCACTGTCTAATCACATTATCTGCAAACAGTGTGACCAGCTTTGCGGGAAATTTACAATTCAACTGCTTCGGCTTGTGGTCGTGTAAGAAAACTTTCTCAGCAAAATAAAGAAGCCACAACTCCGAGTTGTATTTAGTTGCACCTTGAATTGCGAACCTTGCGGCACTTGCCACAAGTTTCGTGTTGCCAGTTGAGGCTTTGGTATTTTGTATTTTTTTTGTATTTTTTTGGTAGGGTAGGGGTACTCTTATCGCGTCGCCGGGCTGCGCTTCACGCTCGACAGCCAAAACCGGATGTGACATCCTTTTAAAGTCGGAAGTACTTATGCTTAAGCGTGCGTCGGCGACGGACTTCAAGGCACAAGCCGGAGACGACCTGTGTCCTGTGCCCTCTTCCTCTCTTCTCACCACCATCTGGCAACTCTTTGGCCTGCTTTTTTTGGGAGGGGGGTTGGGCAGTGAGTGGCAACGCCTGATACGGAGCTGCCATCAGTGCCGTCTTGCGTCAGTTGTGCGCTACTTAAAAATTGTTGGCAACATTAATAAAAAACGTTGCCTACCTCAACCATCCGTTTCCCTCTCTGCCTCACTTTCTTTTGGCAACGCGTTTTGGCCACGTGATGTGGCCATGTCAAAATACATAAGCATTGTGGCCGCACTTCAAGCCATTCAATATTTAAGATTGTACACGTTATGTGCCTTGAGAAAGGTCAGGAAAAAAAATAAGACTACCATAAGAATAATTCGCCTCATTTTAAACATTTCCTGTAAAGCCTTTTCTTCTTTTTGTTTCTCTATCTTTGTGTCTCTGTTATACTGTCTTTAGTTTTGGAAAAACTTTCTAAAGACTTGAAATTAAAAAACACTTTTTTTCAAGTCTTCAAAAACAGAAATAAAAAATAACTTTTTTTTTCTAATTTCCACCTAACGTTTAAAAAAATAAAAGTTTCCGATAGACCGACAGTTTTTTTAAAGCTTTAATTAACTGCCCCATTTTTTTATTGTATTCAAGGTAAATTGACTAAAATCGATCTATTTTTGGAATGGAATTCTGCAAATTTCGATACTGATTATAAAATTGATGTTTAAAAGCAAAGAATCATGTTCTAATATTTTGCTTTAAATCAATATTCACAGAGAATTTTTTTATTTCTTTGCCTTGAATAATTGCATATCGGCCTTAATTTGAATAGCACTTTAATTTTCAATTCACCAACTGAAAACCCCACAGACCTACGTAAAAAGCTTCGTTCGATCCCAAAAAACATTTGGCCTTTTGATTTAAGTAGTTGTCTGTCTAATGCGCTTCACTGACCATCATTAGCACCATTTAGATTGGTCAAAGCGCAGAAGTTGCCTGTTCTACAGTTTGGTCAGTCATACCCTGTACTTCAGATACCAGGGGTATATTAGACTGAGTAACTATTTTTTTTAGACAGAATTGAAAACTTTAAAGGAATCATGGGAATAATATAGAAATTTGAAAATATATTCTTCAAATTACAGGGTATCTTCTAATAGTAAATGTCGACAATTCTTTGACTATAAAAAAACTTTGAATCCCATGTATACAGCGTATTTGTCGATTTATACAAAGTATAGGGTATCTAATAGTCGATCAATAGGGTAGCTAATATCCATTTAGTTTACTATGTTTCCTTCACAAATATTTATAAGGTTTTAAGGTACAATTGCAACTTAGTTGCATCTGCTACAGGGTATTTAACAGTCGATCAGTTGCAGTGGCAACGCTAAACGTTCGTTCTACTTAATGAGCACTTGGCTTCTGTATTTCCCCATGTATACAGCGTATTTGTAGATTAACACAAAGTACAGGGTATCTATTAGTCGATCAACTTGATATAAGGTAAGTAATATCCATTTAGTTTTACTATTTATCCTCCACAAATAATTATAAGGTTTTAAGGTACAATTGCAACTTAGTTGCATCTGCTACAGGGTATTTAACAGTCGATCAGTTGCAGTGGCAACGCTAAACGTTCGTTCTACTTAATGAGCACTTGGCTTCTGTATTTTCCCATGTATACAGCGTATTTGTCGATTTATACAAAGTAAAGGGTATCTAATAGTCGACCAACTTGATAAAAGGTAGCTAATATCCATTTAGTTTTACTATTTATCCTCCACAAATAATTATAAGGTTTTAAGGTACAATTGCAACTTAGTTGCATCTGCTACAGGGTATTTAACAGTCGATCAGTTGCAGTGGCAACGCTAAACGTTCGTTCTACTTAATGAGCACTTGGCTTCTCTGTATTGGTTGAGGAGTCGCGTTGCAAGTATTTATTGGAAATAGACACGCGACTGCTGCATATTTTATATGTGTTTCTCCTCCTACTATTTTCCTCTTTCTCTTCCTCTTTCCACCAATACACAACTGTCTGTATGTGTGTGTGTGTGTGTGTGTGTGTGTGGTATGTAAATCAACAGTTTTTAAGAGCTCTCGTTACAAATTGTAATAAACTCGCACATCCGTTGCCATTAAGCGACTTCTAATAAACTTTATGGCATCATTTTTTTCAGCCTTCTTTTTTTTTTTTTTAACCTTCTGCTTCTGTCTCATCTTCTTCTATGACATCCCTCCTTGGGGAACTTCACGTAGGTGTTAATGATTCAATAACATTTGCCTTTAATGGCCAACAGCAGGCGAGACAAGCGACATTAATGCGATTTACAAGAAGACCAGAAATGTTTAGCAGGCAGAAGGGAAGAAAACCAGATAATAGGGTGGGTAGGGAAGCTCACCTGACCACAGCAATTTAACTTTCCGTTGCTGCAGACGCTGCACAGTGGGACCGCAGACGAAAAGCGTGGCAAAAATATTTTTTTTTACGATCGAATTTGTAAAAAATTATAAATGCATTCGATAAATAAATCTTTAAAGATTACGAGTCCAAAAAATTATTAAAATCGGATAAGAATTCAATGCGCGCACAAATGTGCAAATTTTTCAAAAAATACGAACTTTATAATTGAATTTCAGACAAGTTATGCGACCGATCTTTATATTTTTCATATAAACAGTATATTCATTTTTAATATAAAACCGAAGAAATACGTGTCGTCATTTGTTTACTTTTTATCCCAGCGATGTTTGAAAAAAGCACCAAAATTAGGGTATTTTTCAACTTTGATGGCATATAAAAAAAATTGGACACTTTTGAACACCTTCCCACTACCTCAGTACTCTTTAGTAATCAATTCTCTAACAAAATTACCCTGTTTTGTTTGCGCCGATTTGCGCCTTTTTTTTTAAAGTGCTAAAACTGATGCAACCCCGCAATAAAATGGTTATAAAAGAGGAAGAGCGCAGTACAATTACATACGTTTTCGCTATGTTTCTTGTTACGTCATAAGCAACGTATAGCTATACGTCAGGTATAGGCTTAGACATACCCATACGCATAAACATGTATAACTTAGCCAAAACTTGCCAGATTTTCATGCGGAATATCGTCTTGATCATTATTTGGTATCTAAATCAATTCGGTATACAGAAATAATTTTTTTTTTGTTTTCTAATAAGCGTAACGAAACTTTTTTAAATACTAATTAATGCTGTTTAAAACATGAAAAAGTATTAAAATGTGTATTTTGGCCAAAAAAAAATAGATTTATTTTTTTTAATTTTACATGTACAATATGTCCTGAAAATATTTTTCAACTTTGGCCAACAACCATGAGTCGCCCTGTGGACCAATCGCCCTGTGCAAGCAGTCATTTGAAAGCCTATGACGTTTTCTATCAAATGCTTTTTTGGAAATATCTTCACTGGTTGAAAAGATATGATTTTTGCAACGCAAAATGAGAAATGGCCCCACTGTGCGCTGGCAAGCTGATAGACGGAAATGAGCGGCAGTTTTTGAAGTCGGTCGAATGGCGATTGGTCAATTGTTGCGTGACTTTCAATTTTCAAAATATATAAAAACCAACAGAAGAAAAAGCAGAGTAAAAACTCAGCTGTTTACCAAATACTTAAGCCTTAATACCCTGTAGTATATATATCTATTAGTTTCTTATTTCTTCGAATCTGAATATTTTCTAAAGATAAAAGGATTTGGATAAAAAATATCGATTTCTGGGACTTTTTTCAGGGACAGTAAATAATGATTATTGTGTTTTTTTTTTTCAATTAAAAAAATCATTCACTTCTAGTAACTGTAAAAAAAAAGTAAAATATAACAAAATTTTCTTTAAGGGTAATCTATGCAATTTTATAATGATATTAAGATTTAGAATTTTTATTATTTTACTCAGGAAATAATCATTATTTTTGAGTAAAAAAAAATAAATCTCAAAAATAATCATTGTTTTTGATTTAATAAAATAAAACTCACAGAATGAATATTTTATGAGATTTATTCAATAAATAAAACTCACAGAATAATGATTATTTAATGAGATTTATTTTATTGAATCAAAAATAAGTCTCAAATTTGACATGTCAAAATGACACCTTGAGTTGTATAATAAAATAATAATTTAATAAAACTCATGTAATAATGATTATTCTTGAGTTTTATAATAAAACTTATAATGCCTGCCTTTTTTACTTCAAGTCATTATTTGCAGTCCATAAACTTTTCAAATTTATTTTGAAAATCATTTTGCATGTAACACGGGAATCATTGTATTTTAAGATCATACATAAAAAGATATTAAAAATAATTATTATAATTATTATTATTATTATTATTATTAAGCTCTTACTTTTTCTTTTTATATATATAAATGTTGATTTTATTATTATAAATAAATTTAAAAAAAAAACAACAAAATATTCTATATATAGCCGAAAAGAGGGGTATTTATAGACAGCTATAGCTTCTCTTACAGTTTTCACTGGTAACAACGCCAAACTGTCTTCCTGAAACGCCCTAATGTATGCAATGATTTTTCCCCATTTTCTCCCATTTTGTTCAAATTTTTTCTAAAATTTTTTTTTTTTTTTGGTGAAAAACCTAATCAATTTAGCTGTCTGGTGACATGCCTGGCCCTGGGCTCGACTCAATGTCAAAGCTGATGGGTTGTGCGAAGAGTCTTGCGGAGTTTTCACTGAGCTTCTGGTCATGTCCTTTGGTTGAGGGCGTGGCAGGAAGGGGAGGGGGGCATGTCCTTGCCGCAGCTGGGCATTGAAAGCAGTCATTAACTTTTAAATGAAGCAACGGAAACGAGATAAGCACGTGAAGCGTTCAACCATTCCAAACCAGCCATCTCTCTCTCTCTCTCTGTCCCTTTTGCTTTGCCACCCCCTCCCCCCCTTTAGTACTGTTGACGATTGACGCCTCTGGGCATTTGTGATGTTATCGCTGCTGCCACGCCCACTCAGTCGCGAGGCGCAACACCAAATGAGCCATAATTATTCAATAAGAAATAATAAAGTAGAAAGCACGCACCACCTACACTGGGGGAGGGTAGGGGTTAAGGTTGGGGTTGGGGCTGGGGTTGGTTTTGTGGTTGGGGTTGGAGTGAAAACGATTGTTGTTCTACACATATATTTTCATTGATGGATATGCCGCGAGTTTGTTCGTGTCTCGGCAAACTGCACTGTCCTCTCTCTGCACCCTACCACCCCTCCCCAACCCCCTTGCACCCTTGTCTGACCCTTGGGCCAAATGATTGTTGCGTGACTTGCAGCTTTTTTCGCTTCGTGTTTGTGTTTGTCGTGGAAATTCCTTAATTTGCCAGGCTGACTGCCTGACCGTTTCCCCACCCTCAACCCCCAACACACCCCCTCTGTGCCTACCCCTGCCTCTTAACCCCCAAATGTGGCAATGTTGACGTTGTTAAGTAGTTACATTTTGTAGCGATTTGTCGAACAACACCAAAAATTAAAAAAATAAAAAATAAAACAGAAATAATAGCAGATGACTTTTTAAGGGAAGAGGGATGAAAGAAGGAAATATGGAAATGAGGGAACTCAAAAGGGGAAAAAATAATTATATTCCAATGTTGCACATACGATATGCATTCACATCTTTAAGTGCAACTCAAAGTTGCGCTTTAAAAGAGCAGCATTTATTTCTTAAAAACTAATTTTTTTTTTTTTTTTTTTTTTTTTGTATGACATTTAAACAACATGCCAGGAAACTAATTGAGGTTCTATATTCAGAAGCCTGCAGATTTAGCTTGAAGTTGCCTTTAAAACATTAAACTTAATTTATCAAAAAAAAATAAATAAAATAAAACATTAACCTCGTTCAAAGCTGAGATCAAACTTTTACTGAACAAAGATATTTCAAAACAAAAAAAAAACCTTAAGAAAATACCCTTAAGCTTTCTGCTCGAATTTTTAATACTGAAACTGCAATTATTTCAAATGTTTTAAGCCTTGATTATTTGTACTTACTCACTTGTTTATTTTTTTACTTACATAAGAATATTATTTTTGAAACTGACAAAAATAATTCCATCAATTTATTTATTTTTTTATATTTATTTTTATTATTATTTATTATAAAGAAAGTTTCCAGTTTCAGAAGGTTTTTTTACTCTGTTTTTCGCCTCTCTTTCCATATATCTGTCTGTCTCGAGTATCTTTTGATTTTTCTAATGATTTCATGTAACTGTCATTCATTTCACATTTAAGTTCACATTTGTTGTTTGTCGTTGCATTGTGAAATCGTGTCACTGAAACACAACAAACAACAAACAACGAGAACAACAACAACTACAAAAGTGACAAAAGTTTGCCAGGAAAAAATGGAAAAAAACAAAAACAATGAATGCGGCTTTTGTTTGGGCTCAGGATTTGAATTTGAATTTGAAATTTAGGAGTCATGAGTGTACTTCATGATTTTAGGGTTACAAAATAGGCAAACAAAGATTCAGCACAAGGACAAACACATGGAAATTTCCCCACTTTCCACACTTTGGGTATAGATAAAACTACGCGTGTTAAATCTACAAAATTAATGAGTCATCGTTAAAGTTAACAACTTGCACAAAATTGTTTATCTAAAGTGCCAACTATACAACAATTTGAACTTCCCCTTCTCAGCATTTTCAGTTCCCCTTTCCCCGCTTTTCCTCTTCTCTTTGGTTTTCTGTAGAGTCTATAAATTAATGTACCGATTGAGGATTGCGTTGGATTTTACTTGGGGTCTAGGGTTGCCACGCACACGTAATCACTTTTTAAGTGTTTGACAATTTATGATACATGAAAATGTTTTCTACCCCCCTCTGAAGTTCCCTCTTCGTTCCCTCTTCGGGGTTCGTCTTCGTGGTTCTACAAAAGCGAACGAAAGAGTTCAGAGAAGGTTGACATTAAGACTCAAAGATTACTTTTGCTTGGGACTGCCACCTCAAAGGGTTTGTGTGTGCTCCTTTTCCCCTTCTTTCTTCCTTCCTCTCTTTTCCTTTTTCCTCTACCCTCCTCGCCAGTTTCCCCTTTGAGCTCTTGTCTTCTTGTCAGCGCAATAAACACCTCAAAGTTGATGACATTTCATTAAAATCAACGCAGGCATAGTGTATGTGTGTGTGTGTGTGTGTGTGTGTGTGTAGATGAAGGCGTAGAGGGGCGTGGCAAATGAATTTACTTATGAAGCATGAAAGTGAGTTCCGTGGCTGCCACAGTACTTGCCTCACTCTGTGACGTCTCCTGTTTTACATTGACGACAATTTTCGTCATCATTTGATAAAAAGAAAGCTTATTATCGAACAAGCCGAAGACTTAATACCCTAGCAGAGTCTTGTCTTACAAACAAGACAGCTTACAAACATTACAATGAAATTTTATCAGGATCTATAAGAGTATAGCTACACAATCTGAGAGATTTGTTGGGATATCTCAAGATAAAATAAAGAATTTCAAACTAAAGTTTGATTTTCTACCGATTGTTTCCCTGACTGTTATATGATATAGTTGTTCGATTTATGTGAACTTTTTTTTTTAATGTATAGGACAATTCTTGAGGACAACCAATAAACAATTTTTAAGATTGATTAAAAAATTTAAAAAAAAAAATACAAAGATTTTCAAGCTAAAGGTTGTTTTTCGACAGATCGTTTCCCTGACAGCTATATGTATAGTTCATTTAAGTAAATTATTTTTTTAAATGGATAGGATATAGGATTTTCAACCGATAAATTTTAGGACGTATAGGACAGGATTTTTAAAATAATTTCAGCTTTACAATCTGTGAGATTTTTGAAGTTATCTTACGAAAAAACAAAGATTTTCAAGCTTAATTTTCGTCACATCGGTTCACCGACAGCTATATGATTGTTGATGATTGTTGTTCGATTTATGTAAACTATTTTTTAAATGTATAGGACAATTCTTGAGAACAATCAATAAACAATTTTTAAGATTGGTGGATATTTATTAATAAAGAACAAAGATTTTCCAGCTAAAGGTTGATTTTCAAACGATAAATTTTAAAACGTATAGGACAGGATTTTCAAGCTAATTATAGCTATACAATCTGTGAGATTTGTAGAGATATCTTAAGAAAAAACAAAGATTTTTTCACTAAACCTTTATTTTCTGCGGTTTCTCTAGGGTTTTCCCAATTTTTGCATCAAATGTTGAATCAATTGTAAATTCTTTTACATTTTTCGGTTTTTTGCATTGATCAACTCAATAATAGAGTATATAAGAATAAGAGTTTATCCACATCATATGAAAAAAAATGGATAAGATTTTTGTGTGAAGACCGATGCGAAGTGTCTTTATGGCAAAAATCACCAACGGTGAAAACGTGAATTTATCGTCTGAAGCAGGCTTAAGAGCATAATTATGTGTATACACTATCGGAAATGGCTATTTAGAGGTCATCACTTTGTCTTAATTAAGAATATATATACTTTATGTGTTCTGTTACTTCATCTTAATTGCGTTACACACATAGTGTCAAAATTAAAATACTCTCAGCAAGGGTATAAAAAGTCAATGTCGACGCAACGAATTTCATTAAAGCAAGGAGCAGAAGTACACACACACACACACACACACACACACACACACACACACACACATACACACACACACACACACACACACATACACATGCACACACTCATTGACTTTGACTCTTTTCAGTTTATTGGTCCGCTTGATTTGTGTAAGTGATGTGCTGAAAGATGCACTGCCAAACTACTGCCAAAGGAACCTGTACTCCTCTATTCAACTAGGTACTTTATCGAGCGGTGGGGGATAGTGCTAAGTGAGGAGGAGTGGGGGGGGGGGGGGGGGTCGTCATATATGTGTTTGTGTGCGTAACTAAATTTGGTAAGCGTTAAGTGACTTTGATTGCAACAGCCGCAGTTATTTAATGTATTTAGCTAAAGGCAACTGCGTTTTTAATTATATTTTGGGCAACCCTCGCAACGCCTTCACCCTTCATCACTTTGAAGTCTTCTGCATCTTGTAAACTTAATTGAACCGTGTTACACTAAAAGCAAATGCGGTTAGACGAGACACGGGTTTTCCAAAAACGCCCAAAACCAATCAAACTAAAAGGCGAAAATATTTCGTATTTGTCAAACATAACAGAAATTTATCGAAACTGTGTTTGTATCGATAAATAAATATATGGGCATATCTATATCCATAAAAATATCTCTTGCTGTTATTATATCTATATCTTAATCTATATATATTAATTAATAATTATTATTATTAATAAAAATCTATTTTTTGTAGGATTTTTTTTTTGTATTAATTTTAACAGATTAATATTAAAATAAACATAAGCCACTTATTTATTCATTTATATTTATAAATTCCTGATCCACTTATACATTGCTGGAATTTAATTCAATAATCCCAAAAGCGTTTTTCAGAAAATGTTGTATATATTTGACTCAAATAATTTATAACATTGGAAATTTGAGGAAAAAACTCACAAAAAAAAAAACATTGGATAGATTGGATAAAATATTATTACTATTGGTATTATTATTATATATTATATTATATTATAAGATCTACATATATAATAAAAAGTACTTAAAGAATACATGGACCAAAAAAAATGGCGACAGGTTATAAACTACTAGATTTATGTATACGTAAAACCTAAACAAATAGACAAAATATTTAAATTAAATCTATAAAAATTAAATATTTAAATTTAGATACATGTTTATTTAATTAAATCCAAGACTTAGAAACCTTTAACAAATGTTTTAAACTAACATTACCGACCTTCCGCACAGCAAGCAACATGCTGCTGGCCACATTGTTGCGGGCTGCTGGCAACATGCTGCTATTTTTGTTTGCGAAACGATGCGAAACGATGCGATTACGAGTCGTTAACACGCTTCGTATTTGCGCTGTTCGGTTCGGTTCGTTTCGGTTCGCTTCACTCGTGATTCGTTTCGGTGTCGTGTCGTGTTGTGTCGTGTCTTTGGCGTGGCCGAAGAACTTGGCGGTTGTGTTAGGTCCTGTGTTCTGTGTTCAGTGTCTGTGTTCTTATCCTGTCCGTGTTCTTTTTTGGCCCAATGCGAGCGTCGCTTAATGCTGCCAAGTTCAGTGCTCGGGCAACATCCTAGCGCGTCGGTCGGTCGGTCGTTGGGCGCCATTTTCAAAAGCGCCATTATTCAGAGTTAAGCAATTTCAACACCAGAAGAATTCCAAAAAGTACGTGCGATTACCGTTACGCGCTGCTCGTACATTCGTTTAAACGTTTTGACCGTTACGAACGTTTCGAAAGTGTTTCGAAAACAACAGAATTTCGTACAGAGTGAAAAGAGAATTTTTGCAAAAATTTTGTGTAAAGGCTTGTTACGAAAATAATATTCGTGTGGCAAAGTAAAACTTTTTATTTTTTTAAAGTGTTTGAAACTTGTTCTCTTTTTTTTTTGAAGAAGCAGAAAAAACAAACAGTGTTGTAAAGCGTGTGATTTTTGCTGCTTGTAAGCAAAAAGGTAATTAAAGTGTTGTGTATTTAAAAGTTGTTTAGATGAATGCATAAATTAACGAGTTAATTGTTCAGATTGTGAGTTGGAAAAGAACAGATCTTTGAACTGGGACAATATTTTATGAAATTTTCAGGCAAAATATTATATCTTGTATATATTTTACATATAATAATAACTTGGTTTCAAAGAGCCTAAATAATACATTTTTTTCTGACGTACTAAATTTTTAACTATGTTTTCTTTTAATTATATTATAGATATAAAATTTAAAATAATATGAGTTAAATTATTTCGCCAGGGCATAACTTTATTTTAAGTGATCTACGGTCAAAAATTTATTTATATATTCTCTCCTTTAAAAAAATGGAAATTAATTCAAAAATTATTAATTTGTCAGAATAGGGGCTAAAAAAAAACCACGGTATATTTTTATCAACTTGACTTAACGCTTAACTTATTACACATATATATGTATATATATAGAAGTGAAGGAAGATCTTTTGGTAAAGAAAATTTTCTGAAATATTCTATTAGATAATATTCGCTAATCTGAGCGCAAACTTTCTCTTTTAATGTCTCTCTATCTTAATTTGACTTAACTTTTTTGTCCAACACTCAACTTGTTACATTCAAGATTCATTCACTTGCCTGACTTGCTGGGCTTCCTTCCTTCCTGTCTTCCTTCCTTCCTTCCTTCCTTCTGATTTTTCCTGCTGCCTTCTATTTTTAAACTTGCATCACTTTGGTCTTCATCCTTTTTAAACGGCTTTTTGGGGATCGCTGGCTTTCGCATTCATTCTTCATCTTTTTAACGAAAAACTTTTGCTTCTTAAGGACAATGGGTAGGGAGAAGGGAGAAGGGAGAAGGGAGAAGGGAGGCGTTGCCAAACTAGCGACCACGCCTACATTTTCGCCATAGCATTCCGGCAAAGGTTCTTGTCAAGTTTTTAGTCGCTGTGATTTATGTTTTATTAATATTAAAAGTGATTTATTAGCCATGAAAATGCGCTCGCTTAAAAACTTGGCCCTAACCAGGTGTCCTGACTGCTTGCCTGACTTGTGTCCTGGCCAATGGCGTTGCATTTACACGCCTCTTTAATTACCGCGTGTTGCAAAAGGCTGCAGGCTGCTTTTATCTCCAGGCTGCAAAAAGGACGAAAGGAATGCGTTATCCTGGCGCGTAGTGCTCATTATCCTGGAGCCAACTTAAGCTAAACTGCACAACGAGATTAAAATTGTAAATGACAGGCAGACTGACAACAGGACGAAAAAGGACGAGGATGAGGACAGGACGCGGCAGCAGGAGCAAAGCTGCAGCAGCTGCTCCTTTACAACTCCAAATACGTTCACAGTTCTCAATGTTGTTGTTGTTGTTCTTATTGTTGTTCTTATTGTTGTTCTTATTGTTGTTGCTGTTGTTGTTGTCGTTGTCATTTCGCTGAAGTTATCCTTGTTTTGCAGGACATGAAGCTCGACACTCGCATCGCACTTGAACCATTTGCCATCGCAATTTGTCGTCCTTTTTATAAATTAATTAATTAAATAAATTTTACACAGTCGCCACTTGCATTTCAACTACATGTGTGTGTGTGTGTGTGTGTGTGTGTGTGTGTGTGTGTGTGTGTGTGTGAAGTATATTATCATTTAATATATGCAAGTTGAGATTTCGCATTAAAGAGAACAATGCAAACAAAAAAATTGGGAAATTGGAAAAATTCTTTGACTTTTTTCAGCGACATTGAAAAACGTTGATTGAAAAGCGTAAAAGAAGAAGAAACTTATAAGAAAATACAAAAAATAATAAAAATAATCAAAAAATAATAAATAATTTCAAAAAAGTTGGAGTGCTGAGTGGGAATTCTTAAGTCAGTTCAAAAGAGAATATGTTTAAAATAATAATTTTTTTTAAAAAGCGTTAGTTCAATTTATTGCATTTTATATTATATTTAAATTGTAGGAAAACAAATTAAAGTTCAAATTAAATGATGAATAAAACTACTTAATTTTTTTTTAACAAAATAAAATATTAAAACAAATTGAAGTTCAAAAAAATTATATATTAGACTATTTACTTTTTAATTTTCGAAAAGTTATAAAATCAGATAATGTATCTTTAAAGCGAATAAATTTCGAAACTTAAAAAAATTACCTTATTTAAAAGTAGTTGACTATTCGTATTTGTTGGGTAATATTATACTTATTGTTAAGTAAAAAAAATCAAACTTAATGGATAAAAATAAAAAAACAAGAGAATCTATTAATTATAAACTTAACATGCTGCCTTGAAATAAATAAAATAATAACACTACTAATATTATAAAAATTAATTATAATTAATAATTAATAAAAATAATTATTATAAAAATCTATATTATTTGTATTATACTTTTGACAGAGTTGCCATCGTTTAACACTTCAAATCCTTAAGATTACAGTTTACCAAAATGTTGAATTAAATGAATTTGGTCACATGTTTTATCATGTCTGTAATTATTTCATAAATAAGTTAACACATTGATAATTGGTAATAATTAATCTGCTAAATATATATAAATATATATACCCCATCAAGTAAAGTTATTAGCTTAATTCTTGTTAGGAAACTTGAGAAATTTTCCGAAAACTAAAAACAGTGAAATAAATAAAAATTAATTATATTTTGAGTAAATTAAATATGCTTTGGAAAGAATACTTTTTATTTAGAAGAAATAGATTAAATCTGATTTATATATACTTTTTTTTAAATAAATAATAAAAACTTAAAACAGTGAAATAAATAAAAATTCATTATATTTTGAGTAAATTAAATATGCCTTGGAATGAATACTTTTTATTCAGAAGAAATAGATTAAATCTAATTAATATATACTTTTTTTAAATAAATAATAAAAATATAAGCAAGGCATAAATGATTATAAATATTCGCTGTATCTATTTATTGAATTTAATGAGATGGATTTAAATATTGTTCAATTATAAAATTTGGAATTACCTATAAAATTTATGAATGCTTTTTACATTCAATTACAGGGTATTAGGACTGTTTAGTGTCTTTAGCCAGTGCCTTGAACTCATGTGTTAAACAGCTATCGACAGTTATCGAATTACAGCCAAAGTTGTGCGATGTGTGAAGTACTTCTCACTCACTCTCTCTCTCTGCCAATCTTCCCTCTCTCTTTAGCTCACTCAAATTCAATGGGTTTTCGACACACACACACCTCTGGACGCTAATTATTTGGAAATTAGGCACGATGAATGATGATGATTAGTGAACAGCCCCCAAAAACTAACGATGATAATGATAATGGGAAATGCATTTGGTTAGCTGATGTTTCTGGCCTTGTTTCGGTTTATTAGCCATATTGGCAGCTGTTGCTGTTGCCGTTGCCGTTGCCGTTGTTACCTGTTGTTGTTGGCCTGGTCAAATGAATTTGTGGCCTAAACTGGGCATATCCGACGTGCATTAAAAACAAATTAGCATAAATTTTGTGGGTCTCGTTGAAAGTCTTTTGTTTAAACGCATAATACAAAGCCGCAATTAAAGGCCAAAACCTTTCCTTTCTCCCTCTCTCTCTCTACTCTCTCTCTCTCTCCTTTAAATTTCCCTTCCTTACCCGCTCCTTTTATTTATATTGGAAAGCAACATATGTGTTGCTGCAGTTGATTATTCGAGACGCAACGATAAACAAAAGAAATTGAAACTATAATTATGATGAAGCTCAGGCGTAACAACAACAACAACAACAACAACTAGAACAACAACAACTACAGTATTTATTGGCTGGCGAGAACAACAGCAACAACAACAACAACACAGAAATGCATGCAACATTGCGTTTTGAGTGGCTGCCCCAAAAGCGCAGCTCTACAACAGCATTAATGTTGCCTTGTATACCCTGTAATTTCGAAATAGCAAGTAAAAGACTCTTTAAACTAATTGGCACAGACAGAAGTATAAGAAACTATTCAAAAATCTTTCATATTTAGCGCTGATTCTCGTTTTTTTTTTAAATGTTTTAGTTCTCATCTAAGTTCTTGGAACAGAATTCATATTTTTGATCTAAATTCATTCTGCATTGAAATCTATTTTATTTTGTAAATCATGGGTTAATCATGGGTTCAAATTTTTTGGAATTTTGAAAATTAAAAATTTTAAATCTCAAGTTATCACTTTTAATTGACTTCTTATATCGTAATTAGTATAAAACAACACAAAAAAACTTGATTCCGAAACGTTTATTTTTTTTTGTAAAAAATCATGAGAAATTTGACAAAATTTTTGACTTGTAAAATTGTTTGAGCAACTTCGAACTGTCATAACTTTGTCAAAATTCAGGCCGAATTCTGATCATGGTTTTTTCTTTATTTTAAAGAAAATTAAATAGATTTATACAAATTTATGGTTAACATTTTAAGACAATTGTAGCTTTGATAGGTTAGCTTATACAGGGTAAATGCTCTTCAATCAGAATTTGCTTGTAGCAATTCTAGTTATTATTTTGTACATAATACAGCTGAAAAGTTCTTTTCTGTTCACGCATCGTATGCGTAATATGAGCGCAGTGGACAAAGCAGCAGTTGTATGAACCGAGCAGTTTTTCCCTGCGTTCCCTGCGCTCCCTGTTGTCCCTACGTTTCCTGCATTCCCCACTTCCTCTACAGTTCCTTCCCTTGGTCCTGCTTCTTTGGCAGCTGCAGTTTTCACAGCATTTTTTTGCAGCTTCTTGTATGCAAATGCATATAAATCACAACTCGATACAATGCAACAAAAGACCAGGGTTGCAACGCGCAAGGGATACGCAGTAGGGGAGAGGGGAGAGGGGAGTGTGGGGCGGGGGAGGGAAGAGAGTGTAGAGGAAGCTAATAAATGACGTGTCACAACGAAGCGGAAATAAACACAATTAAAAACGCATCAGCGACGAAAGGACACACATATGAATGCATGAGAAACAATTGTAAGGAAAGGAAGTAAGGATATAAGAATGGAAGGATGAAAGCATAGCTGAAGAGAGAGAGAGAGAGAGAGAGAGAGGGATGAATGACAGGAAGGAAATGGCGAATTTGGCAAAATTTGTTGTAAGCTCGAAGTAACCACAATGAAACACAATTCATCAAAATAAATAAGAAAATAAACTACATAAAATATCAGAATAATAGGACTAGCTACAGTTGAGCGAACTCGACGCTGAGAGACTCTGTACCAATTGTGTAAGAAAGTAAAATGTGGTAAAAAATAAGTTGATAAAATTGAAACATTTGGGTTAAAAAAGAGTGTATAATTGTTAAATTGTAAGGCAATCATTCTCTCATGTCGATTTCACCTTTGACATATTCTTAAAAATTTTACAACTCTATTTTTTTCGTATCCTTGCATTTTTAATCTCCAAATTTACTTGGTTTCAATTTCAGACTAAATGAACTCGTTTCCATTGCGGCATTAAAATTTTAATATATCTTAAAAATATACATGTACACTGAAAAAAAAGACCAGCTTCTTAAATCAAGAACATTCATCATAAATATTTTGTTCATAAATAATGATTATTTTAAGAGCAAATTACTGAAACCAAGATTATTTATCTAAAAAATCATAAAATCTTAGCATAAGAATAAAAATCTTTGAATGTTTGGATCGTATAAATATATACAATTTCAAAGGAAATAAATAAATTTACAAATTAGAATATGATTTATAAAATTACCAAGACAAAATAAAATATATACAAATATATAAAAATATAAATATAAAAAATAATTTTCAATGTTTTTATTTTCTGATTTTAATTTTAAGAATATTTATTCTTAAAATAAGAACTTGTTCTTATTTTCAATATTCTTTAAACCAAGATGTGTTCTTTTAATTTAAGAATTTTATGTTCTCGACGCATTTCTTAGACCAAAAATCTTAAATCTGAGATCTGAGATCAAAACATGATTTTAGAATATTTTTTTTATCAGTGTATATATGTATATATGTGCTATGGGGTCTCTGTCTCTCTCTATCTCTCTTTCATCTGCTTTCTTTTAGCTCTTTCTGGCAATTTTATTACACCCTCCGTTTCCCCCATTTTATGGTTACTTGTGATTCGGACGGTCTGAATTGGTCGTCTACCTGTCTGGGCCACACTCACACACACATACACACACACACACACACACACACACTTTCTGCTCTTTCTTTCACTTTAGTGCATTTTTCAGTTGGAAATTGCATTTCTTTTTTTTTTTTTTTTTGCTGTGCGCACCACGCGACGTATGCGTAATATACAAAATGTACGAGTTGAAGAAGTAGACGAAACGTAGCAAAGTAGAGAGCAAAGAAAAACAGTAGTAAAAGTTGCGAATGGACTAACAAATTGCAACAGCTATTGCTTTAATGTGCCTCGACCATTACAAATTGGTAAATCGCGGTTAGAAGTTACCTTTTATAGTATTTGTCCCTTCCCTTTTCCAACTGTACGCTTGACCAACCCACTCAACGCATTCATTCAAAAGTTTTGCAATTTTATAACTTATACTGCTGGAATGGCATATTAAAAGACAATTATAGTTATAACCAGGTCGTTTAACAATTGATTTCAATTTCAAGTTACCAGCTTGGTTTTACCAACAAATGTTGAGCTTAAAAATTCAAATGTAAATGTATGCGATCCATCATTTTTCCCCAATTATGGAAATCGGTTAGAAAAAAATGTCAATTCATTGTAAACCTACTTAAAAAAAAAATGTGAAAGCTGCTTACAACAGTATTCTACATAAAAAGGGAATTAATTCGACTTATTTTTGTTAATTTAAAGAGTTTATCGATCAATTGTTATGCAGAGAAAAATTCGATTATTGGTGTAATTCTCATTGTTTTTTTTGCTTTAAAAACTAAAAATTGTCTCCATTGCTGTTGAAATTAATAAAATAATTCACTTAAGTTCCAAGTTATCAAAATTATCAAATTATATATATATTATATATATGTTTTAACATTCAACAATAATAATCTAAATACATACTAAAACAAAAGCAGAATTTTCAAATTGAGTTTTAGAATGATTTTTTTTCAGTGTACGCTTGTGTGCCAAGAACGTGGCAACACTTTCATGCAACCCTGACTGTGGCACATTAAGTTGTTGTCTTGTTGCTTGTCTTTTTATTGTTTATACATATTTGAATGCCTAATCAAAATTCAAAGAGCTTTTCCAGCTCGTTTAGGTGCTTCGCTTTGAGTTGTTTACCTCTTCCCTCCTTCATTCCCCTTGCCTCTTTTCACTCTCATTTTCAATATCTCTTCAAAGGTCGATGCGTGTGTGTTTTTACTTTACTTTATTTGCTTTATTTGCGTTTCGTAAGACTCCCGTAACCACCATGCAAATGTTGTGTAAATGATCAGCTCAAGTTGCCTTATTGCATCTAAACATGCACCATATCATATCACATACTCGCACACACACACACACACACACACACACACACACACACACACTCACACACTCCCACCCACACAGTCGATCACGCTCGACAGTAGGATACCCTGTGCCCAGGTACTTTGTACTAAAAGTTGATTTTCGACCGATTGTTCCTATGGCAGCTATATGATACAGTAAACTGATCTGTACCAAATTTGGTCAGAATAAAAAACACCAACTAAAATGCATTATCTATGAGTTTGGTTAAAATATCTCAAATAACAAAAAACTTTTTCATACTAAAACTTGATTTTTGACTGAGCATCTATCTGGCAGCTATATGATAAAGTGGTCCAATTTCAACCAAATTATCAGGATGTATAATAATAAACCAGATGTATATTGTGAGAGATTGGTTGAGATATCTAAAAAAACAAAGAAGTTTTTCAAACTAAGACTTCATTTTCTATCAATCGTTCCTTTGTCAGCTATATGATATAGAGATCAGATCTAATAAAAAAATAAATACCTGATCTGCGTGAAGTACCCAGGAGCCGACTTACCAAGTTTGAAGTCTGTAGCTCTTATGGTCTCTGAGATCGATGCGTTTAAACAGACAGACGGACAGACCGACAGACAGACAGACGGACATGGCTTAATCGACTTGGCTGTTGATCTTGATCAAGAATATATATACTTTGGAGGGATCTGCCTCCTTTTGCCTGTTACATACATTCTGCCAAGCACATAATACCCTTTTTTGGCCATTTTCAATGGACTCAGGGTATAATAACAATACATGACAACCTTTAAGGATATAGAGACGAGACTAATCAAAGCTGACAAGTGAGAGGGCAACAACTGTAATACAACGAGTAATATGCAGGCTTAACTACAAAAAGAACTATACAAGAGTTTATTCAACTAGCTAATACCCTATACATTATTATAAAATAAACCAAAAATAATGGAAATCTGTTTTATTCTGTTTATTCAGCAATATAAGTCAGAGACAGTGTTCTATATTTAATAGTTTCCATTTCAGTCTACACATTGATCATAACCAATAATGCTTATAGCTGCAGGGTAGCAAATGTGCAGACAATAAACTACATTATAAATAGAACGTACTTTGAAGAGTACTTAAATACGCAAGTAATATCAACAACAAATATGAAGGAAATACAAATAGAGTATAAATAAAAACGATTTCGCATATAAAATTGTCAGCAAACAAAGGAATAATAACGTCAAAGTATCGAATATATTTACGAAAAATAATATCTAAACTGTTCTAAAGATAGTAACTCAACTCGTGACATTAATTCTTAAATAAAGGATTTTAGCTTGGAGCACTTTTATATAATTGAAATAATCAATTTAGGAAATTTTTTTAATCATATAATTCATATTCATAAAATTAAAACCTGAATTGAAACTTATTTCTTAAGAATCAAAGTAGTTAAATGAAAGCAAGCCAATTTTGAAATCTGATAACTGAGAAAATTAAATTAAGAATAAATTTATAAACCAACCATAACTTTTATCCATGCCTTAAAAATTAAAATGTTTCAAAAAAGCAAAAAAAAAGAATTAAAATAAAATTCCTCAAATATCAAAAAAAAAAAAAGAGTAAAGACAAAATCAAAAATCAAGTTTTGTAGAAAACTTTCAAATTATGCACACTTTACAAGCAGAAATTTCAATTGACTTCAATTTAAAGCTAAACGATATGCAGTCAGAATCAGGGTTGCCAACACACACCACTCACACACACACACACACACACACACACCCACACACACTAAGAAACTTGGAGCCAAAACAATATTGAAATTCGATTCATTTCGTTTTCGCTTATTCAAATTGTCAATTCAGTTTGTTCATTAGATGCATTTTGGTGAATAGCAAGTGTGAGTGTGTGTGAATGCCAGTGAGTATACTCAATGCTCACTCAGATTATAAATAATATGCGAAAATTCTCGAAATGTTGTTGTTGCTGTTGTATTCAGCTGCAACTGGTCATGAAATTTAATTAAAACGCTTTGCCTGAACACCCCCAACCAAAAAAAGGGGAGTCAACTGCATGAATAAAGCACCCAAAATTGTTTGTGGACGGGGTTAAAACCAAATGCTTTAAAGTGCGGTGAAAGTGTGTGTGGAATGGGAGCAGGATAAAATGGAGAAATTGGGTATTAGAGTGGGTCAGATTTTTTTTTCGCTTCATAGCGGTTATGAAATTCGTAATCTACGCTGAATTCTAAGAAGAATTTCCCTAGAAATCATATGTCTAAAATCAATATCGAGCTTTCACTTTTTTCTGTCTGTAAGGTAAAACTTTCTAGAAAATAAAACTCCAGATAGAGGCGAATTTGAATGAATTTAGAGATAAGAATTAGTTGGCGGACTTAACTAGCTTTTTTTTATATAATTTAATTTTGAACATAAGCACTTGTGTCAAGCATTAATTTTTAAATTAAATTGAAAAAAGATCTCTAACATATTCTTATTTCAAAATTCGTCATAAATCGCACTCTATTTGTGTTTTTACTAGTGATGTAAATACAAATTTTAGATCGAGTTTTATATCGAAATAGAAAATCGGCAAAAATAAGTATCGAATTGTCGATATACCGGAAAATAGTAGATCGAGTTTTTTCATATCTTAAAAATCTTATTTTTCTTGCATCGTTTTTGTTAAAAGTTGAAGCTCGATATTGATTTTAGACCCATGGTTTCTTGGGCAATTCTTTTTAGAATTCATCGTAGATTACGAATCTCATTTTTTTTTAATTCTATACAAATTGAGCCACTCTATTGGGTATGACATAAAATTGAGCTGGCGAGTTGCGATGAAATTCTTTTGCACGTTTCTCGCGGCGTTCGTTCGTTTTGTCATTAATTTAAAAATTTGTCACAACCCTTTTCAACTGACAAAAGCACATACATAAAAGGTGTATATGTGTGTGAGTGTGTGCATTTTTTATGGTGGCATGAGAAATCGCCAGTGCGTGAGGCAGCAATGATTGAAGCAGTACGCAATGGACTCCAGCTGTCCCATTGCCAAAAGAGGGAGACACAAAACACACACACACTCGCACACACACACACTCGCACACACACACACCCATGCAGTTGGCGTCTACATGAAAAAGGTTGTGTCCCAGCGACATTGACTCATTGCACAACTCGCCAATGCAAAAGTCATGCCAGCATTCAACAAACACCAACAGCCATATCACCATCTATTGCTATAGCCATATCACCACACCCAAAAAACAACTAGAGATGTGTATCGATATGGTTTAGTCGATAGTGTACGAATATCTTATAAAGAAAAATCTACCTATGAGGTAAAAGTCTAGTGACAAAAATATATTCATGCCCAAAAATTTCTGATACTATGTACCAAGGCTGCAAACTTCCAAAGTGTTGTTAAAGGTTCGGTTCGCGAATTGGTTTATATCCCTTCAAGGTTTGAGTTCGAACCTTGGTTTCGCAAAGTAAATAATTTCAAGGGTTCGGTTCATGATTCGGTTCAGCCCGCTTTAAAACCCGAACCGAACCGGTTTTACGAGGTACGTTTCAGCTTTGCTATATACAACAAACGATAATACTTAGCTTAATTATTAAATGCCAACAAACTTAGTCACTAACTATTTTCACTATTACTACTTTTTTCAATGTTAGTAAAATGTTATTTTCCTTAACACTACTTTTTTCAACGCTAGTGAAATGTTACTTTTTTCAATGCCAAATGCAGTACAAAAGTAGTTTAAATTTTAGTGTAAATTGTAAGACGCAAAAACCATGAGTTATGAGAAAGATTGAAAAAAAGTTAATTAAAATAGCTGCATATAAATCAACGCTTATCAGTTGCAGACTTGTCAGACCTAAAGCTATTGGCTGGGAGTATAAATAGCAGTGTCTTTTACTACTAACAGTCAGTGAAAATTAAATCGTTACAACAATGCGTTCCCAGTTATTTCTAATCGCCTTCAGTTGCTGTTGCTGCATTCTGTTGGCGGATCCGTTTATTCCGTCAGCTTGGCAAATTCGACGAGTAACACCCTCTTGGATTAGTTGGCCTACTTGGCCTACTACTGAGACAACGTCATCAAATTGGCGGAAACGGACAGCTCCGTCAAATTGGCAAACTCCACGTAATCTGCCACAAGATAATATTGCAGTCTAAAATAAGTTCGTCTGTGTAAGCACACAATTATTTTGGATGTAATAAATGTACTTGTTATACAACTTTTAACAAGTAAAAGCAAGCAGCAATAATATTAATCTGACTATTTTTGTATCAGGGATCACAAAATGTGATTAAATTTTTTTTAATACCCTGAATCCATTGAAAATGTAAAAAAAAAAGGGATAATGTATTTAGGAGAATGTATGTAACAGGCAGAAGGGGGCGTAACAGACCCCCAAAGTATATATATTCTTAATCAGGATCCACAGCCGAGTCGATTGAGCCATGTCTGTCTGTGCGTCTGTCCGTCTGTCTGCCTGTCCGTTTGTCTGTCTGTTTTAACACGTCGATCTCAGAGACCATAAGAGCTAGAGACTTCAAATTTGGTATGCAAGTTCCTGGATACTGTACGCAGATAAATTTTGTTTTTTTTTTTTGGTTGTTTTGAACATCTATATGTCTATTATATAGCTGCCATAGGAACGATAGGTTGAAAATGAAGTTTTAGTAAGAAAAACTTCTTGGTTTTTTGAGATATCTCAACCAATCTCACACAATATACATCTGGGCTGATATTATACATCCTGATCAAATTTGGTTCAAATCGGACCGCTATATCATATAGCTGCCATAGAGCTCAGTCGAAAATCAAGTTTTAGTATGAAAAAGTTTTTTGTTTTTTGAGATGACTTAATCAAACTGATAAAATGAGCATTTATGTTGGTTTTGTACATCCTGAGCAAATTTGGTGCAAATCGGACAACTATATCATATAACTGGCATATGAACAATCGGTCCAAGATCAACTTTCAGTACAAACTACCTGTGCACAGGGTATCCTACTGTCGAGCGTGCTTGACTGTGATCGACCACTTGTTATTTCATAAAAAATCAACGACAAGCAGTACGAATTATTAATAAAAGAGCAACTAAAATATGAGAAAGTAAAATTAATTTTCGTTATGTTAATCGCATAAATCAGCCTTATTGAATTTCACTAGTATTTTCCGTATATAATTTCTTCTTCTTCAATATCGCAACTGTTCTTTTTGTATTCGATACACATCCCTAACAATAGCCATATCATCATATTGAGGAACAGCCATATCACCAGCACAGTAGGGGACAGTCAGTCAATGCTTTGTCTTGACTCCTTCGAATGCTATTCAACTATTTGTGGCATTTGCCATATTAATACAAAAACCACAAACACACACACACACACACACACACACACACACACAGAGAGAGAGACACTATCAAGTCGCACCACAGGAATATATATTTACAGATGAGTATTCATATCAGTCTGTCTCTCTCGCTTTGTATACGTATGTCTCTGTCGTTGTTCCTCTTGGCATGCTGGCAATGCGTGTGTCCTTTTGAGCAGGACATGAATGCATTGCCACTTGCCACTCGCTGCTTGCCACATTGCCTCTTGCCTCTTACCTCTTAACTTTTGCCGCTTTGCCACTTGCCATTTGGTCAGTTGACACCTCGCATACAAATTGTTGTTGGAGCTGGAAAGAAGCATGTACCGCATCAAAGGTCACTCGTAACCAACAACTTCGGGTCAGCTATTCATTGCCATTTGTAATCCCCTTGCAGCCCCTTAAAGTTTACAACCAGACACTTGATGTAACGTATTAAATTCGCATCTTTAACTTTAAATTCATTAAGCAACAGGAGATTTTATTTATTTATTTACTTAATGCCGACTAAAAGCAGTCGACAGAGAATGAAGTGAAACAAAAGTAAATCAGTGGTTGGCGAGCGAAGCGAGCAGGGTGCACAGCCCCCTTGTACAAATATACATTAAATGATTATTAAATCGAATAATAAATATGTTTTAAAACAGTTGAAAATCATTTCAGTATTTGACTCAGCTTAATAGTGATTCAGTGATTTAATTTCATAATTTACATAAAGCTAAAAAGAATAAAAGTTAATTTCAAAAATTCGAATTCTAAAGCATTATTAGCTAAAAATATTATTTAAAATAAAAAAAAAATCACTTACAGAAAATATTGGTAAAAAAAATATGGTATTAAAAAGAGGTTCACATTGCTTTTTCCTTTCTTTTTTTTTTTGGTTAGACTGGTAATTTTATTTGCGCTTAATTTTTTTATTTTTTTTCAAAAAATGTTTTATATAGTAACTATAAATATGTTTGCTGCTTTCTATTGACAGCTTATTCATTAAACAAATTTTTTTATTCCAGTGTATAAATGAATTTTTATAAGTATTCTATTTAATTTTGATATGAATGAATCCCATTGGAAACTGTTAATATTTTTAAGCAGACTTGTATGCTGATGTCATAACCCAGCAGTTCCAGACTTCAAGGAAAAATTGTGAAGTCCATATGGATTTGCCCCTAATCCACAGGGAAACCTTGTGGACATTGTATGAAAACGTTGTGGACTTTAACATTGTAAGTACCTAGGATCAAGGACAGAGGACAACTCCCTAGGTATTCCCTAAGATTTTTCACATATAACATTAAAGTGAAAAAAAAAAAAATATTTTAAACTGTTTGGCTTTTTTTATGTTGCTTTTTCGCTTTTTTATTTATTTTAGAATTTAAAATTATGTGAATGATAAAAAAAATAAAAAAAACTCAATATGAAAAAACAATACATTCGAAATAATTTTTTTTTTTAGTTTAGTGCCTGGATTATTTCTTGCCAGAGTTCCCCGAGGAGTCCCCAACGTTTCTTGTTAGAGAAACGTTGAGAAAGGTATAGGGAAGCTTCATTCATTCCTTGTTCCTAGGAAATTTTAATGTTAAATTCCTCAATCATTTTCATACAAACGCATCAATGTTTCTTCAATGACCAGGGAATGTACCTCAACTTTTCCTCAATAATTCTTTGAGGATCAGTTCTACTGGGTTAGTGCTGCAGGGTAGCTTACGCCTTGTTCATGTTTATACAACACGTTGCAATTTTGAGTGGCGCCTCAAGGTAGGCAACACTTTTGTTACATTCTGACGAGTGTTTGACAGCATTTGAGAAATGTTGACAACATTCAACAACATTCAACATTTGGCAACCACAACGAGTACAAGTAAAACTCTCTGTATGTGTGTGTGTGTGTGTATAGGTGTTGTGTGTGCATGTCCTGTGCATGTCCAGACATGTGAGAGACACTTGTCCAAGCATCCGGTTTATCCTTTATACGCTTTAGCATTTCAGCTGAACGTGTTTTCCCAGACGACAGTTAATTTCCTATTTGATATTTGCTGTTAATCTAATATAATTTGCACGTGAAATAAATCGACAGGTAACTGGCAGGTAACTGTCAAAGAATGGAGGACAAATGGAGAATGGTGTCTGATAAAGTGTTCAGCGTTCAAATGAATAGAAAAGCAGTTGCAAGCCAAATGAGTTCTCTTGTCTACAATTCGATGTCACGCTTAATCTCTAAATTAATCTTATTTAGCCTATATATATATAGTATACATAGTGCACTGTCAGTCACAACATTCAACACTGATAAAAAAAAATGTTCTTAAATCAAGATTTTAATCTGCTTCAAGAACACAAAATTTTTAAATTAAAAAAAACACATATTTTAAGATTTTAAGATGTTCAATTAAATTATAATTATTTTTCATATTTACATTACTTTCTTTTTTTGAAGATTTTGATTTAATTACATTTATTTCTGTTATGTTATAAAATATTTAAGATAAATGTTTTTGATTTTAGAAGTTGGTCTTGTTTTTTTTTAGTGTAAGTGTAACTCCAAAGAGAAACCATTGAGACTGAGACTGAGACTGACAAAAGTAACTCCCATGTAATCCTTTTGTCACTGTTCATGACTTTGCAGCTTTGCATTGCCTCGAACCAAAAAAAAAATAGGAAAAACACCAAAAAAGAAAAAAGAAAAGAGAAAAAAAAAAAAAAGAAAGCCCAACATTCGCTGCTCATAAATTCCGTTTTCAGTTGAAAACAGCTCAGCAATAGGTGGAGAAAAGTGCACTATGGGGTAGCTATGACTTGCAGCAGATTAAATAACACTCAACAGATTTTTGTTCTGCCATTCTGGCTACCGAGATTTAAGCTAATGGAGCAAAGAGCCAAAAATTCCAGTCGAAACTAAAAGCCCTTTTTGCAGAGATGGTGAATGAAAAGTGGAACCAGTGAATGAACCGATGAATGAATGAACTGAAAACAAGCCAATATGCAATTCAATATAGAAAACATTATTGTTAACAATACCAATAATTCTGCAAGCAACTGAATCAGTTAAAGAACTAATAATCAATTTAGCAACTACTTTTTTAATGAATGAAATATGAACGCAGATAAGTATACAAAATGTATAGAGATTGCAAATATTTCTCAACAAATAACAGTCTTAGAATAGTACAATGTTCTGCTGTCATGGCTTAAGCAAGAATATCTTTTTCAGAAGTTAAGGATTTGCCAAAAATAAAATTGTTCAAGTATTTTTGAATAACATAAATATATTTTTCATGCCATACATTTTTTTTTAAATAAAATAAGTAGCGCACGTATTTTGGAATATATTAAGGAACAGTAAATAATGATTATTGTGTTGTTTTTTTTTTTCAATGGGAAAAATCATTCACTTTTAGTAGTATAAAAAAAAAACGTGAAATATGCCATAATTCTTATTTAAGGGTAATCTATGCAATTTTACAATGATCATAAGATTTATGATTTTTATTATTTTACTCAGGAAATAATCATTATTTTTGAGTTAAATAAATAAAACTCGAAAAAATCATTATTTTTGATTCAAAAAAATAAAACACATGAATAATGACTATTTCATGAGTTTTATTTTATTGAATCAAAAATAAAACTCAAATTTGACACCTTGAGTTTTATTTAAGGTGCTATTTAAACTTATTTTATTGAATCAAAAATAAAACTCAAATTTGACAAGTATAAATGACACCTTGAGTTTTATTTGTGATTCAAAAAAATAAAACACATGAATAATCATTATTCCTTGAGATTTATTTTATTGAATCATAAATAATGATAATACCTGAGTTTTATTTTTTTTTGCTCAAAAGTAATCATAAGTAAAATAATAAAACTCATAGAATAATGATTATTCTTAAAACTTATAATGATTACATTCCCTGGTTGAAACTAACAATGGAGCTAAACTGGAAGCCAGTTGTTAGGATCATAAGTGACAAGCAGGCCTAGTGTTTTTAGTGCTATTTTTTATTTTGAGGTTTGCATACCTGGCTAGCTGGCGATAACAATAATCCTTGACAAGCCATAAACGTCTTTGCGTCGTGTCCTGCCTAATAAATAGGAAAAGAAAAAGAAGCTACAAAAAGGGACGACGACAAATAGACTACAGTTTGGGGTTTTTTTTTTTTTGACAGGAGACAGGGAGACAGTGTTGTACAACGACTCAAAAGTCGATTTGAATGTTTGTGTCGTGTCGTGTCCGCATTTTATTTCATCGCTTTGCTTTTACTGTCAACTTTCATTTTCATTTGCATTGAAATGGGAATGGGTACAAGAAAAAGAAGAAGAAGCAGACATATCCTCCTTGGAATCCGAGTCCGTATCCGAATCCGAGTGCCGTGTCCTTTCCCTGCTGTTCCGCATAAGCAGCTAATTCGTTTATTATTTTTATTGTTCCGTTGACATTATTTACGTAAGCTACTTGTCAGCTTTTCACTTTGGTGTAGTTTGCAGTCCTGTTTCTCCTTCCTCCCTCATCTGTCCTCCGTCGTCCTTCGTCCGTCGTCCTTCGACCCTCATCCTTAGTGCTATATCCGCAGGCTGTGTCAAAGCTGCTTTATAATATTCATTTCCATTTTATTTGCCCATTTACAAGTTACAATCTTTATGCTTTCACTTCGTCCCTTTTGCCTGTCGTTCTCCCTCTATCGTTATCCTTTTGCTACTTATCCTTTCTTTTTTTAGGGATGGGGGAAGTTCACAACGGGTCGCTGGCCTTTTACATTGGGTTTGGGTTTGGGTTTGGGTTCGAGTTTGCAGCTCCAAAAAGAGTTGAATGCTGAGTGTTGACTGCTGGGTTATGCCTTTATTTGGCACTTGATGGCAATGGGATTCCCCCTTCTCTCTCTCTCTCTCTCTCTCTCTTGCTCTCTCAGTTCAGTTCCTCAAGGACCTGTTCATTGTAGATTGCATATTAATAGACTGAGTTATTGATACAGCTTATTAAATAGCTGCCTAAATTGTGGCACTCAATATGAAATACAAGTTAATTAACAACAAGGAAAATAATTACATTTCCAGCTGACAAACTTCAAGAAAAACCTATTTAATCTTCATGTAATATTCAATATGAATGAAGACGTTTCTTTACTAAATTTGGCTATAGATCTTTCGGTTTTTTTAATTTCATTTTATTTACTTTAATTCATTTTAATAAAAAATTATTCAAGATATTGACATTGCCAAAAGTTGTTAAAAATTTATTGATGGAATTAATTTTTATCTAAAAGTCTATGATATATATTGTCTTAAATAACGAATAGAAACTTTGTACAGGTTTTGAGAATTCTAGCGTTTATAGTCTCTGAATGTCTTGAGGTTTAATTAAGATATATATTTATTAGGGTTGCAAATGAATTGTTACTCACATGAGATAGTTTACTCGATCAGAAAGTGTAAATCAAATTGTGTAAACCTGGTTTTTCTTTATTTTTTTTATCTTTGAGAAGGTATTAATTTTAAAAGAAAAGACATAATAAAAAGACAACAATATGTTAAAAAAAAAACTTTATATGGTATAAATGCTTGGATTAGCTTTAGCAAAAACTGCATATCAAATTTAGGCACTTCCAAATTTATATATTGTTCCTGAGTTCCTTGAGGTATGTGAATAGTTTATAGAGATTTGAAACTTCTGAAAATGTAAATTAATTTTATAAAAACATTTTCCTGTAGATTTTGATCAAAAACTTATCATCTTGTCAACATAATTTAGATATATTTCAAATTTTTTCTGATAAATAATTTTCCAAACAAATCTTTAAAATATTTCAAATAAGTAATGTGGTAATGCATCTTTAAATTAATTTCTCAAAACTTATGTTAATGTCATATTTTCCTATACAAATTTTTACAAATTTCGACTTCAATTTTCTGATAATTAATTACGATATAAAAAAATGTATTTTGTTTGGATTTACAAATAAAATGTTACTCAAATTACTCATAAATCCAAGTTTTTTCAACTGGAATTTAAAGATTATTTGATTTGGTTGAACAATAACGCAAATGTTTAATAAAAAAAAAAAGATACAAAAAATATGGTAAAATAACTCGTTAGAATTGAAGACATCTTCAGTTGCCACAGAATCGAGAAATACGGATAAAGCAAAAAGCGAAAAGCGAGAATAAAAAGCATCAAATGGATGAAAGCATGCTGAGGGCAGAAAACAGCGATTGAAGTGGACAATTGTGGGTGTGGAAAAGTTATCAACGAGCGGGAATTGTTATCAATGCATTGGAGAAAGATAGAAGAGAGTGAGATAGCTGAAAAAAAATACGCAAAAGTCACAGCCCCCAACAACCAAATGGAGAAAGCAATCGACAGTCGCTAAAATGCCAGAAATTGTCCGCCAGACATTAAGCTAGCTAAAGCACTCCAATTAGAGCAGTTAAAAAAAAAAAAAAAAAAAAAAAAAAAAAAATCTAATAGTAGAAGAAGAGAGTGCAAATAAAAATATGACATGTTGGATGTTGCATACAGTCAAAGATAGAAGGGAGCAAAAAAAAACAAAAAAGGGAGTGAGATTCAGTTGACAGTTGAGCACTCATGCATATGCAAGTGTGTGTGGGAGTGTGTGTCTACTGGGTGTGTGTGTGTGTGTGTGCGTGTGTGTGCGTGTGTGTGAGGCTGCAAGTGTGACAATTGCGCCGCTGGCTATGACTGCTCATTTACACTTTTGCACATGTCCAAAGTTTACACTGAGAAAAACAATAGTACCAAAAAAGACCAAAAAAATTCGTACAATTTTTTCAATTATAATTTAAATTAAGAGACGAGGAAAATTGTACTTAAATATATAGTTATGATTGCAGTTTAAGGTATAAAAAAGTCAAATAAAATTAAATGAAGTTTCTTATGTTATTATTAAAAATTTTAAATTATTATTTTGTATAATTCTTATGATCTTTTATTTTTAATTATTTATTATAACTGATATGTAGCTATAATTAGAGTTTAAGGTGAAGCATTGTCAAAAAGGGGACTAAAATTTAGTTTCTTAGGTTTTTATAAAAAATTGAAAATTTTGTATTATAATTCGTATAAGATATTATTATTTTCGATTACTATATTATTATAGAAAGTTTTAAATTGATTTTTCTTTAATGTTGTTCTTATTATTGTTTAAAACTAGTTTCCTTTATTATTATTCTTAATAATAAAAATAAATACATTTTAAATCTTATGATTCATTATTAATTTTAATATTTTTATTTATTTAAATTTAGGATTCAGTTACTATCTTTATCTTATGATTCATTATTATTTTTAATATTTATCATAATTTCGGTATTATTATTATTTCACATTTAGGATTCAATTATTATCTTAGAAATATCTTTTTTTCAGAGTGTAGAGTCCTGAGTTCTGAAAGTCTCGTATCCTCGAATTCTCCCCTGTCCCAAAGTACTTTGTCCCCGGTTCAAAATCTGTCGCATCAGCAGAAAACACGACGGAGCATGAACTAAGCTTTAGTCTATTATATTTATATGTATGTAAGTGTATATGTATTATATCTACTTTCCCCCTCTCTCTGTCTCTCTCTCTCTCTCACTCTCTCTCTCTCTCTGGAGTAGCTTATACAAATACAGTTAGACGACGCTTGGCAACTTTCTGCTGACCAGGACAACGCAGCAGTAGCCAGTGTAAAGGCGTGACCATGCCCCCTTAGGTCAACAGAGATTGTGGCAGAAGGAAGAGGAAGATAGAGGGATAGGGGTAGGGGGTAGGGGGTGTGGCACGTTTCACCGTTCGATGGTCAGTTGTCAGCTTCAGCTTCCCTTACAGCATTTGTCTCTCTCCCCTCTTTTAGTACAACTCTCTCAATGTTTCTCTGTGTTTAATTTAGTTTACTTTCAAGCAAAACTTCTCCCGCATTCCCAAGTGTGTAATTTTAAATGTCAGCAACAATAAACACACACACACACACACACACACAGCAACTCTATAATATGTGTTTTGTTTGTGTGTCTAGCATTTTTTGCTCTGACCCTGATTTACTTTAAGTTCGAGGCAAAGGAAAAACATACAAAAAAAAAACTAAAGATACACTTAAAGAAGTCAAATTGAAGAACCCGTTCAGAAGAAACTTTTACTCGTAACAGAAAAATAACTGAAATTTGTTAGAGTAAATAAATTGTAGGATTGTCGGTTTCTTTACTTTTAAAATATATTTCATAGAGAATTAACTAATAAAAATGTTAAAAAAAAATACACATATCTGCTTAAATAATAAAAATAATTTTATGTTACATCCATATTCAAATATTCAGTTGCATACATTTATTTATGTTTGAATTTGAAATGCAGATAGAATTTTAGTAAAATCTTTTCAATTAATTATTTAGTTTAAATTCAATAATTGTTTTTATTTAACAGTTTTATTGGTTAACAAATATAAAAGAGAAATGTGCAGCATTAATTTACAATTTATTCTAATAAGAATAATGTACCAAATAAAAAACTTTATTCAAATTTTCAATATTGCAAATCAATATTTAATTTCCGTAATAAAAAATAAATAAATAAATAATTTATATATTGAAATGGAAACTGATTAACAGCCGATTTAAACTGCTTCAAATTAAATTGTCTTTAATCAAGCTGATGAGATAATCTTATACCTCAGTCAAGCCTTTTTTTTTAATACAGCTAAGACTCTACATATAATCTTTATAAATTTACCAGTTTTTTTTATATTCATTGCATATAATAAAAAAGAAGTCTTAAATTAAGAAATTTAGTCATGTGTGAGTTGAGTTCATGGAGCAACGTGTGCAGGAAATGTGACTTTTGTGTCATGAGTTTGGCTAGACAGAAAAACGTTGCAGTTGAAATAAATTCCATAAAATAATTTATGAGTTGAGAATTTTAAATAAGCAAATTGAATTGCATCTTCAGACATAAGATGACTTGAAATGCATTTGAAGTTTAGTTGAGTTGTGAGAAATAATTTTATATTTCGACTCGTTTTGATCCGTTTAAATTCGTATGCAATTCTCAGGGGTAAAATAAATTCCATTACCTTTAGTTTGTTTTAAAGTCGTTCAAACCATCTTTCCTTTGCTCTCTCTCCCACTCTCTGTCTCTATTGCATTTTCCTCTCTTTCACTTCACTTTCTTGCTTTCAATAAACATTCATTTCACTTTGGCTATCAATTAAAAAGTGAAATTTCCTTTTATGCAGCACGTACTCGAAAAACAAACCCAACAGATGGCCAGAATTTCAGTTGTTTCTAATTTTACTAAGGCCTTACAATAGAGATAGACACAAGATTCTTAAAATTTCGAAGTTGGAATGCCCTTAATCAGAATTCTTAATTGAATTATTTACTTTGAAAATTATTTGATTTAACTTAATTGCTGTTAGATACAACTAAATATTTAGTCGACCTCATTAACTCATTTTCATTTATTTGACTTTCAGGGTTATATGATTAGCTTGAATTAATATAGTTATTATTTTTTTATTTATACATAGTTATCTATTCTTAATTTATTTGTATTAATTTTTAATTTTATTCCATTGATGTAACTTGAATTATTTTTCATTAATATTTCTGACGTCCTGTCTTTGCGTTATTGCGTTTACCTTTCATCCCATGTCCTCCATGGTCAGATTATATCATCTCTGTCTAGCTTGTTAGGTATCGATGCCGTAATCCGTTACGTAATGTTAATGTATCGCAAAGTTCTGCAGCTGCCACAAACAGGACACAATTCTGATGCGCCACAAAAAAAAAAAACAAGTGGGCAGTTACAGTCGGGCACGCTCGACAGTAGGATACCCTGTGCCCAGTTACTCTGTACTAAAAGTTGATTTTCGACCGATTGTTCTTATGGCAGCTATATGATATAGGGAACAGATGTGAACCAAATTTGGTCAGGATAAATAACACCAACTTAAATGCATATTTTATCAGTTTGGTTAAAATATCTCAAAAAACATACAAATTTTTCATACTAAAACTTGATTTTCGACAGAGCGTCTCTATGGCAGCTATATGATATAGTGGTCCGATTTTAACCAAATTTGGATAGGATGTATAATAACAGGCTATATATATATTGTGTGAGATTGGTTGAGATATCTCAAAAAACCAAGAAGTTTTTCATATTAAAACTTCATTCTCGATCTATCGTTGCTATGGCAGCTATATGATATAGAGATCAGATGATAAAAATGAAAAATACCTGATCTGCGTGAAGTACCCAGAAACCTACTTACCAAGTTTAAAGTCTCTAGCTCTTATGTTCTCTGAGATCGACGCATTAAAACAGACGGACAGACGGACGGACAGACAGACGGACATGACTAAAACGACTCGGTTGTTGATTCTGATCAAGAATATACTTTGAGGAGTCTGCCACGCCCCCTTTTGCCTGTTACATACATTCTGCTAAACACATTATACCCCTTTTGCCCATTTTCAATGGGCTCAGGGTATAAAAAGCTTTCATACATGTGCCCAGCATGAACAGATCTCAACCTGAACTCATCGGTTGGGAACTGGGCCAGACATATACATATGATGCTCAGCTGTTAAGACTACACAATGGGGGAAAAGTGTTTAAGTGCACACAAAGGGCGAAGATGATTACAAGGGCGGCAATTGCAAGGAGAAGGAAGAGACAGACAGACAGAGGAGAGACAGACAGAGAGACTGAGAAGGACTGTTGAATGGTCTAGAATAGATAGGACACGTATCTAATAAAATGGCTAACACGCGTTGCCTTTTTGCCTCAGCCACTTGTATGTTTGTATGTTATGTGCCAAGGCTTCGATCTGGCCAAAAGAGAAAGGCACTTTCACAAAACTGGGCGCAAATATTTGGCCAAGTTAGCAGTTCACATTGTGAGCTCATTAAATTTTGTCAATGTAAATATGTGAAGCGAGAAAACAGGGGGATCTGATATGAGTACACTGAGAGAAAAACGTCGAATTAAAATTTAATTGAAATTAACTCAAATAAGGTATTTGCAACAATCACTGAATATGACTTTAAAAATTCTTTATAAGATGCTAATAATTTGTAAATAAAGAATAATAAGAATAAAAGAATATTGAATCAATTGAAACTCCAGTTTTATAAGCCACAATTTATTTTTTAATAAAATCGGAACTGGAATTAATGTATTTTTTCATAGCAAATTCTCTGAGTTCTTTAAAATTTAAATCAACAATTTTATATTCGAAATATTTGTTTCGTTCGCTTAGTTAAATTTTTTTATAAATAGTCACTGAGAAGCTATATTTAATCGGATGATTTCTGCAGTCAATTTTCACTTCGATTTTCACTAACTTAAAACATTCAAAGCCCACGATGAAAATAAGAATTTCGGACATAGACCTCGAGAAAATGCTGCATTTACATTTAAAATTATTGCTATATGTATATCAAAATAAACGCGAACTTTGACCTCGCATTTGAAGCACTTGTAATTCGAATTTTCCAAAACGCCTTCTTAAACGTCGATGTATTTGTCCTATGTGTATTGTGTTAAAATTTCAAACTTGTAGCTTAAGCCGTTTGGCCTGGACAATGATATATGAAATAAATGAATGTACAGGACAAAGAATTATATATATATATTTAAATTAATATGGTTTATACAGCATTTGTGTTTTTTTTTCGTGTTTTTTTTTTGAGGTTTTAAATAATATAAAAATGTTTCACTTAGTAAACTTTAACCTTTTTGATGAAATCAATACCAAGAACATACTTGACATTTTCGCTCTGTGTAGTGCTTGCAACATGCAACATGTAGTTGTTGCTGGCATTAGAATTTTGCTCTGGCATTCGCTGGCAACTACCAAGTCCAATTCCTATGCCATTTTCAATTCCTGCTCCAAGTCCAAATTGTCGTCAGAGTCAAAGGCAAAGGCAAAGGACAAGACAAGCGGCATATGCACTTCCTGCACATTTCCTGTTGCGAATCGTTCTCGCTTGTCCTTGTGAATTTATTACGTGCAAATGTAAATAGCGGCACGTGCAACAGAGTCCTGTAGCCTGTAGCCAGCAGCTAAAATGTCCTGTGTCCTGTGTCCTGCCCCAAAGATGAATGCTCGCCGCGTTGTCGTCGTCGTCCTGTTGCCAATAAAAATGTTGTTGTCGCCAAACAAAGGCCCCTCTTTCCCCTCAATTCCCCCTCTTTCGTGCCACAGTTGGTGTTGTGCAACATTGTACCGTTACATCGTTTAGTATGCAACGCTTTGTCAATAGATAAAGCATCTACAAGTTACAGATACGTTGACTTCAACGCTCTGCAAACTGTGTAAACAGCGCCACAATATGCAATATTTAAATTATTTATTTGCCACCGCATTTTCCTTTTCCTCCTCCTTCTATTCCTGTTCTTGGTTTCGCTTTCTGCTTCGTTGCATTCACATTTTTAGCGGTTTACCCAATTTGACAGCTGAATGCAAATTGTACACAACTGCAAACTTCATTTGCCAATTGCAACTTCAACTTCAAAGACATTATTACCCTGAAGAAGTAAATCCATTCAACAGAACAAACTCTAACTAATTAATAGATCGAACAAAATAAACCAAATAAAAGTTATAAATTTAAAGAAATTTAATACGAAAAAATTGTTTTAGAAAAATTTAAATTTTGTTATAATTAATTAATCAATTATAATTAATTGCAATTTTTGTTTTAAAAATAAAAATTTTTTGTTACCTTATATAAATTAAGGAACAAAAATTGGGTGTAAATATCAATACCAATAAATATCCTTAATATACGCCCTTAAAGGTCGTGTAATGTATCCATTTTTTTATTTTTGATTTTTATAATAAAAATTGCAATTAATTATTTTTTTTAATTAAAAAATAAAAATTTTTCAAATGGTTCAAATGATATTTGCATTCAATTTTTATCTCTCATTTCTTGTAAAACAATTTTTAGTTTTTATATTGAAAATTCAAATTGATTATAAATTTTAATTTTTTTAATAAAAATTTAATTTTATATGTATTTTTCCACTTTTCTATAAAAATCTGCATATAATTGTTATTTAATAATTTTTAATTTGAAAATAATAGCTGTAACGGTCCCTGAAACAATCAAATACATTTGAAAAAAATATCAAGTATACGCCTAGATTTATTGACTGACATTTAAATATCATGAGAAGCATTTAAAAGATCTTCAGACAGTTTACAATGAGTCATTAATTTATTTCATTTGTTTTAAAGCGTTAAAAATCAAACAATTGCATTTGCAAATACTAGATATTTAAAGTACTTCTTTAATTTGAAAATAATAGCTGTAACGGTCCCTGAAACAATCAAATACATTTGGAAAAAATATCAAGTATCCGCTTAGATTTATTGCTTGACATTTAAATATCATGAGAAGCATTTAAAAGATCTTCAGACAGTTTACAATGAGTCATTAATTTATTTCATTTGTTTTAAAGCGTTAAAAATCAAACAATTGCATTTGCAAATACTAGATATTTAAAGTACTTCTTTAAACCAAGTACACTGATAAAAAATATTTCGGTTTCAAAACTAAGAATTTTGGTCTAACAAGAACATAAAGTTCTTAAAGTTATAGAGCACATCTTGGTGTTCAAAGCATTTTAAATACGACCGTGATTTTAATATTAAAATAAATGTTCTTAAAATTTAAATCAAATAAAAAACCATAAGAAAGTTTTTAAAAAAAGTTTTTTTAGTTTTATGAATATTCCTTTACCTTTACCCACCTTGTAAAGAGTGGGACTCGAACCCGCGCTTACTCTCAAACTGAAATGTATTCAAAGAAAAACTTAATCAGAGCTGTCAATCAAGTCAATCAAACAAAATAGATTCTCTTATATCCCAAGGAAATCAAGTAAAAACTTTGTCGTTAAGTGAAAACATTGACATAACTCATTTCCTAACTTTTTGGCATAACTATTCACAGGCAGTCGGCGTGACAAGTCAAACGACCATCATCATCATCATCCTCAATATCATCATAAATTTCATCATCATCATCATCAGTACAGTGAAGCAATGTTAATGGGAACTACATCGGTCTTATGATGATGGTGGCAAAACAAAACGGCGTCCAAATCGCCAAACACAACGATAACAGTAACAACAACGATAAGTTCCAGAATCTCAGTTGGATGTCGGACGGAAGCCGTCAACACAGACAGCGACAATTAGAGACCATTAGCCAATGGCAGACCAATCAATCTACATTTGGACAGAAGCTGGCGTCTACGTTTAGAGGTGTACGTGTGGGCGTGGCAACTGGAGGCGTTCGATTACAGCTACTGTTGCTGTTGTTGCTATGCAATTGCATTGGTAAGTCGAGACAGACAGAGACAGAGACAGAGGGAGTGAGAGAAAGTGAGTCGTTATTTTGTGCACTTCAATTTCCAGTTTAATCGATAACAAATTATTCATATAACACACAGATACGTTTTTGCCTAATGTTATCTTATTACGTTTTTATCGATAGTCGATTGTTACGTGAATGTTTTGTTATCGATAATGCAAATACTTATCGAAAACATATCGATAGTCGAACATAAGTTCGATATTGCAACACGCTAAACTGTATTCAAACGATTAATTGAGCGAAATTATCGATAACAAATCGGACGCCTAATCGATAGTATGTCTCGAAAGTTATTTTCAATATGTAATCTGCAATCTGTACTAATTATCTATAATCATACTTCTATACATCGATAACTTATCGATAACATCACGTCATCGACTATCGTTAAGCTACAAAAATTTGCGTGGCTTTTGCGTTATGTAAACCTAATATGCTTTCTTTTTGCACTATCGACAACAATAGCCGACTGTTATCGGATATCGATATCGATAGTTAGCATTCGTTACGCATGCTGTCTCATATGATTTGCGGTTTACCTAATGCACACACACACACACACACACACACACACACCAATTAATTGATACATTAATCCATTCCATTAAATGATTAATATTAATCTGTATGTATTTAATCTTTAGTATGACAAGTTACTGAAAATGCCGACAAGCAAGCAATAAATAAGAAATTTCGTTAATTGTTCAATCAATGTTTTCTCTTCATGGCAATCAACCATTGAAATGAAGATATTTCCGTTTCAAACAAATCCTCCTCAGTGGGCGCATTCGAGCCGGACTTTGTAATACCGTTGGAGAATGTTACCGTTGCCCAAGGTCGGGACGCGACCTTCACGTGTGTGGTCAACAATTTGGGCGGTCATCGGGTGAGTGGTGACGGTGCGTCAGTTCCAGCCAAGGTATGTATCGGTTTTCAAAACGCAGGCGTTTCAATTTAAACCATCAATCTCAAAAAAAAAAACCAAATAAAACAAGTAAAACGTTCCATTTCGTTTCTTTTACACTTTTCATTTGTTATCGGTTATCGTTTTTGATATCAACAGCACTTCGATTACTGAAACTGTCACACCACTAATTTGACGTGCACCATTTTTAAGTATTTTCAGTAATCAGATAATGGAAACTGCACAAAACTGCACAATAATCAATTAATATGTAACCCCTTAAGCGCACCTTAACTTAATTATCTCAAGTGTATAAGTAACTATAACTAATATACATATTAGTGATGTAAATCCAAATTTTAGATCGAGTTTTATATCGAAATAGAAAATCGCCAAAAATAGGTATCGAGTTGTCGATATATCGGAAAATAGTAGATCGAGTTGCAAATATCGAGTTTTTTCAAAAACTCAATTGTAATCACAAAAAACACTTGTGCTTTTATTAGAAATCTTAGTTTTCTTGCAACGTTTTCATGCCTAATTCAAACTTTGAAAATTTTGTAGCTTATATATTACGGATTCTTATCAAAAATTGAACGACAAAACTTAATTTGGAAAATTAACTACGATGAACAAGCCCCAGTGAATTGCCGATTTTTTATGGAAATCGATTTAATCAGCTCGATAGATCGTCAGTAAAAATCATCAAGTTAAAGTACTCGATAATCGCTTCCGCGAAAATCGAGCTGTCGATATTTCGATATATTTTTACATCACTAATACATATATATTTACTTATACACCAAACCATATATTTATATATATATACTGTATATCATAATAATAGCACTTTGCATAGTTTACGCACCAATGCACCAAAAATTTAATAATAATACTATAATAAATAGTTATATAAGTGAGGGGAAAAATTTGGAATAATTCTTGCGATAGATCTGTTAGCATATCGATATTAGGGGAATACCAATTATACCTTCAAAAATGTGTGTAATAGGAACTTTATTATTTGAAAGGATAATTTCATTTTAAGCCCACAATCCCATTTTTGTGTAAACAAAGTAGCATCAGAAATACCAGCGATTTTTGCTTAAAACAATAAACAGTTACTCAAAAAAGTATGCTCAACAACAACGAGAAATAATAACAAATAAACAGCATAACAATCGAAATGTTAAATATGCTAAATGGGGAGATAAATTGCAGAATATGAATCAAAAATAAACAAAACTACGTGTATTATATGTATGTGAATGAATGTCCTTGTAATCCTTCACACGTGTCCTGATTATGTTCAATATTAAAAAAGTAAAATCCAAGTTCCAAAGGATTCGAATTTTTTTAGGAATATTTAATAGTACTACCACTTTTAAATAGAAAACATTTTACAAATAACTTACCAGGAATAAATTGAAAAAAGTCCTTTCTGTCCATTGACCGTAACTGTAATGATAAGAATTCAATGCGATATTTATCGATATTAATGCTCATTCGATAAACTGTCCTTAAATTTAACTAAGAAATATCATCACCCAAATAATAAAAAAAAATTTCATAAGCTCTAACTTAAAAAAGTTAGTCTTGATAAAAATAAAATGCGATGTTATCGATGGCTCTTGAGTGTTGCTTTGTTGACTATCGAATCGACCTTTGTACGCACTCAAAACTTAAAACATAACTGTCAAATATTATAGACAATTTCTTTCAGTAAATAGACAATTCAAATGATGAGTGAATACATTGCAAACAGTTTAATGTTTAATGGCCAATAAATGTATGTGTAGTAATACGAATATTCGATACATTTTGCATATATATTATTTAAATGTTGTTTTTGTTTTATCTGCTTCGATTATTGCTTTATTTGTTGTTCAATTCAATAAATACATTTTGTTTACACATTTTCAACATTGTGGTGCGTTTTCTTTTCATCAGAGTGTGTGTGTATGTGAGTGTGTATGTATGTGTGTGTGTGTGTGTATGTGTGTGTGTGTTTGTTTGTATTGTGCAACACACGTCAAAGAGTGTTAATCAACGAAATGGCATCATAAATAAAAACGTCATTTCGTATAAATCCTCTGATGTTTCAATCAAACAAAAGCAACACAACAGTTAGACAGACAGAGAAAGACTGCGGGAAAGAGACAGACCGACAGAGAGAGAGAGAGAGAGAGAGAGAGAGAGAGAGAGAGTGAGAGAAATAAGGGAATCAAACGGAAATGAGCATCGAGTTGGACGACACTCAATTTCATTTTATTTAAACAATAAATAAATAAATAAAATATTGTCAACATAATAAAATAAATTGCATTCACGCAACTTGAAAAATAAGGCCAATTGAAAATCAAAAAAAAATTAAACGAATATAAAATACCCTATACTATACATTAATTAATTAAATTGACTGTGCAGTCAAATATTTTATATTTATTTGCATTTTTTTAAAGCTTTTAATTTAAAACTGATATCCTGAATATATACTTTAGTCAGGAAATTTTTTATTTGGAATTATACAATTTTTTCGCACTCATTTATTTTCCAAAACTCAATGCCCAAAATATTATATTTGTAGTCGGACCTACTTTTATTACAAATATCCTTAATTAAATTATTTAGCACTTAGAACAGTCAATATTCCAATATTATGAACAAATACAACTATAGCACAGATCTTTCAACTTGATAAAAATTCTACCGCTTGGGGAATTCATTTAACTTGGTCAAAATACTTCCAGTTGGCACTACAATTTGTTCGCCAATATAATAATATTAAGAAAATTCGACAAGCGGATTTCAAGTAAAGCAAGCAAATAAATTGAAATTCGGTGTACGGATAAAAAAAAAGAAGCTCTGCATAATTCAGGATATCTTTGGGTAGTGTTTTTGAAAAGTAAATCCCTCCGAGTTTGTGAAATGCAACAACATGGAGAGCAAAATAAAATTAAAAAAAAAATAAAAATAAAAATAAAAACAAGGACAGAGAAGTCGTATAATCGTTGCATTGTTTTCATACGCGTTTTCAGTGCATTTTTTTGATATTTTTTTTAATATATATACATTTTTCTTTATAAAAAAATTTTTTTAGGTTCTTTTTTAATGCTATTGAGTTTTGTTCTTGTTTCGAGTAACAGAAACAGAAACAGAAACGGCAACAGAGAGAGAAATATTAATAAAAATAAATTCAAGCGCACCGAGTTAAAACCGAAACAAACTTTGCACCAATTTTTTTTGTATATATATATAACTACATACTATATATGTGTTTGTATGTTTAATGTATGTGTACGCTCTGCTATAAAACCTATAGTAGTTCTATAGTCCTGTATAGTCCTGTATAGTCCTGTATTTAGTGCTACTGTATCCTTGCTTTATGACATTTGCCCGCTGTATTTGCATTTACATTTGTCGTTTTTTTTTCGCCACTTTTTTCGCACATTTTTTTTTTTATTTTAAGTCCCATTCAGAAACGAAATCGGAATCCGTTGGGCATTCTTTGTCCATCCAAAAAGGGTTGAGAGTGGGTTAAGGGGTGGGAACAGGGGGGTTAACTCCCCCAGCATTACTCAATAAATTTGCTTTATTGAGTAAATAAATAAAGTGACAGTCCGAGCGACATCAAACGTAGGAGAGCTCTTCCTCTTAGCCTTCCTCTCTCCACTCTCCATTCCATACTCATTTTGTCACCAGTTTCAGTCCTGTTCCATCCTGTTCCATCCTGTTCAGTCCTGTTCAGTCCTGTTCAGTCCTGTACATTGCTTTTTATTGGTTTATAGCGTTTTTTCGGCTCTACTATTGACACAAGGCACACAGTCGAGAATCGAGAATCGAGAGAGTGGAGAGTGGAGAATTGGAGAATCGCAGCTGCATTCGGACTCACTTTTGTTTGCCTGTTAACTCGAGCATCCTCAATGATGCTGAGCCATCAGCATTATTGGCATCTGAGATTTTTCAGTTTTTACAATTTTTTTTTTTTTTTTTTTTTTTTTATAACTTGGTCACACTGCAAAAGCCGGAGATTCTTTTCATTTCTCAGCGGGGACATGACCTCAAATCGGATTTAATAATGACAATCGAATGAGGCATCAGCAATAAGTCGAGATATGCAAAGTGAATGAGAGGCAGATAGACAGACAGACAGAGAAAGAGAGAGAGAGAGAGAGAGGGAAACGAAATAAAAGAAAGACATTTGAGGTGCTGAAAATTTCTTGCTTGTCAGCAGTAAAAATTGTATCAAGGACTTTCGATTGTTCACATATATACATTTCAATGCGTTTCTTATCGATTTAATATTTAATCGGTAAGGCATATAACTTAATAAAGTAATGTCTTTGTATATATCTGAGCTGTTTGTCGATTAACTTGATAATCATTTAAGTATAACACAATCTTATCAAGTATTTTACAACTGTTTTAAATTAATAGTAATAAAAAGATTTTAATACGACAAAAAAATCATTCGATAAAATTGCTAATTCAGCTAAAAACGATTTACATCAATACTTCGATAAATCATCGATTTACTAAGATGATCGGTAGTAAACTAAAGTTTAAAAAAAAAGTTAAAAAACATATATTTATGGATATTTATATTCATATTTTTATTAAACTATCGATATTCTATCTTATTGATATTAACATTGCGTTTAATATACAATTGACTTAATTATATTTATCGATTAATCGATCATGATCTCAGGATTTTATTACATAATATGATCGATACGTCAGTATAATCGATAGTAACTCTAATTTATACAGAAATTTGATCTTTTATTACTGAAATGCCAGCAAAAATTTCATGACTTATATCAGAAATGTTAAAACAAAGTCGAAACTTTAGCATAATCGATGGGGAAAAAACTGAATTTATCAATTTTAAATTAAATTTTATTGCCATTACTAATTTCAATGTTAACAACATGTCATTTTATTAGCATTACCATTATTAGTTTAGTATTTTCACCATGAAATCTCATTTCATTAGCAATAAGTTCGTTTTATTGCTAGTGAAATTTGAATTCATTAGCATTACTTTTTGCATGGCAAATGCATTAAAAATATACATTAATTACTCAACCTCAATACCGATAATTATCTTTTGTTTATTTGTCTAAAATTGCCCGCCAAAGTAGGCAACACTTTTTTTTTTTGTGTAACAACTTTTATAAATAAGTTTTGCTTTGTAGTAGAAGTTGTATTAGCTGTTGCATGTGTGTGAGTGTGAGTGCTTATTTATTTGTCTCTTTTTTCTCATTTTATTTATTTAATATTTGTTTTGCATAAAATGTCAACTGTCTGTTTAGTCGTTAGCGTTGCACCTGATAAAAAAAAAGAAACCCCCAATCCACTCCATTCCATTCCAGACTGTACATGTATTTGTTTATACTTTGATGGATTTTCTTTCGTTTGCAAAAAAGAAGAAACAAAATAAATAAAAGTTGACAAATATTAACTAATTGCAAAATGTTTTTTTCTTTCAAAACACACACACACACACACACAAAACAAAAATGTCCAAACGTACTCAAAAACCACAAAACCAATTCCACTAATTGCACTTGAAATATCCCGATTTGATATCCTGGCAACAACAAAAACCCGGCAAAACTTGCGAAAAAAAAACTTGCGGCATCAACAACGATAAAATTGCGTTTTTGGCTTGTTGCCTGCAACAACAACAACAATAACAAAAATGGAAATGGCGTCAAATTGCGCTGACATCTGACGACGACGACGACGATGACGATAACGATGAACGCAACAACTAACTAACGTTGCCTGGACCTGGGATCTGGCTACGGATACGAATCCGGGTGTGGATTGGCTGCCACACCATCGTCGTCTCTGGCATTGTCAACGACACTGACACCAAACGACACCAACAAACGGCCAACTTTTGTATCGTTGACACAAAAAACACCTCCCTCTTCTCCTTTATTCCATTCTCCTTTCTCCTGCTCCTTCCTTTGTTGCTGCTCCTCTCCGTGGTTACCAACAACTCGAATGGCATCGCCAACTGGCGCAACGAAACTTCCAACTAAATTCTAATACATCCGCAAATCGATTTCGATGGGGAAAAAAAAAAAATGAAAAAAAAAAAAACTAACTTAAACGAAAATTGCTGAATGCGCTGTTGATGACATGGACCAAAACGACAACAACTACAACTAAAAACAACACAACGCAACTGTACTTCATATTTAAAAAATTTAAAACGATAATATCCATAAATGATATTCATAAAATGGTTTAATCATCAATTGCATCAACTTAAAACGCATATTAAATTGTAATACAAAAACATTTTAAAAATGAAAAATCGAAAATGACAAAAAAATAATCGAAAATGTAACGATAAATCAATGTCAAATGTCATCACAAAATGCCGCTGTCATCGATTGTTGCTTGTTCGATCAACTGACTGAATTTGGGAATTTGGATTTTTTTTGGCATGTCCATCATCAGGTTGCTTGGATTAAGGCCGATGCCAAGGCGATTTTGGCCATACACGAGCATGTGATAACCAACAATGATCGATTATCGGTGACACACAATGACTACAACACATGGACACTCAACATACGCAGTGTCAAAATGGAGGATGCTGGCAAATATATGTGTCAGGTGAACACCGATCCAATGAAGATGCAAGTAAGTAACAGCACTATATAAGCTTAATCATATTTAGTTCATTTATCGATAACAGACAGCACTGACTTTGAGTGATGTCATAGTGACATTAAAGTAACTACAATTTCGTGTTAAAGTCTATTTTAATGAGACTTTGAACTCAGATTTGAATCTGTAGTTTTTCCTGTTATCGATAACTGTCGGACATTGAGTCAGGCTTTTATGTCATGATGTCAGCTGACCGAAAAGTAACTAAAATTTCAAGTTAATGTCAATTATGATAAGTCTTTTAAATCAGATTTGAATCTCTAGTATTGTCTGTTATCGATAACAGTCTGATATTGAGGGATGTCATTATGTCATGACCGAAAATAACTATAATTTTGAGTTAAAGTCAATTATGATGAGACTGTTATCTTAGATTTGAATCTGAAGTATTGCCTGTTATCGATAACAGTCTGTTGCCATGTAGCTATAGCAAAAATGTATGCAAATAACTGTCCAAGTTAATAAAAGAGTTATTTTTATTAAACAGTCAACATTTATAATGCTAAAATTAACATTTTTAGTGTTGTTTGTTATCGATAACAATATGACAGTGAAAATTACAAAAATATAACTATAAATTTAAAACAAATTTTAGTTAGAGATGTCTGAATACATTTTCAAAAGAGAAAATATGACTTGACTTTTGATTATTCACTGTTTTCTGATATAAAAAAAAACTTTATCTCTTAGTATCAAAATACACATTTTTATCGCCATAGTTCCATCTCTAACCCTTACTTCATTGCTGTCAAAATCCTGCATCTAACAAAAATCCTTTTTTTTCACTTTGAGATTAAATACAGCTAGTTACAAGCGTGTTTTTAAATTCCACTTTTAGCTCGATTATTCAGAAAATTCTACAGCATACTTTTTTGGGCAGCAACAAAAGAATAAACCCTTTTCAGTGCTTTCACAATTCTGTCAATTCAAATTGAATATAAAATTTCTGAGAAGCACTGTAAACAAGTTAAACACTTGAACAAAAACGAGAATAAAAATAAAGGGAGAAGAGGATTAAATGAATCAAAGAGAACACTTGTTACATGTGTTAACATATTTTTGTGCGTCAATATGCAAGTTAGTAAATAAACGGAATCTGAAAAAACAAAACACACAATAGCAGCATATATATTGTTGAGTATTTTGAACAAGAGTATTGAAAAATGTAATCTACACTTAATGCTGGAATGACAGATACAATACACACACACACACACACACATACAGTTATTTGTGACTGTTGCCCTAAGGGAAATTAATCTGTTTGCGATTTCAAATATGTGTAGTTATTTCTCATTTTATTGCAATTTATCAAAAAGTGCCAGGCAACAATGCTATCAGTTCGCTTTGTGGGCTTTAATATGCAACCAAAAAAATACAAAAAATACAAAAAAAAACAAGTGGGCGGCTACAGATGGGCATGCTCGACAGTAGGATACCCTGTGCCCAGTTACTCTGTACTAAAAGTTGATTTTTAACCGATTTTTTCTATGGCAGCTTTATGATATAGGGAACTAATGTGATACAAATATGGTCAGGATAAATAACTTCAACTTAAATGCATATTCTTTAAGTTTGTTTAAGATATTTCAAAGAACAAAAATCTTTTTCATACTAAAACTTGATTTTTCAACTGAGCTTCTCTATGGCAGCTATATGATATAGTGGTCCGATTTGTACCAAATTTTATCAGGTTGTATAATAACAGCCCAGATATATATTGTGTAAGATTGGTTGAGATATCTAAAAACAAACAAGAAATTTTTCATACTAAAACTTCAATTTCGATCCTATGGCAGCTAGGTGATATAGAGGTCCGATCCAAAAAAAAAAAAATTATAATCTGCGTATGGTACCCAAGAACCTAAATACCAAGTTTAAAGTCTCTAGCTCTTATGCTCTATGAGATTGACGCATTTAAACAAACGTACGGACAGACAGAAAGACGGACGGACAGACAGACAGGCATGGCACAATCGACTCGGCTGTTGTTCCTGTTCAAAAATACATATGCTTTGGGGAGTCTGCCACGCTCCCTTCTGCCTGTTACATTTACTCTGCCAAATTCATAATACCCTTTGTATCAGTGTATAAAAATTACAAAAATAAAACAATGTTAAATTCGAGCATGGGCAAAAATGTAATAATAATAGTTGAAATTCAAATGAACGAAATGAAATGAAATGAAATGAAATGAATTTACTCTAGGGCTGCACTTGTCATATGCCTTTGACTGTTTGTTGCCAACGGCGCAGCGTTGCCAGCCTGTCAGCGGGTACTTTTTGGGTATGTGCATGTGCATGTGTGTGTCGAGGGAGGGCTAAAGAGTTGGGTAGAAAAAGGGTTGCTGACATTTAAACACGATATATAAACAATGAAGCGCTTTAATGACAAAAATAAATAACAAACAATGCGGCGACAGAGCATTTCTATTTGTATGTGTATGTGTATGTGTGTGACCTGTAAGTGTGTGTGTGTGTGTGTGTGTGTGTGTGTGTGCTTTGGCCTTTCGTCAAGTCGCGTTGAGTTGGCAGCGCCGCCCATTTAATACCCTCGACATGTGCAAAACGATTGCGTTTTCAATTTCATTTCATTTCATCATTCCGTAGACTCACTTCTGCACATGTACTATGGTAAATTACAATTAATTTGCTGACAAAAATTTCTAGAAAATTTTGATGCCACAACAAACAAAAATAAATACTAGAAAATTCAACAGCGTAACTGGTATTGGAACCGTTAACCAAAACTAACCGTTTCATTTTTAGTACCGGCACTGTAACTGCAACCGATACGGCTGTACCGGTACGGTTGTGGTAGAGTTGTTAGGCCAAAGATTTGACAAACTTCCAACTTTCATAATTTGAACAAAAATTATCTGATTTTCAAACGGAATGTCATTTTGAACATGGTTTGGCCTCTAAATTCATTTTGTATTCAAGTTTTGTTCGTTTAGAAAATTTTTTTATTTTTCGACTCTCATAGCCATGTATTCATGTGAATAGTATATAGTATATAGTAGTCCCCCTATTGATATTTTAAAAATTGAAAATTTTACATCTCAAGTTTATACTCTTAATTAACTCCTTATATCGTCATTCGTATAAAACAACACTTTAAACTATTTTGGAAAAAGTTTCTATTTCGGTGTTTTTTGTTTTTTTGGTTCCGAAATCAGTTCCGTTACGTACCATTACAAAATTTGAATTTTAAAATATAATTAAACGTTAGAAAACTAAAATATATCAACCGATTTGTACGTATTTTATCGAGATAAACTTAGCTCAAAGTGAAACGGTTCCCAGTTCCTTTGCCGGATCTGGTATGATTCCCTGTTAATTCAAATATTATATTTATTAATTAATGCCAACAAATGTGTCAAATTGCCCATAGTGCCACGTGCAGTGAGCATACAGCAGCGCCCTCTGACGGCAACGGCTTGTAATAAAATCAACCTAACAAAGCGAATTGAGTGAAAAGCAAATATGAGACAAATAAAAAGCAAACAGTCAGCATCACAACTGCCGTTTTAACCCTTTCCCTTTTCGCCCCTCATTTCCATCATATCTTTCTTCAATTTCACTCTCGTACTTTGCTTTCTTTCTTATTTTTTTTTTATTATTTTTTTTGTTTTTAACATTTTCGCATTACGTATAAATTTCGCGCTCTGCTCGTTTGAGGTTTTTTTCGGTGACGTTGACTTTATTTTATGACGCGACTGTCAACTGCAGCAACAACAGCAACAACAACAACATATTAATTTACAATAAAAAGCAACAGCCAGAGGCAAAATTCACTTAACGTCACAATAACTTGTTATTTTACTGTTATTGCCGCTGCCTCGGATGCTGTGTACTAAACCATATCACAACATGCAACAAAAATAAACGCTGCAATTAACGCTTTTCTCCCAACAGCAATCAGACAATCTGTCCTCGATTTTATTATTACGTTAAGGGCAATCAATACGTAATTCACTTCGTTTGTAACGTCATTTTACACTGCTGTGCGATCAACTGTACTTTAACTTAACGACACTTTCACACACACTAACACACACACATCTGCATTCAACTGCTCTCCCTTTTGCTCTTCCGCAAACTTGCTCACAATTTATTCTAAACTTTTACATTTCATATTCATTGGTACATTTTATCACCTCAATTTTAAGTTTCTATATTTTTATCGACTTAGCTTAATTGGAAACTATAATATACTTGGCGTCAAAATTGAAAAAAATTAATTTTTCCACTACAGTCAATTATATCCTTAATTTTACCTTTGACACTTTTTACTAAAAACTTGAAACTGCCATAACTTTGTCAAAACTGAACCGATTTCATTGCGATAGTTCCATTTTATCGTTTTTATAATCTGTAATTAAATTCTGCATCAAAATTGGAAAATTCAATTTTTTTCCCTTTCTGTCAATTTATTCTATACTTTCGAAAAAAGCTTTTATTCCATAATTTCCCCTTGATACTTGTTGACAAACTTCAAACGCGCATAACTTTATCAAAAGTGAACCGATTTAAATGTGGAATATTAATTAAATCATTATTTAATCTCTAATTTAATTCTGCATCAAAATTTTCTTTTCATTACCATCCAATTTTTCATACTCTCGATCACTGTGCCCAATATTCATACTTCTCCCTTTGACACTTTTCACAAGCTTTAACCCTCAATAACTTTGTCAAACAGATTTCAACGCGGAATGTCAATTTTATTAATATTGGGCCTTTGATTTAAATCTGCATCAAAATTATCCCATCACATTTTTTCAACTAAAAGTGGTTTAAAGTATAAAAAAAACAAGTGGGAAAGGCTATAGTCGAGATCCCGACTATAGGATACCCGTTACTTATTTCACTACATATAAAAGTACTTTAAAGAAAATTTTCTAACAATACAAAATCTATTGCATACTCTAGGGGGCATGTATTGCCATGATTGCTTAAAGAATCATTTTCAGACAATAACTGCTGTTCTACTTGTCCGATCGTGTTGCGATTCAGTGGGATAATAAATAATAATAATAGATATCAGTGACTACAAGAAAAACTATATTATCTTAAAAACTGTGGGTGTGGTAGCTTTTCGCGATTTGTGGGGGCGGAGGGGGGCGTGGCTTAAATTTGAAACAAACTTGATCTGCGCTAGGTATATAGAAATCTGTGTGCCAAATTTGGTTACTCTATCTCTTATAGTCTCTGAGATCCTTTTGTTCATACGGACAGACGGACAGACGGACGGACGGACAGACACACATGGCTATATCGACTCGGCTGTTGATGCTGATCAAGAATATATATACTTTATAGGGTCGGAGATGCCTCCTTCTCCCTGTTACATACATTCCAACGAACACAATATACCCTTATACTTATTTTTTATAAGTAACGGGTATAATAAAAGATTTATATTTTACCAATTCCTTGACTAATCGCACATATATGCTCATTTGTTTTTACTTGACAGACGGCCACACTGGAAGTGGTCATACCGCCGGATATTATCAATGAGGAAACCTCCGGCGACATGATGGTGCCCGAAGGTGGCTCGGCAAAATTGGTTTGCCGTGCACGCGGTCATCCCAAGCCGAAGATCATTTGGCGGCGTGAGGATGGACGTGAGATCATTGCACGCAATGGCGTGCATCAAAAAACAAAAGGTAAGTTGGCAATGTGATGTATAAAGAAGAAGCTGAAACAATAGGAAAACTAACCGCATGTCAAACTTGGATATTGGAATTGCAGCCATTTCAGTGGAGGGTGAAATGTTGACGCTGTCAAAAGTCACGCGATCGGAAATGGGCGCCTATATGTGTATCGCCTCCAATGGCGTTCCACCGACGGTGAGCAAACGGATGAAGCTACAGGTGCACTGTGAGTATATATATATATATATATATGTATGTAGATAAATCAAATCTCCCCAGTAAAACTGGTCCTCAAAGAAATATTGAGGAATAGTTTAGTAACATTCCCTGGTCATTGAGGAAACATCGCGGCGTTTGTATGAAAATGATTGAGGAATTTAACATTGAGAGTTCCTAGGAGCGAGGAATGAGGAAGCTTCCCTATACATTTCTCAACGTTTCCCGACTAAGCAACGTTGGGAACTCATCGGGGAACTCTGCCAAGAAATCCCTAGCCACTAAACTAAAAAAAAATTGTTTCGAATGTTTAATTTTGAAGTTTTTTTTTTTGTTTTTGTTTTTATATGTGTTTTATTATAACTTTTTTACTCTGTTTTTTTTTTTTCTTTTTGATGTATATTGTATTACATTTTTGTTTTTTTTTTCATGGGTGTTCTAGTAATGTTCGAACCGAAGATCCCGTACTGAAAAAGATCTGTTTCTTGGCGACTCTAACCATTGAGCCACGGGAATAAAATTTTCTTTCTAACAATAATGTATCAATTGGTTTAAATTTTATGTTTCGAAAATGCAGCAGCCAGTTGAGGCCGACAGAATTGTTACAACACTAACCATGAAACGTTAAAAAAATGACAACAACATCAAGGAAGCGTAAGGGAAAATCAAGAACAGGGAATATCAGTTCCACTGGGTCACTTTAATGCACTCGTATTGATCAATGCGTAGGGTGGGGTGTTTTGTTGGATGACTGCTAACAAATGCTTTGATTTATAAACCCCAAACTCGTAGAATAATAATCATAATGGCTAACACATAACGGCAAGACGGATGTGCGTGCAAAGTGTACTCCAAAATTCCAAAATGAACCGCAGCATAACGCAATAACGTGAGTTGCAAGTGTTTCCGTTTCGATTTCCGGCACCTTCCTTCACGTGGTCGACGCAAACTTTCCAAATGCATTAGCGCCAACTGAAGAAAGCCGGCAATCGGGAAGGGTAGGGATAAGAAGTGGTACGGTACGGGTCTAGACGGCTCTTGAATAACACTTGGCGCAAACATCACGTTTCTGTAGTAAAAGTTGAGCAGCTTTAAAGCGTATCTCACCTTGGTTGTGTGTACCATGCGACGTTGTCTTGCCGTCCTGCTCACACTCTCAATTACGAGCATTGCGGCTGCTGCAGCGTATTAAACTTAATGAAATTTCCAAAAAAGAGGTACCAAGTTAAACGAAGACAGTGGCAAAAATGCTGTAGTACACTCAGCTAAAATCTTACTCTCTAAATATCGAAAATAAACTATATGTATTGAAAAATTTTAGAAATTTGTTTTGTTTTTAAAAAAAAGTATTTTTTTTTAAATATAAGCAAATTTTTCTCGAGAATAATCTTGCTCTAAAGTTAATTTAAAATAATTGATAACTTTAAAATACTTAAAATATGCCAGATATATTGAAAATTTTATAAATTTGCTTCCAAAAATAAAAATAGTATTTTTCTTAAAATATTAGCATATTTTCTCGAGTATGGAATGCTTTATTTTTTGATGCTACGCCTCAATTTCTGTTTCATGAAAGTAGAATAATTAAAAAAAAAAAATAACGCCAATTTTTTTTTTTATTCCAATCCATTGCAACCTAAATACAAGAATTATTTGTATGCCAATGATGTTTAAAAAAAAAAAACAGTTATTCGAGTTCTAAGGTAATGCGCCTAATAAAAATGAAATAAAATCATATATTTTGGAGAAAAATCTTATATTCAAAAACCTTTTTTAATTTTAAGACAATAAGCACCAAATAATAAAATTTATATGATTTTTTTTAAATAATAGCCTGTTATGCCTATTGTTAAAGAACCATTTTTTTAAATAAAAAAAATTTTCAGTGTATAAGAGACTGTAGCTGAAAGGGAAGTGTGTCAGAGAGAGAGAGACTGAGAGAGAGAGAGAGAGGGTAAGGGGGAGTGTGGGCGGTGTGAGTTTTCGTCGTAGGTTAAAAGATCTTATCTACAAATTATATTGACACGGCAAAATGTTCGCACCTCAAACAAATGCAGCGTTTGAGTGTGTGTGGCTGTGTGTGTGTGTGTGTGTGTGTATGCTGTCCTATCTAAACATATCAAATATACAACCCTCTCTCTTTCCCTCTCTCTCTCTCTCTCTCTGTCACACTTCTCGCGTTCGCCGCAAAAATTAATTTCCATTTTTTATCTGCTCCAATTTTTTGGCTTTGCTTTCTCTTATTTCATTTCTTTTGTCATTTCATTTTCATCTGCTCTGTCTGTCTGTCTGTCTGTTTGTCTGTCTGTCTGTCTGTTTGTCTGTCTGTCATTCAGCTTGCTTCTTCTTCTCGCTTCTCCCCTTCTCCGCCATGTCTCCGCCCTCTCTTCTTTATTGCTTTTGCCTTTGTTAGCTGCTGCGACTCCATCTCAATTTCAATTTAAAAACCCATATGATATCCCTATACTTTCTCTCTTTCCCTCTCTCCCTTTTTCTCTCTCTCTCTCTCTTTTTCTTCTGCTGCCTTTCGTCACCAGCGTAAACTGAAGCTGAAGCGTTTCTTAACGCTTTTAAGACTCCTTTTGACGTGTCCTTCTGTTGCCTCCATTTCATTTTTATGTTTTCGACTTGTTGTCTTTAACTGAAAACAACAACAACAACAACAATAATGATGGCTTTAATCCACCCTTAAACCATCGCGGTTGCCGCTTGATTTCTTGAGCTGCTTCAGTGCTTTGCTTGATTGATTTTAATCAGAAAATTAAGTGGCTCTTTGGCTCTCTTCACAATCCAGACGAACCACTAAAAAAAAACCCAGACAAACTACAGATGAGCTCAACAAGACCGTTAAATATCTATGTGTGTGTGTAGGTGTGTGTAGGGGTGTGCATGTGTGTGAGTATATTAGGGGTAGAATGGCAATATTTTGGGTATTCAAGTCAACATCATACACACAAACTGAACACTTTAAGCTCCACAGGTTGAATGGGCTTAAGAGCTCAGAATTAATCAAGTTTAATGGGAAGATTAGTCTGCTACAAGTCCCATTTATTTATAATATCAATTTTATAGATATAGAGACCTTTCTTATGTGTTTAAGAGTCTAAATTATGAATTCCAATTAGCTACTCCTAAAATTTTTCATTTAATATTCAGAGTCCAAATTTCACAGGGAAGTTACAAATAATATGAATATGAAGAAATTTAAAACTTTATTTGTACTTAAATTTAGCTTAAACTCATTCTTAATTTTTTTTTTTCATTTCCATATAATTCCTTAGTAATGCAAGTCAAGTAGAGACCGAAAATCAAAACAAAAAGTAAGAGAAAATAAATTCCCCAATTTTTCTTCGAAAGTCAAATTTTAGTATAGAGTACCTGAGCACAGGGTACCCTACTGTCGAGCGTGCCCGACTAAACCACACTGATAAAAAAAATTTTTTAAAAACAAGATTTTGGTCTAAAAAATGTGTCGAGAACATAAAATTCTTAATTTAAGAGAACATATCTTGGTTTTAAGAACATTTAAAATAAGACCAAGTTTTAATTTTAAGAATAAATGTTCTTAAAATTTAAGTAAAAATATTATATAATATATATCGTATTTTAAGAACCAAATATTTAAGAGGAATGCTATTGATTTAAGAAGCTGGTTTTTTTTTCAGTGCACTTGTTTTCTTTATCCTATAGTTATGAAATATTCTTGTTATTTTCCTATTGAACCAATAGTTGAACAAATAGTTTTGCTGTTAAATAGACGATAGCTGTTTATCCAGATTGAACCTAGACTCGCGAGACTTTAAAAGTAAACAATGGACCTTCGACAATGGAAATATTATTGGATAAATAATCGTAATACCTTGCACCTAAGATAACAAATGACGTTCAGATTAAATTGAAGACCCTACACGATAAATCCGACTATAAAAAGGCCACAAATTCTCTGTAGAACTTATAGTCAGATTCTAACTGTGAAAAAGACAATGCGCTTCTTAATTATTGCAACTCTATTCGCCCTTGTGGCTTTGACCGTTGGCCAGCGTTACTTCGAGGAACACGATGGCGGTGCAGGTGGCGGTGGTGGTGGAGGAGGTCGCCAAGGTGGTCGTGGTGGCGGTGCAGGAGGTGGTTTTGATGGCAACAACCGTGGTGGTGGCGGATTCGGCGGTGGTGAAAATGACGGTTTTGGTGGCGGTTTCGGCGGTGGTATTGGACCCCATAAACATCACAGTCGCTCCACAACAACTCGGAGACCCACCGAGAGTCCCACGGAGGAAACTGATGCCACTGGAAGACCGACCTAGGCCTCTTTTACAGTGTCAGAGCATTTGTTAGTTGAAATAAAAGCAAAATGTTGTTTATACAAAAATCTAACCACTTGTATTAATCTATAGCATGCACTGAAAAAAAAAGACCAGCTTCTTAAATCAAAAACATACATCTTAAATATTTGGTTCTTAAAATAACATTATTTTTAGACCAAATTACTGATACTAAGATTTTTAATCAAAAATCATAAAATCTTAATATTAGAATAAAAATCTTAAATTGCTAGAAAGGTATAAATATGTACAGTTTCAGATGAAATAAATGCTGGCTCCGTTAGAGACTGCTTTAGTTGTAAAGCAGAAGGCGGCGGTTCGAACCCCACTATTAACAAATTATAGAATAGCATTTCTAAATTTACCAAGACAAAATAAAATATATACAAATATAAAAAAAAAATAAAAAAAAAAATATTTCTTATTTTTTGATTCTTTTTTTAAGCACATTTATTCTAAAAATAAGAACTTGGTCTTATTTTAAAAGTTCTTAAAACCAAGATGTGTTCGCTTAAATTAAGAATTTTATGTTCTCGACGCATTTTTAGACCAAAAATCTTAGTTCTGAGACCAAAATCTTGATTTTATAATATTTTTTTTATCAGTGTAGATACTTATTAAAAACTGTCTCTTTATCTTTAAATACAACCTTTAATTTACTAGAGAGGAATTCGTCTTTTAAGTTTCATTATAGGATACGACATTTGGTTGACATTGTCTTAAATCTGATCATTAAGGAAAACTATTTATTTTTCATATATTATAGTTTTTTGTATAGTCCGGCAATTAATTTGACTTGCGGGCAAATAAACAAGTAAATTAACCAACACTGTTGCAAACGTCCAAATTGGATAAATAAACCATTAACAAGGCGGATATTATTGTGTAAATAATCATAATATTAGATGTCGCCATTATCTAACTATAACAAAAGTTACACCTAAGATAATAAATGACGTACAGATTTCAATGGAGAGCCTAATCCGAAAATCGGGCTATAAAATGAAGCGATTTCTGTGTAGAACTTATAGTCCGATTCGAACTGTGAAACAGACAATGCGCTTCTTAATAATTGCAACTCTACTTGCCCTTGTGGCTGTGTCCCTGGTTCAGGGTCAAGACGGTGGAGCAGGAGGAGGTGGCGGTGGCGGTGGTCGCGAGGGTGGTCGTGGTGGCGGAGCAGGCGGTGGTTTGGACGGAAACGGTCGTGGCGGCGGCGGATTCGGCGGTGGTGAAAATAACGGTTACGGTGGCGGCTTTGGCGGTGGTATTGGACCTTATAGACGCTCCACAACGCAGTCACCATAGAACACCTCCAAATTCGGATCCGGATCCGGATCCAAGATAGCACTGCAGTCTTCTATTGCAGAATCATAACACTTGTCAATTGAAATAAAAGCAAAAATTTGTATATACCAAAAATCCAAGAGTTTTCTATATCTACTAGCTGATTAACCGAAACTTAAGACCGATCGAAATAATAAAATAAATATATTTTTTAGTGTATTTAGTTTCGATTGTTCTCGTTTTTCGTCTCTATTTTCATGACCACTCACATTTGCCACATTTGCTCACATTTGCTCACATTTTCTCTCATTTGAATGTGTCAGACCAAATGTGAAACTGTTAAAGCATTTGCCATTCACCCGAAATAAATCAGCTGTTCGGTTTCTGTGCAAAAATATTAAAAAGTTGACACTAATAACATTTTAATATTTATTTATGAAATTATAATTGACGCAAATATATTGCCTACCGTTTTTATTGAACAAAACAGCTGGTTAAGGTTTTGATTTCTGTTTCGAATGTGCCGAATGTGTGGTGGAAATTTCGGATTTCTTAACAAAAAGTTCCGATGAAAAAAAAACACTCCTGTGTCGGAAACTGAAATTCATAATTAAGTAGCTTAAATGGAAACATTAATATATCATGAGAATATATTAAGTTGGTTAAATATGGTCATTAAACTCGACATGATTTTAGGAAATTAAAAATGTAGAAAAAACGACTGCATTACTAACATAATTTATAGATGAAAGAACTAGTCATTAAATATACAGTGGGAAAAGTTAATATTGTTATTTTCTTGAAATTGTATCTTCGAGAGTCTCTAGAATTTTTCTTTCAAGCTCTTGCTCTGTTAAAATCGGATAAAGAGTGTTTTTTCTAAAAATTTTTAATTTTCTTAAACTATTCTGTTACTTGTCTCGCTTTTCATTCGCCCTTTGAGCAAATTAACAAATAGATTCAGCAACAATGCAGGAAAATTAAATAGAAACCAGCTGTTTTTTTTTTTTTCAAATCGCGCGACTTTGAAAGTGAAAAATTAACAATGGACCTTCGACAATGGAAATATTGTTGGGTAAATAATAATTACGCAATGCTCCAGGCATAATCGAAGTGACACCTAAGTTAACAAATGACGTTCAGATTAAATTGGAGACCCTATTCAGAAAATCGTAGTATATAAAGGGAAAGAGTACGCTGTAGAATTCATAGTCAGTTTCTAACTGTGGAATAGAAAATGCGTTTCTTAATAATTGCAACTCTACTTGTCCTTGTGGCTGTGACTCTTGCCCAAGGTCCATGCGGACTGCATGGTGAGGGAAGTGCAGGAGGTGGTGGTGGTGGAGGTGGTCGCCAAAATGGTGGTCGCGGTGGTGGAGGAGGAGCCGGCTGGGAAGGCGGCCGACCTGATCGTGGTGGTAAGGGCGGTGGCGGATTCGGCGGTGGTGAAAATGGCGGTGGTGGTGGCGGTTTTGGTGGTGGTATCGGACCTCATAGGCATCCCTGCCGCTCCACAACAACGCAGAGACCCACCGAAGGCCCTACCGAGAGCCCTACGGAGGAAACTGATGCCACGGGAGGACCCAACTAGGACCCGCTTACACTGTCAGAGCATTTGTTGGTTGAAATAAAAGCAAAATGTTGTTTATACAAAAATCCATAGACTTTCATTAAATTATAGCATGACCTTTCTAATTCCTGTCTGGTAATATTCTCTCTTTTCGTGTCCTGTATTTTCCTTTACTCCTGATAATACATTATTATTTTATTGAAGAAAATTCGTAAAATAAAATAATAAAGATTAACATTTTTTTTATATTTATTATTCTTTTAAATATAAGTAATAATATTTTTTTTTTTTAGAGCCAAAAGTTTTAAAACAATGTAAATCATTTTATTTTATTATTGATTTTTTGAATGATATCTTTTTTGTTTAAATAACGACCCATTTTTTCATATTCTGTAATTTCCTTTACTTCCTTCCTATCAATTCTTTTTTTTATTTTTATTTTAATAAACATATTAAGATATTTCGTCTTAACAAATAGGAAAAATTATGGAAAACATAATGATCATATTTGTTGTATTTATTGAAAGTTGACTTATTTTAGAAAACAAAAACATTATTAGTTAATTTTTAATTTGATTAAATTATATTTTTTCACTATCCATATATGCCATTTACTTTTCTGCTTTCAATGTGAAAATATGAAAATAATATATGTTGCGAGAGGCCTTCAAAAATAAATATGCTCTCTATTTGAACTAGAGCATCCACAGATTACGCATACGCCGCGTATGTCGTTTGTGTAATTTCAGCTGTTGCAACTGTTGCAAAACTCTATTAGAACAAATTGAATTTTCAATAAGGGGTAGGCCAATGCAAAAACAAAAACAACAACAGCAGCAAAAACAACAATGACACTGACAACAAATAACAAACAACAATAACATAGACAAAAGAATGTGGCGGGGATTACAACACACAAATCGACACTAACAACACATGACATATGCTACACTATTTGATAGCAGACACAACACACACACACACACACACACACACACACACACACACAACACACACACACACACACACACACACACTCGCATGAGTGAGGCATGCACAAATCCAATAAATTGACCAATAATGAACGGTTGAACGCAGACAGAACAAAGGGCACAGCAAGGGGCAGAGAAAAAAAAAAAAAAAAAAAAAAAAAAACAGAATGAAAACATAAAAAAGTGGCCAGCAGCAAAAGTTGAAAAGCCAAAAACAATGATGGTCAGTGGCATCGCCCGCAGTCCACATCCAAGACAGTGCCAAAGACAACAGAGGAAAATCCGGCAAACCGAGAAAACGAACAGAAAAAACCTCAAACTGACACGGGAAAGTACAACACGAAACACGCAAAGGGAAAAGGGAAAAGGCAAAGCAAAGAGTTCAACGAATTGCGCAAATACCCTAAAGAAAATTAGACAAACTGACAACAAATAATTGGTAAACCATTTAGAAACTAATGTCATTTAAAAAAACGAATATTATGAATAATTGCAACTTGAAGACTGAAAAAAGAAAATTTTAATACATTTTTTTTAACCAAAATTCGTATGCTTGAGCCAAAAAATGTGAAGGGAATCAAAAAAGTTAGAAAATTAAAACATCTGAAATTTTATATCAATTATTTTTATTACTTTTCATATTTTTTAATTGAAATTGAAATATATATTTACTATTATGATAGAAATTTATAATTTTGATTACTTTCGGTATTAATTTAATTCTCAAATTTGTAAGTATTCCATCTTTATTAATCAAACTGTTTGTCCTGTGTGACTGACTGATACTTGTGCAGCCTAAACGAGAAGACCAAGGAGGCTGAAATTATGACACAACATAGCTGAGACAAATTCAATGTGCAATAAGACGGCTTTCTGCTAAATTCGCACAGAAAGGCGTTTTAAATTCGTAGTTATATAGAAGTGCCAAAAGATACTAAACTAAAATGTTTACAGGTGCTAAAAATAGGAAATTTTGCTGAAATTATTTAAATGAAATATCATATACTTCTGTAGTTTGTGAGTTCGATTTTAGTGAATGCACATTTTGAATGGTTTAAAACTAAAAATTACAGTTTAAAAAACTATGTATCATCTTTTATTTTCAGCATCACTTATGACTTGATAAATATTAGCAAATAAATGTATAAATAAGCTTAAATTCTAGCCAATTGAAACATTCGAATAATTCAAATGCATTCAAGCCCTTCTGCTAGCCAATATACCCCAAATAAGTCTTGCCAAGACGTAAAGTTAAAAGGCTACAGGATGAAAAAAAAAAAAAATGTTGCCACTGGCTGTAAAACTTTTATGTTGAACTCCGTTTGGAGTCTGACTCCAAAGTTTGTTTCGGGGGATTTTGTTGAGTTTTTTTTTTTTTTTTTGGCATTTCTAACAACAAAATAATTCATTTTCAATTAAAATCGTATCAGTTGACGCGCTTGCCATTAACAAATAAGATTTTAGCTGGGAAATCACAGCTTCAATTCAACATGATGAACCTAATTGTTGTAGACAATGAGAGAAAACAAGTTGAAAATGTGTTGATAATGATGACTAACTTTAGTTTTTGGTTTTTTGTGCTTTCTTCCTCTTTTTGCCGTAGTTCATCCGCTGGTTCAAGTGCCAAATCAATTGGTTGGAGCTCCAGTTCTAACGGATGTCACATTAATTTGCAACGTTGAGGCATCGCCCAAGGCCATCAATTATTGGCAACGCGAGAATGGTAAGTACCCACAACTCTATTGGCTTATAGGTTTGCCATTCTTCCTCCATTATCTGCACTTCCTTTTCGGTCAGTTGGTTTTTTTTTGTAAACCTTTCAATGCCGCAATTTGTCTTTATTTGGTTCGTGTTTCGTTGCTGGAATATTTTGATGTTCCTCTTGTTGCTCCTTGTGATGTGGCAACATCAAGTGCATTTGACGTATATTGCAAACGTGACAGACTTCAAATTCTCAACTTGAAATTCTCCATTTCCAATTCCAATTCCTTCTCCTTTCTCTCATTTGCTTTTTTCGTCACACACACACACTTGCCACATGTCACACATTTCTGCCAAAAAACCAGTACATTTTTATCCTTTGGAACATTGCATTCGATTTTTAGGCTTTGAAAATTTATCGAAAATTTATCTTATTTAAATCAACGCTGCAAACCTTCAAAATTTTGCTAAAGGTTCGGTTCTGCGGTTCGAACCATGGCGCAAGACATCGGTTCGATTTGCGAATTGGTTTATATACCCCCTAAACCCAAGGTTTGGGTTCGAAACTTGGTTCAATTTCATAAAAAAAAAACGTTTTTCTAGAATTTTGTTAATTTAAATTTATTTAAAGACTTAAATATGACTTGTTTTGATCCGATGTCTCAAATAATTGCGTAATATTAGAAAATCATAAATTTTATGTAATTATTTCTTTTTCGAACCGAGCCTTTTATTTTTGTAAAGCCGTGTGGTTTAGGCTCGGGTTCGCAAAGTGAATAATTTAAAGGGTTCATGATCCGGTTTAGGCTGCTTAAAAACCCGAACCGAACCGGTTCTACGAGGTTCGGTTCAGAACCGGTTTGCAGCCGTCATTTAAATTAATTGGTTACTACAAACTTCAAGTCAATTTATCTATTTATTGGAAGAAGTTGAATATTACATCTAAGATCATTTTAGAAACTATAAAAATAATCTATTTTACTTCATATTATTATTTTTGTACTTAACATCAAAATTACAAAATTAAAAAAATACACTATGGGAACATTTTCAATAAATGGATTACAAATTTTAAATAAAAACAGAAAAGATAATAAAAAGGAAATAATTTGTTTAAAAGTTTAAAAGTTAGTTTTCAATTTGTTTTGTATAAAATTTTCTTAAACAAAATATTCCACTTTTAATAAATTTAATTTTAAAACTACTAAACTACTTATATTAATAAAATAAAAGGAGAAAAATAAAACATGTATTATTTGGTACATAAAAAAACAAATATTTTTCGAAAACATAATGTTTGTTTTAAAGAACTGGTTTTAAATATTTTTATGAAGTGGCAACCCTGGTCAAATGTCTTATTAAATTATGTTTTTGCCGCTTTCGAATTTTCTGCCCCAGGTGAGATGATTATAGCCGGCGATCGTTATGCCCTCACTGAGAAGGAGAACAATATGTATGCGATTGAGATGATACTCCATATAAGGCGACTGCAGTCAACCGATTTTGGAGGCTACAAATGCATCTCGAAGAATAGCATTGGGGATACCGAGGGTACCATTAGGTTGTATGGTAAGTGAACTAAATCAATATTTGAAACTAATGTATATAAAAATATTACTGAAAACAGTTTCCAAATTTCTGGAAATATTAATTGAAGTGAACTGAATTGTAATCATCATTATTTCCAATACTTTATCCTACGAATTGGATTGTAGTTGACTTGGATAAATTGATACCTGATCAGAACTAGCTCCTAACTCTTGTTTAAGTTCCCGTCAGCAATAAAAAAAGTATTGGTATAGAATACGACCTATTTTCATCGCTTTTTTCGTGTCGGTCAAATTACTACTAGATTAAAACATTTTTGTATAAAAAATTCACTATATTGTATTTTATTTTCCTTTCAATTTTCAACTCCAAATTCAATTGTTCTTTCTTCTACTCTTTAGAAATGGAACGTCCTGGCAAAAAGACGCTACGCGAAGAGGAACTCAATGAGGTAACGGTAAGTTCAATATACAAATCCTTAATATACATATACATACATATGTATATATCTACCCCTTGAACTGCCTATCCTTGAACTCTGCTCCACAGAAGAACGAGGTGGTGGTCAAGGAGAATCGTCACGAAGATGGTTCTCGCAATCAAAATGGCCGCCTTTACAAGGATCGCAGCCAGGAAGCGGAAATGGGCAGCGGAGCAGCAGCAGCAACAACAACAACAACAACAACAATCCGGCTAATAGAGACACTTGTTTTAGCCCTATTCGTATTGTTAACAACAAAGCTCTGTTGTCCGATAAAAGATAGCATACAAAATGGAACCACTCATAGTTCCGGAACCAGTAAGACACTTGAAGGAGCAACAGGCTCAAAGGCGACACTCGACAATTATAACAATAACTACAAAGGACATTTAGTATTATAGCTTAATTAAATTGTAATTCTAAGAAGGCATAACATCAACCACAACAACAACAACAACAACACACACACACAAGGCCAAAGGACAAGAGCAACCACAGCAATCACGCCCCCTAAAAACTTTAAGGCTGAGTTGAGGGGGGAAAATTTTGTGGTTCAATAATTCAGTACTAAAGTAAGTAGTTAAGTCTAAAGGAAAATTTGAAAAATTGAAAATGCGTTTAAATGTTACCTCGTTAGTAAAAGAAAATAAAAATCCAAATGAAACAATACAAAGTCAAAGCAAAAAAGAAGAAATTGCTGTTTTCGGCATGCCGAATACTAAAATACTTTTGCAGATGGTTCCGATCAGAACTATATATGTTATCAAAAAAAAAAAATAAACCTTAAGAATAAAACGACATATTAATTACAATTTTGATTGCATTTTGAAAACATTTTTCATACAGTATGTAAATGTTCAAGAGTTCTTTCCTATATCATCTGGAACTGAGTAATTCGTTTTCAAAAAAAGTTGATCAGAAATAGGAATATTTTATAAAACATTCATATTTGAAAAATTTTAATGAACAATCCTAATAAAAGTAGGTCAATGCAAGATCTTAAAAAATAGAGTTTCTTTATTTAGAAAGATCAAGTTTTGAAAAATTTCAATGAACAATCCCAAACAAAAAATAGGTCGATACAAGATCTTTAAGAAATAGAAATTTTATCATTAAAAAAATCAAGTTTTTTTAAATATTTCTTTACATTTTTTTTTTTTTTTAATTTTTGTGATATTTATGTGAATATACCCTCTGCAAAGGTATTTTTGAGAGTTACGAATAAATGTTAAAGAAATAAATGTTGTTCGGTTCTTTGAATGGCTTTAGCTACTCCAAGTACTTTATATGGTAAACCCAATCATATGCATATACCGTAAATAATCAACCCGATAAACCCAATTAGCTTGCCATGCCGATATACAAATATATATGTATACATATATATGTGTATTTATATACTATATCATATGCGATATTATTATTTGTTTCGATATCAAAAAAAAAATATATGTACGTTCATCATGTATGGCTAGGTTATAGGACGTTCTGTATATATATACAATCTAGTTATATACTTAGTATATTTCAGCTCAAAAATACATACATAAAAAACATTTGATGATAAATATTTATACAAGTTATATAACGGACTACGGAATTGTAAATATTTGCACCTATTTGTAGTATTCGCAATCGTTTGTTGCTTTTCTTATTTGTTAAACAATTAAGAACTGTTGATTTATCTTGTTTTCGTTGGCTCGACCTTTTGTTTAGTTCGTTAGCTCAATGATTAGGTTTACACACATCAGATACATATAGATTAAAATGTGAAAAAAACTTCATGAAAGTCTCGTTTTCAACTGGTTTAAAATTATGGCTCAATGATCTAAAGTTCAAATGATTAAATTTTTTAAATCACTTGTCAAATTTCTTGTCTCTTTTTCGTATAGAAAAACCGATTCTCTGTCTCTTTCTCTCACTTTAAGGGTAAAGCTTAAGAGCCTACATAAATGTGTGTTCAGCTTAATTCCATGTTTAATATTGTGTAAATTGCAATAAAGTCAAAATGTGCCAAATGCAACTAAAAATAATAATAAAAAAAAAAATTTCAAATAAAATCCGAAAAATACATAAACATGAATGTGTTTGTGTGCATATGTGTTCGATATTCAATAAATATATATAAATACGTATGTGTATTTATAATCCTGATAAAGCTGAGCATAAACTAAGGAAACAAACAAATGAAAACTACAATAAATAAATAATAAATTCTCATAAATACATAAAATAAAACTCCCACAATCCAGCCACGCCCCCCAAAATCGCTACTACTAAATACTGACTTAAACCAAGACGTACTCTGACTTAATATACGTACCACAAATGTATTAGTAATAAAATGTGAAGGAAAATAAAGCAAAAGAGAGCGAAATGAACAGAGAGTGACAGAACGAGAAAGAAATGCATTTTAAAAAACGAATAAAGTTAATAATAAATATATAAATAAATATATATATATATATACAATTCATAGGATATAATGTGGTGTCTTTTTTTTTTTGAAGTGGATGTTAATGTGGACAATGTGGATGTTAAGATATCGCATAGCAAATCAAAGTTACAACTATAAGTAAAAATATACATTAAACAAAAGAAGAGGAAGTAAACAAAATTAGCGACAATTCGAAAAAAAAAAAAAAAAAAAAAAAAACATAAAACTAAACGCAACTATTATTTAAGCTAAGTTTAACTAAGTTAATCATACAAAAAATTGATGAAAAGACAACAACAAATAATAATCGTAATGCATTCAATGTCTACGCTACAGAAATTCAAACCCCTATACAAAAAAAAAATATTAAGATGTTAAAAAAAATGTGTTTTCCTTTCCAATTTCGCAACAATTTCACAGCAAACAATTCCTAATTCCACTTTCGCTAAATTTCATAAAATTTAAAAATAAATTGAAGAAAAATAAAATGATATAGTTTCTGTTATGAAATTGTTGTGAATTTCTGACGATAGTGTAACTACGAACACTTACAATAAACTACAAAATAAAAAATAATTGGTATAAAATATACAAAAAAAAATATACTTAATGGAATTTTGCAAAAGTTTCTGCATAATGAGAACTTAATAGAACCGTAACTGTCTGGTTTTCATCTTAAGTTTTATGTATATAAAAATTGTTTCTATTTGTATTGTACATTTCTGATCAAGACCATAATTAAAAAAAATAAACCATCTGTATGACAAACCAAATACATAAAACCAAATTCAAGTGATCAACTGAAAAACTGCAAAATAAAGCAAAATACATATGAAAAAATCGAACTTTTTATTAATGGGGAAATGGGTTATGGCAAGAAAATCTATATTTATTTATTTATTATTTTATTTATTGGTAAATAATATTTACTAGCAGCTAATTAGTAAGAAAAAACAAGGTAAGTTTTTTAAGCAGACAATCCTATTAAATTCATTCTAAATTTTAACATTAAACATCGTAAATAAACCATCATAATTAACAGTACTGAGCTGGAACTCAACTGCTATTTTCAGTAATTTTCTAGCTTCAACTCTTGATATCAAGTAACTGGCTTTATGACAACTCTATATAGAGAACTTGGGCATCAGCTTTTAATGGATTCATGTCAAGGAAGTTGCCCAAAGTCTTGAATAACTTTGACAACGCTTCAAATTTGATGCATTCCCCCTTTCTCTCTCTCTTTGTCTCTCTCTGTCCCACTTACTCTCTGCTACTCCTGCTCTTTCGCATGACAACTAAAGACAAAAGCACATAGCATCGCTGGCATGACGTGGCAACTCTGGTTCGTGGTATGAGGCTGAGTTACGCTGTAGACGACATCAAATCATTAGCAGTGCATAAAGCGTGAAACCAGACACACAAATAGACACAGACAGAGATGGAGAAAGAGAGAGAGAGAGAGTGAGAGATAGAGAGAGAGAGAGAGAGAGAGAGAGAGGTTGAGGTTGAGGTTGAGTTGAAGACAGACATGCAGATGAATTTAAACTATTAGCAACTGGGACTACAGAGTGGAATGAAGCAAGGTAGTAAGAGCGAAAACGAAAACGGTTCTATCAACCTCTTACACTGAAAAAAATAGAACAGCTTCTAAAATCAAGAACATACATCTTAAATATTTTGCTCTTAAAAAAATGATTATTTTAAGACCAAATTACTGAAACCAAGATTATTTATCTAAAAAGTCATAAAATCTTAATATAAGAATACAAATCTTAAAATGTTAGCAAGGTATGAATATGTACAATTTCAGTTGAAATAAATGGTGGCTCCGTGGCGCTTTGGTTAGAGAAACCGCTTCAGTTGTGAAGCAAGTAGGCGGCGGTTCGAACCCCACTGGTTACTAGGACAAAATACAATACATATAAAAAAAAAAAATTAAAAATATAAAAAATATGTTTTAATGCTTTTATTTTTGGATTTTAATTTTAAGAACATTTATTCTTAAAATAAGAACATTTATTCTTAAAATAAGAACATTTATTCTTAAAATCAGAACTTTTTCTTATTTTCTATAGTCTTAAAACCCAGATGTGTTCTCTTAAATAAAGAATTTTAAGTTCTCGACGCATTTTTTTGGACCAAAAATCGTAGTTCAGAGACCAAAATCTTGATTTTAGAACTTTGTTTTTTTTTAAGTGTACCCACCCTATTACAGGTGCATTGTGCATTTCTGTTGCTGCTTCTGATTCGGATTCGGATTCAACGTTCTGGTTAGCATAACCTGCACATTACTAAAATCCTCTCTATGTAAACGCAATCTTTGGATGCCGCTTTCAACCCTCTGCCCATCCAATCCCTCCCCTGTTCCCAACAAAATGCACACAATGCACATGTAAAAGATGCAAATGTTAAGATATTTTTTCCATTTGCCATTTGCATTTGCCAGTGCCCAAAAAACGACTTGAAACAGGAACTTCAACTCCAACTCCAACTACAACTCAGACTCAGGCAACATTGTCACACAAATTATTCATTTTACACTCGTCTCTTTGCGCTTGTCTTTTGATACCCTGTAAAACAGCAACATATGGCAAAAATGCAGTAAAACTTACTAACAACTTTCTTTGTTACAGTAAGCAACCAAAATTGGAAATTTTGTGGTTTTTTCCATATATATCAACAGGATTTTATATAGAGTCAAGTCTTTTTCGGACTATATAGATTTTAGGAGACAGTTAAGAGTCTAAAACACAGAAGGATACCTATTAGAAAGCAGAAACACCCATATTTCGTTACTTTAATAAAATTTTCTTAGTTTTTCTTCTACACACATCACTTTTGCAGTCTTTATCTCAGGATCTTTTCAAGTTAGACTTCTGAAATTTGATCCGTAGCCTCTCAAATCAAAAATGTCATTAAAAAGCCTTTCAATTTTATTAAATACCTTATAAATCGATCGTAAGCGCTAGCCACAAATTTAAGTTTTAATTTTTAAAACTCTAATTCCATTAAAAAAAACAGAGTGTTTTTTGTCAAATTGATAAAATTTGTGTGTCTAAGTTATTACAATAATTGTCTAGTTACTGAAATTCATTGATAGAAAATGTACAGGATATTTACAAGTCAGGCATGCCGTCTTAATTCACTGAATGTGGTGCATACAATATAAATAACTCAACCAGACTTGTGCATATTTTGTAACTACAACTTAAACTAAATACACACACAAATGGAGAGTCTCACACACACACACACACACACACACACACACACACACGCACGCACACACATGCACATGTCAGATAGACAGATGAATGTTGTTGCTGTTGGTTACCATCATTTGACCAACAAAACACACTGTAAAATATTTGTATATACATGTAAATATATATTTCTGTGGATTTGTAAATTTCTGTGTTTTTGGGTGTGTGTGTGTGTGTGTGTGTGTGTGTGCATGGGTGTGTATTTATCCTTTTGTGAAACAAATCGAGCTCAAATGGCAATGTGCATTGTCCACGCATGCAACTTTTGTGTCTCACCCCGCATTTTTCACCTCCCTTTAAACAATTGTGGTTTCTGTTTTTCAATAATCAAGGCACGTGTATGTTTTCTTCTGTATGCGTGTGTGTGTGTGTGTGTGTGCATGTGTGTAGGAGTGTGTGCCTATGAGTTGTGTGTGGTTTGTCACTGACCACTTTGTGTGTGTTAAATGCACAAAACGTTACAATTTTTGGCATTTGTTACCAGCAAAAAAAAAAAAAAAAAAACACACACACAATTTTAAATTGCAATTCTTTTGCGGCTTCTTCTTGCCACTTTTCAAGTGATTGACATAATTTTTGGATCAGATTAAAATTTTTAAAATTAAATATGAAGTTTACACCCGAAGTCTGTTTACGATGCCTTATAGCGTATGATATGATAACTATTAATTTCTATTTTTTCTGTTTTCTATTTTAATATCGTATTTTTTTTTAATTTTTGCATCCATTTTTTATTAGATATTTAAAGTATTTTAGATCAAATTAATTCGTTTATTTATTTTTTCAAATAATATGGCTCCTTGTTTTCTTTTCCCAATTTGTGTTTATAATCTTTTGGTATTTTTAGCTACATTTATCAACAATTAATTTGCTCGAATATTATGCGGCCTTAAAATCTACAGGGTATCAGCGAGTTTAAGTTTAATTATTTTTCTTATTGTTTTTAAATTTTTGTGCACTTTGTTGACGGTAAATGTTAACAGATTCTAATTTAAATAAGCCTATAAAATGATAAAAAAAATTTTCTAAAATCAAGATTTTAGTCTCAAAACTACGATTTTTGGTCCAAAAAAATGCGTCGATTTTTAATTCTAATTTTTTTTTCATATTTGTATATATTTTATTTTGACTTGGTAATTTTATAAATGTTGTATAAATTTTAGTTTTAGTAATTTGGTCTTAAAATAATCTTAATTTAAGAACCAAATATTTAAGATGTATGTTCTTGATTTTAGAAGCTGGTCTTTTTTTTTTCAGTGTATAAATTGCAGCATTAACACAGTTGCTATTCCTGATTTTTATTTTTATAGGCGTATTTTTCCAAGTGTAAATATCAAAAAATAAAAAAAATAAATGAAACCTAAACAATTGAGCTGCATAAATAATTAAACTTTCTCTTGTTCTAATTTTTTGTTATATTTATTTATTAAAGAATAGTTACAGGATATCTACGAGTCGGGCATACCCTTGTTGTTGCAACTCATTCTATTTTTTGCCGATGTATATTTTTTAGAGTTTGGCGCAAATATTTGAGAATTTTAATCGCTTTGTTGTTGTCGCAGCAGCGCGAATCGCACAAGGCGTGTGGCATGCAACATAAAACTGCAACAGCAGCAGCAGCAGAAAAGGGACAGTGAATAGGGGAGAATGGAGAAAGAAGGCGTGGCAAGGGGCAGAGAGTGAAGTTGAAAATATTTGAACAATTCCAAAATGCGATAGTAAAGTGTTTTAAGCGGTTTTTGTGTGAATGCGAATGCGGCACTGAGAGAAAAAAGGGTACAAAAGGGGACAAGAGAGGGGCAGTAGAGACAGAGAGCTAAGGGTTGGTTTAGGGTAGGGGCGGTGGGCGGTGGGCGTGGTCAGCAGCGACAGCAGCAAGCGAAACAGAAGCGTTGCATACTTTTAGGCTCAACTGTTTGTTTGTTGCATTGTTTGTTTGCAACGTTTGTCCCGTTGTTTACACTACACACACACACACACACACACACACTTATACACACATACATTACAAACACACACACATACACACAACACACACATAAAGTTACATTTATTTACTGTGCGCATGTTTTATTGTTAACATTTAAAATATTTGCGCCAGCATAAAATTTTGTTGCCCTCTCTCCTTCCTCTCCATCCACTCCCCCTTTTACCACCCCTCCCCCCCCCCCCCCCTCCATCATCCCTTTCGCTGCTTTTTAGGCCAGCATTTTTTCACTACTTTTCTCTTTTGTATTGTTTGCTTTCTCCACATGCGTTTATTTACTTGCCGTTTGTTCTCTTTAAATTCGGATTAATAGCAATTTTTTTTTTTTTTTTTTTTTTTTTTTAGCTTGTTTGTCGCTCGTGTGCAAAATTTGTTGATAAACAGTGTAAAAAACTGTTTGGCAAACATTGGCTCGATTTCGCTAATAAACTATTTGTATTGCGTTAACCATTTCGCTTTTATTTACCCAACAATAAAAACAATGCTATATTGTTGCCAAAATAAATTTGCTTAAATTATTTGTTCAATTTGCTTAAAACTTTAAACTTATTTGTCAATTAATTTATGCCAATTATTGAAGTTTACAGGCATAGCTTTGAAACCAAGTTTGAAGCCTTTAAATATGCTTCTTACATTTTATTTAGTTTTTAATATTTAGCAAGCATTTTGCCAATAAATTCAATATTTCTCTAAATGCTGATTTATATATTTATATCAAGACAAAATTTTCGGACAAACGAATTTTTCAAATTTCTTAAAAAACGCTTTTCTCTAGAAAAGTTTATATAATTTTTTTCAATATATTTTTGTACCAACTTGTTTATACTTTTCAATGAAAACAGATTTTTTCTAAAAGATTTTTTTTTAACTTAACAGTTAGGTTTAACTAAATTAACATCAAATTTTTTGTCTTTCATTTAGTTTCAATCTAGTTATTTAAATTTTAAATTGTTTTAAAATTTCAATATGTTGACTAATTGCCAACAAATTAACCACAAATATTTTGCTTAAGTTTCCGATAGACAAGCATATTTTTTTCGTCACTTTTTGTAATGAAAAAAACGTTCGGTGAAGGGTGAAGAATTAAAAAAACCGTCGGTGTTCACCGATGAAAACAAAACACGTCCGTTTTTGTCTCGATCAAATAATAGGTTGAATCATTTTTGTATGAACTAATTCAGAGTGATTGCAAATTTACCAATGGTGAAAAAGTATTGGTGATTAATCACTCTCAACTCGAATTCTCTTTGACTATTTTAATTAAAATTCCTAGAGATTTTAAAACAACATTTTCAAAAAACTTTTTTTAATTTTGTAAACGAAATATTTTATTAAATTTTAAATTTCGATTTTTAAGCAAATTGCAGACTATAAACTGGCTAGAAAATTTTCAAAAAATAGTTTGACAAATTGATAATGAAAACAATTTAGAGTCTGTTGTACGGGACATTACGGCGCATTACAGACAATGACCACGCCCAGGGGGCGATGGATGGGCAATTGGACAGGTCTAGGAAAAATGTAAACGGAAATCGCAACGTGTTGCCCAAGGGAGCAAAAAAAAAAAAGGTGCATTCGAATCGAGCTCGAAATCAACTGAGGACTGTGCATAGAAATCGTCGAAATAGAAGAAGAAATGCACAGACAGAGAGACAAACAAAGAGAGGAAGTGAGAGAGAGTGAGTGAGAGGATGGGAGAGAGGAAGGGAGGTAAACAGACAGACAAAGTGGAAAAACCTAAATTTTTCGAAGCAACCCCGCACATTAATGTGGAGCACATTAGTGCACGTAAGTGTATTAAGGATAATGGATGCACTCATAGATATTTCGCTGTTTGACTGTCTGCATATGGATAGAATAACAGACACGAAGCCACAGCACAGTGGGCAATTTGGCCGATCTAGCGTAATGAAATGCATTTTTTTTAATCATTGAAATCTACCATCACTCCAAAGTAACTCTGCATTTAAATTTTAATAATTTAGAAAATTTGATATTTTTCGAAAACTTTGAATTCTCATAACTTTGTCAAAACTCAAACGATTTTCCATCGGAATGTCATTTTGATCATGATTTGACCTCCAAAATCATTCATTTAATGCATTTAAATTTTAATCACTTAGAATATTTGATATTTCTCGAATATAAGCCAAAATTTGCATAACAATTTTTCGAAAACTTTATATGCTCATAACTTTGTCAAAGCACAACCGATTTTCAATCGGAATGTCATTTTGATCATGATTTAGCCTCTTAATTGATTCTGCATTTAAATTTTTCGACTATAAGCCATAATTTGCGTATTTTTGGAGTTATCAGTTGTGACAAAAAGCATTTGCCGCCTTTTCCAGAGCTTCACACATTTTTTTTTTGTTTTTTGTCTTAAAATACATTTAAAAACAATTGGAAAAAATCATTTGGTTTTTGAGTTATTAGTTTCGTTCAAATCGTCCACTGTGCGGAGAAAGATAGAGGAAAAGGGGGAAGAGATAGAGAGAGAGAAAGAGAGAGACAGAGACAGAGACAGAGTGAGTAGGGGGAAAAGGTAAACTGACTGCGGAAGGAATAGCAAGCAGAGTCCGGTTACATGATATGCAGGTAGCTGGAGTATTTTCACAGTGTGTGTGTGCCAAGCACCGGTGAATTCACCTGTCTATGTATGTATATGTATGTGTGTGTGCTCTACATAAATTATACTGCTGTATCTGTGTGTGTGTGTGTGTGCAATGGCAGCTGGTTATACGAATATTTAACTATTATCTGCGCCTTTCTTTTTGTCCAAATCTAAAAGCGACCCGAAAAATTTCCGTGCTTTTTAAAGACAGCAGAAACTTGCAACATTATGTTAATTAGAACAATTGCCCGACTGTTGATAGGCGATTAAATGCGCAAGTTAGGGCTGATATAATCAAGTAATCGACTAATCGACTAATCGAGTATTGAGTTATTAAACGGAACACTTAATCACATTTACGGAGATGAGGAAATAAATGAAAGAGTGTGGCGAGAAATAGGAAAACAGATAAGTTCAAAGTGTGGAATATGCTAAGAAGGAAATGGAGAAGTTTAGTGAGAAGCTAAGCAAAAAAAAGAAGAAGCAAAAGCTACGAGTAATTGTAGAGTGAAGTGAAAAGCAAAGCTATAAATACATTAGAACAAAGTGAGAAGTTAAATATGAAAGCAAATAAGAAGTGAACAGTGAGAAGCAAAAGGAGAAAGAATAAAATAAGATAACATATTTAAAGTGGAAAATTAAGAAGTTAATTTAAAAAACACTGAGAAATAATTGGAGAAATAAAGAGAAGAGAAGCAAAATGATAAGGAATGTGAAAAACCATAGCGAGAAAAACTAAAACAAGATTACACGGTCAAAGTAAGTTAAGAAATAAATTTTTAAGAAATCCACGAAGTAATTAGAGAAGTAAAGTGTGAAGAATAAGCAAAGTGAGAAGTTAAATAAGAAGACGGAAATCAATGACACAATCAATATTATTTGTTAGCAAGAGAAACTTACAAATATGATAAATAAAAAGTAAGAAGTAAAACTCAAATAGATGGAAATAGAAAAGAGAAGTGAAGCGAGAAGCAAAAGCGTTTAACAAATAGAATTACAAGGAATGCTGTAAACAATGGGATAAGCAACTGAATTACATAAAATAAGCAAATTAAAAGAAGAAGTGAGAAGTTAAGCGAAAAGCAAAGCTAATAATAGACTTATAGACTGCAAATTGGAGAAGTGAATCCATGATAAACCCACTCTGACTGTTCAAATGATGCCACAAAATGATATTTTATTTGGAGAAAGGAATAACGAAGGCAATACCTAAATAAAATATGCCCGAAAAATTGAAAATATGTGAAAAAAAAAAATACAAAATACAAATGCGAAGTAGTAAATAAAAAAATGCGTGCTCACCTTTTTTTTTTTGGCAAGTGCATGAAATGAAATCCGAAAATCTATTCCCACTCACTGAATGGTAAATATACCATTCATATAAATACATATATAAATCTCTATATATATATATATAGTAGTGTGTATTGAGAAAGAATATTCGTATAGTACTAAAAGCACTTTTATCGTCATCATTGTCAGCGGGAATTGTCATCATAAATATTTGATTGTTGCATCAATAAAAGCTTATGACACATAAAATCCATAATTTCAATTGTCGCCCACGGCAAGCAAAACGAAGAGAGAGAGAGGGAGAGAGAGAGAGAGGGGGAGAGAGGGAGCAGAAGAGATGGGAGATAATGTAGCACTGAAATCGGATCAGCCGCTGGCATCAAGGTTAATATAGCCAAAGGAGCGAACAATAAATAAAGAACGATGCCGACAAAGGAGGCGGCAAACTCAGGCACCTTCCTCACTTCCTTCCTTCCTTTCCCCACTGCAAATTCAAAAAAAAAAAAAAAAAAAAAAAAAAAAAACCAATGTTCTCGTTTTCCCCGACATTTCCTCTTCTTTCACTGCTACACGGAAAAAAATTGCAGAATTTGGTATCAATTGAATCCAATGTAATCCCCAATTTTCTCAAACCAAGTACAAAATACTAGATTCAAGCAATATTTTTTTTTTCAGCAAAATTTTGATTTTTAAGAAATCAAAAAGACAAAATAAAATCTATATATATCAGGGATTACCGGTAAAAACCGATTGAAATATTATATTAGAAATCAAAAAATTGTAATTAAAAAATCATTTTTATTTTATGTTCTCGAAGCATTTTTCAGATCAACATTTTTTTTTATACTAAAATCTTGAGTTGAAAACATTTTTTTATCAGTGGTGTTTCTGTACAATTTTGTCATACGTCTTTTATCTTAATTTATCAAAAATATACTTAAAAAAAACATGCACAAATCCAGAATTTTTAATATGAATTTTAAAATGTTTTTTTTTTTTTTTGTGTACGTACCGCTGACAGTCTCTCTGCCCCTTAGAGTCACATAAATCAGCTTCATTCTCTGTTATCCTGTTGCTGTATTCAGACATTTTAAGCGTGTTCGGTATTTTTATTTCACTAGCAATTCGCTGGCAAAAATAAATACTGAAATAAGAGACAAAAATAGATATAACGTAATAAATATCTTTGTCACTGAATACTTTTGCATCAATTTCATTTTATTTTGTATTTTTCATTATCTAATTAATTGTTTATTAATTCTCTCTAATTTACAATATAGTATTGTTAGTGTATATATCTTTAAATTAAGTCATATTAGAAATTCTTAAAAATATTAAAAATCTTGAGTTTTCGAAAAACAAAAAATAGTCGACTCTTTGCTTAAATTTGAATGCAGAATAATTTAAAAGGGCAAACCATGACCAAAAGAAACTCCGCTTAAAAGTCGGTTGAGTTTTGACAAAGCTACGAAATTTTAAAGTTGGTCAGACTTTGGACTTTGGCAATTTTACAAGTTAAAATTTTTATAGAATTTCCCCTGATTTTTGACAATAAAATGAAAGGTCCCAGAATCGAGTTTAAAGTGTTGTTTTACACTAATTATGATAAAAGGAGTTGATTAAATGTGAAAACTTAAGATTTAAAATTTTCAAAATTTCAAAGGGGGGACCCTTAGCATCGAAAATAATATCTAGAGTGAACACATTTTTTGAATGAATTTGATAAAATTTTAATTCTGACTTAATTAGCAGGCCAAACCATAACTAAAATGACATTTCGTTTGAAAATCGATTGAGTTTTGACAAATTTATGACATTTTGCAGTTGGTTGAAGCATGAAAAAGAATTTATTTCGCTTCCGTTACTAAAAATGAAACGGTTAGTTTCCGGCACAGATTCCTGTATTGTTCCCTAGATAAAACGATTAAAATATGAGGGAGGAGCGAAGTGATCTCTGTTCTGTTTTTTTGGCGTTCTTCAATTGTAGAACATCTTTTGAGCGCCGAGAAATTGTCAACGCATTTGACATGCAAATCGACTGACACTTTTATTTAAATCTCAATTAAGGCGCATTTCACAAAATAAAATATGTATATATATATACTCATAATTTCAGATGCTTTTTATTTTTATTTTTGAATATTACATTTTTCTTCTTTTTTTTTGTCGTTTTATTCGGATTTTTTACTTTATAATTTGTGTGTTAATTGAAAACTGTAATTGGGTGTGTGTGAAGCTTAATGATGTATCCATGGAGTCACAGTAGTTATATACATGTGTATATATATATCTGGTTTATGCTTCGCTTCATATGACAAATTAATGAAGCGACCGCAAACATGTATCTGATAGATACATTTGTATCTACATGTGTTTAACACTGTGTGCGAAAGTGCGGCAAGCACATAAATCAAAATTTATGCCCATCAGACACGCTCGCAAAACATGAAGCGCAACATTTTCAAATATATTTAAGACAGCAACAACAACAACAACAACAACAACAGCGACAACAACAAACGACAACAACAATAACAAAAGTTGGCGAGTAATTGCGGCGCCTTTTCACTGACTGACAACTTGGCAGTTGTGGCAGAAGGGACAGAAGGGACAGAGGGTGGAAAGGTAGGGGAGTATGGTGTTGGGGGGGGGGAGGGGGTTGTAAATTGCACTTTGTTTAAATGTTAATAGAGCCAATGCAAACGTCAGCGAAAACTTTCAATAGCAACAACAACAGGAACAACAATCACACATGTGGCAAGTGGCAAGCTAAGCAGAAACTCAAATAAGTGTATCTTAGTGCGTCTACACTGGAAAAAATGGCAACGTGTAAGCATATACAGAAATAAATAATTAATCTAAAATTTAAATTTCAAATTCTCGATTTTAGCATGTATTTTTTATGAACGTATTCTTTTATACGTGTGTCTACACTGGAAAAAATTTAAACGTGTAAGCATGCACAGAATAAAAATTGTTTTAAAATTCAAATTACAAATTCTTGATTTTTGCATGTATTCTTTAAGTACGTTTTCTTATATACGTGTATCTTAGTCCCTCTACACTGGAAAAAATGTCAAGGTGTAAGCATATTCAGAAATAAATAATTAATCTGAAATTTAAATTTAATATTCTCGATTTTACCATTTGTTTTTTAAGTATTCTTATATATGTGTGTCTTAGTCTCAATACACTGGAAAAAATGTCAATGCGTAAACATACAACGAAAGAAAATTCAAATTAAAAGTCTAGATTTTTTGCATGTATTTTCTTAGTATGTATTCAGAATATTAATGTTAAATTAAGACAATGCCACAACTCAAGATTAAATTAATTAAAAGAGCCTTCAATAATTAATTTAATTTTTAAAAAATCATACATGTCCCCGAAAATCAAAATATTGCTAAGAAAAATTGTGCTTGAACTGAGCATTTTGTACTTGGTTTAAGAAAATTCGTGTTTATTGCATAGTAATTATTTTGTACCCGAATTCCCGATTTATTTCTGTGTAATTTACAATGACCACACGGCTGACAGCTCTACCTCATTCTCTCCCTTTTCTTTGCCAATCTTCCCTATCCTCCTTTCTCCTTCTCCTCTCTATCTCCTCTTTCTTCCTCCTCATTGTCTTCTATCGACTTTTCCTGGACTCTATTCTTTGCCCTCCTTATCTTCTCTAGCATTTCCATTTTCTCTATCCTTTTCTCCACTTCTCTACCACTTCTTTCTCTTCTGCCCGCTCTCTTCAATTCTCTTTCCCACTCTTGCCATTTTTCTCACTTGTCTCCCTTCAAAATGTTGCACATCTAATGGACATCAAATTGTATTCACTTAATTGACTTGCAACTGTTTGCAACATTGATCCGGTTGTTGTTCTTGCTGCTGTTGTTGTTCTTGCTGTTGTTGTTGTTGTTGCTATTGTTGTTGCTGTTGCTGTTATTGTAGTTGTTTCTATTGTTGTTGCATTTCTTGCTGTGTACGCGAATTGCTCATAATAAACGAGTTTCCACTAATTGGTGATGTTTATGCGTCGCTGCATATCACGATAAACTGCAATGGGTTCTATTATAAAAGTTACAAAATATATATTAATGTGAAGTTCACTTTTTATTTTGATTAATCAGGGTTGTTACAGAAAGCGTTACCAACGAAAAGTCTACCAAAACACCATACATTATATTTTTTTTTCATCTGGGATTCCATATATGTGACTAGAAGTCCTTAATTAAATCTCTCTCCTTAAAAATTTTGATAAGCTAATTTTGAAATCACGATATGATTTATGATTATGATTTTAGATTGAAAAAAAATAGCTATAATTATTTGTACATTTTAAATCGTGAACTAATTATCATGATAACAATCACGTGTAAACGTAAAGTTAACAATTAAATAAAGGCGCCACAAATTGTACAAATATACACAAATTATATGAGTGTGTGTGTGTGTGTGTGTATACGTGTGTACGTAAGTGCAACTATTCGATTGTTTGCTTATTTGCGATACATAATTAATTGATAGTCAGTGAGTGGAGAGAGACAGGAAAACAGAAAGAGATAGAGAGATAGAGATAGAGAGAGAGAGAAGAATATTACGAGTTTACATATGTTTACACGTCACTCACAGGCTAAAATCGCTTTGTCGATTGCCCACCTGCCAAACATATCGATAATTCCGATTGGCTTTCCGATAAATTGCACAAATTCACCCATAAACAATAATTGTTGAATGATGCGGAATTGCTTAGGATACTCAATATTAAACTTGAGAATAAATCGAATGTGAAACAATCACAACAAAATGGAGAAAATGCGGATAGGAGAATAAACGATGCAGACTGTGTGAAAGGGGGGAAGTGTGGAGGGGAAAGGAGTCTGGAAAGGGGTGGGGAAAGGAGCCTTTTGCTTGTTGATTGCAGTATTTTTGGCCTTTGGCCTGCAGTTCGCTGATTTTATATTTTATTTCATTTAATTTTGTGCGCTTTGGCCGAGCTTTCGCTTTGTGTGCATGTGTGTGGGTGTGTATACCCTGTAAAAATAAAGCATATATATTTAAGCGGCATATCACATTTAATATATTTCTTCTTTGAATGTAACTGGGACTTAAAAAAAAGTCGGCTTTCATTTAAGCTACAACTTTGAAATTTGAAATCTGATTATATTATATTTTTAATATAAAAATATTACAGCTATTCTATAAATTCCTTAGAAAAAACTCTTGATAATAATATGTTATAAATTCCCAAATATAAAACCTCCCACATATCCTAATCAAGTGTCCTTCAAATCATCCAAATATTCCATATAAAATACCCTATAATTTCTACACTCACTTTTACGCTTGTAAAAATAAAAAAAATCTCTTAATAAAATGTGTTTTAGTGTAAGCAACTTATTTATTTTAGAAGCCATTTTAACAAATAATATTATGTAAAAAATTCATATTTCTAAAATTTGTCTCATATTCTGAAGTTTATTTCTGATATATGTAGGTAATTAGATTTTTTTTAGTAAGTTTTATGGCTTATTAAAAAATGTTGCCTTATTTAATATATAAAAAAAATGATTTCAATTTAAATTAATTAATATTAAGAAATACTATTACTTATATTTAATGTATGACAAATGTATTTACTTTTAAGCAAACCCTTTCATTTTATTTTTTAGATGGTATTTACAAGTCGCACAATTTTTGGTCATGAAAAAAATCACTCTTGTGTGTGCTTTATTTTTATATTTATTTTTTATTTTAATTTTAATCCAATTTCAGCACACATAAAAGGCCAGAACAGTGAGTGCAGCACACATACAAATAAATCACATACACAGGCACATGCATATACATATATAGATAGTATATATATAGTATAGTATGTATATATTTTTTAAATATTTTCAATTCGGAATTTTTTGTATTTATTTGTTGGGCTTGTGGCAAAATATATTAAAAGCTACTTACAAAGTGCACAACGAAACGGTTACGTTTGTGTGTGTTGTGTGTGTGTGTGTGTGTGTGGGTGTGACTGCACACACACACAGATAGACAATTACAATGCTGTGGTTGCATATGAGAGGAAAGAGTTGCAAGGTGGAAGATGCGGATGATGATGATGACGATGATGATGATGCAAGTGATTCATGCGGAAAACGAGCAACAATTTTGGTTTACCAGACAGACAACGGCAGTTGCTGGCAACAACAATAACAACAAAAACAACAACAACAACAACGACAACAACAACAACAAACATGTGGAACAGCTTACATGTGTTTATACATTGTCGTTGTTTGTGTTGCTGTTGTTGTTGTTGTTGCAGGTCGCCTGTCGTTTCAATTTTATTATGAGCGCATTTTGTTTTCATGATTTAAGCAACAACAAACATACAAAAACAAGTATAGACGAGCACTCTCGACAGTGGGATACCCTGTGCCCAGGTACTCTGTACTAAAATTTGATTTTCGACCGATTGTTCCTATGGCAGCTATATGATATAGTGAACCGATCTAGACCAAATTTGGTCAGCACAAATACAACCAACTTTAATGCATATTCTTTGAGTTTGGTTGAGATATCTCAAAAAACACAAAACTTTTTCATACTCAAACTTGATTTTCAACTAAGCGTCTATATGACAGCTTTATGATATGGTGGTCCGACTTGAACCAAATTTAATCAGTTTGTATAATAATAGACCAGGTGTATATTGTGTGAGATTGCTTAAGAAATCTCAAAAAATCAAGAAGTTTTTCATACTAAAACTTCAATTTCGATCTATCGTTCCTAAGGCAGCTATATGATATAGAGTTCCGATCCAAACAAAAAATAAATTTGATCTGCGTACGTTATCTAGGAACCTACATACCAATTTTGAAGTCTCTAGCACTTATGGTCTCTGAGATCGATGCGTTCAAACAGACGGACGGACAGACAGACAGACAGACGGACAGACGGACATGACTCAATCCACTCGGCTGTTGATCCTGATCAAGAATATATATACTTTGGGGTGGTCTGCCACGCCCTTTTCTGTCTACTAAATACATTCAGCCAAACACATTATACCCTTTTTGTATATTTTTAATGGGCTCGGTGTATAAAAAAACAACAATACAAAATAAAGAAAAACACAGAAGGAGAGGTGAAGAGCTAGAAACTGACATGTGAAAATCTGCTTTTATTAAAAATATATATTAAATCAGCTGCAAATATTTACTTGACCCGCAGTTGCATCGACTGCTCGGTAAATGGCCTAATAAGTCTCTCGGTAATAGACAACAACGTTGCGTATACGCAACGTGAGCTTAATTAACAAGAAGAGGGGGAAAGAGGAGTAGAAACAAGGAAGAGAATAGAAAAACACATTGATCAACATATTAAGCAGAAAAGAAATGATGTTTTTCATTTACGCTAAAAAGTAGGCAACATTTATTAGTTGCAATTTATTGAATTTATATTGAGTATACGCAACGTAAGCTTCAATCAGCAATGAACTGAGAGAGAAAGAGAGAGGGAAAGTGAGTAAAAGGGAAATGGTAAGAAGAAATTAAATTATCTATTTTATTTTCGCTAAAAAGTAGGCAACGTTTTTCATTTGTTTTCGAATTACGTATACGCAACGTGTGCTAGACAGAGGCAACAAAAAAACAACTATGCACTATAGGTCAAATGGACCCTTTTTGTGATATAAATTAATAACTCGAAGGTTTTTTAAGTTTTCCGTGTAAAGTTTTTTGGATACCATTCTAGATTGAATTTGGAAATAGTTTTGAAAAAATGGGCGTGGCACTACCCATCAACGCCCCTAAAAAAATATATATTTAAAAAAAAATTTTTTTTTTAAATAATTTTTCTATTTATAAATATTAAAATAACTTTTTTTATCCATTCGAAGTATATTTCATATTTCATATTTGTATTAAGGCAAGATAAGGAACATGTTTTGGACCATAGATAGACTGTAACGAAAAATACTATGTTTTATTGATCTCTGTGTGTCGTAATAATAATAACCTTACATTACTCGTCATTTTCCTCCGTTTCAAGCTCAAGGTTGCTAAAGAAATCAAAACAGGAATCATCCGAGAAGTCAACGATGCTTTGCTCAGGCTCAGAATTGAGCTCTGCACTTTCAATAGGGCATGAAAGCAGGCTAAGAACCTCTGTGGAAAGTTAAATTTTGGGAGAAGTGGGAAAAGGTGGGAAATAAGCTTAGCTGATATGAGTTTACAAGGAATTACTCTACAACATGTATATAGTCACTTATTACACAAGTCTAGACATTTTTTTAAAACTCTTCCCAAAGATAAGGCTTTGCTAAAAAAAATTATTTTTGGGACGTCTCTTTATTGACACTTACTACAGACAACACGAACAATACCAACAGCACAGAACTACCAACATAAAGTACAAACCACACTGATTAATATTCATCGCAAATTTAATTAAAAACTTTGAATTTGAAAAAAAATGAGCCACTTGAATTTCGCCAAAATTGTTGCACAATTGAACGGCACGTGCTTTTAAGTTATAACAGCTGTTTTAACAGCTGGTAACTTAACATTAGAATGCAATGTTAACATTTCTGGTATACAACATTACAGTTCAATGTATTCCTAACAGAAATGTAAGAAATGTGGGTTAATTTGAATACTTTAAAAAAATGAGTTTATATCACATAAAGGGTCCATTTGACCTATAGTGCTATGGTTAGAAGATGATATTAACAATAAAATAACGAAACAGATGTTAATTCCATTATTATTATAATTACTATACATAAAAAAAGTAGGCTTAAAAATCCATTGCTTTAAAATCCAAGCCTAAAATATGAGAAAAGTATATTTTTAACGAAATCAATTGAATTTAAATGCAGCATGAATTTAATGGCCAAACCATGATTAAGCTGACAGTTTGAATCTAATAAAATTTCAATGAATTAAGAGACCGATCTGTGCTCAAAAAGAATTTCTAGCATCTAAATTTACATTTAATAGATAAGATATGTTATACGTATATTAAAATATTGATCCTGTCTTTTTCTACCTCATAACAAAAATAATTACAATTCCAGTCTGTCATTTCACAACAAACTGATTGCAGCTTATCTAAGTTCAATACGTAAGAGAAGTCAGCTATTTTTGTTCTCAAATGCCACGTTGCAGTTGCATGTGGCAAGTTGATTACATGGCTGGCAAATATGTGCATCATTATAGCTAAACTCTTATTTCCAGCAAGGTTGTTTCTCATTCTCTCTCTCTCTCTCTCTCTTTCTCTGTCTCCTTCTTATGCTCTGTGTGTCACCGGTTCATATGCCACGCCCCCCCCCCCCCCCCTCCTCATTCCTTTGCAACACACATGCAACTTGAAGTGGCAGCAAACGCATTTGTTGAAAGAAAGTCGAAATGCACTCGAGTGGATAATTCAATATGGGGAACAAATTGTTTTAAACACGTTTCATTAGATTTCGCATTGCAAATGCTATTGCCAAACACACACAAACACACACACACACACACACACACAACACACACACAACACACATAACATTTAAATTCTAAATAAGCAACAACAACAAGCAGCCAAGAGACAAGACAAACTAAACTAAAACCTAACCAAACTTACTGAAACGTCTCTCTATCTCGCTCACACACACACAGAGATACACTCAGAAAAAAAAAAGAATTTTCTAGAAAATTTTAAGTATATTTTGGGCTTAATTCAAGTGTGTAAAAGATCGCAGTATACTAGTTTATGTATATATTAATATTGAAATAATCTCAAAATATACTTGTTTCTAGCATAAGATAATGTCTAGTTAAATTTCCATTAATATTAAAACATACACTAGTATGTATACTAAAATTAAGAAGAACAATAGAATTAAAAATCATTTAAAAATTTTTTTTAATATAGCTTACACTTTATACTTTTTGAGGATTCTAAGGATTCAAAAGATTCTAAAATGCTACAAAAAAAAAAAATAAATAAAAAAATATAATAATGGAAAAATGTAACATTCCTATTAATAGGTAGATCTTGAAACAAATTATATTTTAAATAAAATATAATCGTAGGGCCGGTTTTTTAATGTCTAGTTAAGGGGTTTGATTTTCAAGATATTCTGACGTAAAATATATAGAAATTTATGTGAAATTTTATATAGGACATGTTCTTATATTTTTAAACTAAGTTGGATTAAAATCTGACTAATATATCATATAGCTGTTATAGAAATTGTCAGTTATTATATTTAATTTAACATCGATTCACACTAACTTTAATTCAATACTAAAATTTGTATAATAAAACGTAATAAATTCAATTACAGTCGTATCCCATTTTAGGAGAGCTTATTTCTCTGAGTGCACACGTGTGCATTGAGCATGTGTGTGTTGTGTGTGTGTGTGTGTGTGTGTGTCTATCTTTGGCTTTTGGCCCGATTCGCATATTGTTTTTGCCAGTGACAACTGAAAGATTGAATTGAACTTTTGCATTCGTGCCGAGACAGAGAAGGAAAAGAAGCAAGAGCGAAAGAGATGAATTTAGAAGGACAAAAGTGAGGTTAGGTATTGGTTGGTTGACGCTACGTAATTGTGAATTGATTGCTGAAGTGTAGCGAAAATTCACAGTAGTTGCCGTACTCAATGGAAAACAACAAAAAAAAAAAACAAGCAAAAAAAAAAATATACTGAAAAATACAGAAAAGCCAAAAACAAAAACCTTCTGTGATTTCCGTTTCCGATCGGATGCGATCAATTCGCTTCGATGCAATGCGATTTGTCTTGTGTCAGATTTGAGTGACAGAACAGTTTGTTTTTTCTACCCCTTTACACACATACAGACACACACACACTCACACGCACACACACAGTGTTGCATTCCAATTCAGCCAGGCGACATAATATCCATATAAATGGCAAATGTTTTGATTTCAACTTCACTTGTTCAACTCTCTCTCTTTCTCAGTTCATTTATTTTAATATGCATTCTAAGAAAATTCACACATTCCATTGTCGATTGCATTTATCGCATTCACCACTGCAATTATCGATTGTGCTTTGATTGACTTATTGTCATCTCTGAAAGTCAGTGATGACAATACTTTTGTGCTTTAGAAAATGTAAGTAAAAAAAATTGTTACAATTATTTTAAAGAATAAAATTATTTAATATTTTAAATTGTTAATCTATGTCTTTTTAAATTAATTTAAAATCCATCAGTTAAAACTAAACTGGTTTATGATAAAATGAGTCTTACACTCTTTACAAATTTCAAAACTAATTTTTAACTAAATTTTTAAATTTTATTGTATGTATATCATGAATTTTTTCCAGACTAAATTTTGAATTCACAACTGACAAAGTGTCTTGCTAAAAAAATCTATATATTTATTTTTTATATATTTTTATTTAATTTCTTATTTTACCATTATTGTCTATAATTTATAGAACAATTTAAAAGCAGAAAAATTACTTGTTAAACTATTTTTAAAAATAAATAAACAAATGTGTGAACACTTTTTTGACTAACTGTATTTATTTCTTAGCAATTCAAACTATTTCAAATTCACACTTCAAGCTGTTAAAATTGCATCTTTAGCTTCCTTCGTTTGTTTTCATTCTGTTGACATTTTTGTCGCCTTGCCAAAAAAAAAAAAAAAAATTCCTGTTGCTTCCTTTGGAGTCTCAAGTCGATTTTCTTTGACTGATTTAGAGGGAGGGGAAGGCAGGTAAACAACAGTCAACAGACAACAGAGAACAACGAAATCGGCCTGAAGACAAGACGCCCTCGTTAAGTGCCACATGGAGTCGTCGCGGAGTTGCACGAAGTCTTGAAGCTCCCACTTCATTGTGTGTGGGCTGCATTAAGGCGTCTCCTTTCTTCCTTCCTTTATTTAGCTCCTCTGCTTCTTTTCTTCCTGTTTCCTTGCCTCCTTCTCCATTGCCAGTTATGCTTCATATTTTGGCAGTTATTGTTGTTGTTGTTGTTGTTGCTTATTGTATTATGCCTTGTATTGTCGTTGGAGTTCCTTTCAAAGCTTGTTGCTTTAATCTTTTGCCCCGGTTACCAACCTCGGTCCGCCCCTTATGCCTGCCACGCCCCCTCCACTCAAACAGCAACTCATTATGCGCTTAATTTTCGCTTTTCATTTTCAATTGCCATAATTTAGTTTTATTTTGCTTCATTTTCACTGTGACGGCTCTTGGTACTGCCCTACCCACAAAACAAAAAAAAAAACCCTACACTCGGCTATTTTTGTGTGTGGTGCAGGAGCAAAAGTTTTGCCCCAACATATTTCCATTTGGAAACCCAAGCTGCGTCTGATTACATCATAAGAAATGCGTAATAATTGCGTTAACATAACGCGACTCTCTACCGTCCCCACCACCCCGGTACGCCTCCTACTATACGGTCGTTATACAGAGAGAAAAAAAAATTTTTGAGCTAAAATCTCTTACTAGCGGTATCGGTGAATTTATACAAAATATTTGATTCAATTGTGATATTTTATTTATCAAAAAATAATATTCCAAAGAGTATTTTCTGCTTTTATAGACATTTTCGGAACTTTACCTTGTCTTAAGCAAAAATCTTGAAAAAAAAAACATAAAAACAAGTGGGCGGCTACAGTCGAGCACACTGTGCCCAGGTATTCAGTCCTAAAACTTGATTTTCGACCGATTTTTCCTATGGCAGCTATATGATATAGGAAACCGATCTGAACAAAATTTGGTCAGGACAAATACAACCAACTTTAATGCATATTCTATGAGTTTGGTTAAGATATCTCAAAAAACAAAAAACTTTTTCACACTTTTTCATTTTTGTTCAATCGACCGTCTCTATGGCAGCTATATGATTTGGTAATCCGATATGAACAAAATTTGTGTAGGATAAATAATACCAGCCCAGATGTATATTGTGTCAGATTGGTTGAGATATCTCAAAAAACCAAGATATTTTTACAAAAACATTATTTTCGATCTATCGTTTCTATGGCAGCTATATGATATAGAGGTCCGATCAAAAAAATAAAAATAAACTTGATCTGCGTGCGTTATCCAGGGACCTACTTACCAAGTTTGAAGTTTCTAGGTCTGATAAAAGTTTATGATAAAATTAGAAATTTTAAACTTAAATTTAAAGATGGTTTTTTTCAAGTGTACCAGCTTCAGACCGACCTATGCAACACGGGCAGGAGCAAGTTTTTACCTGGCCAGCATCTCGGGAGTGGCAACCCACATCCGGCTGGCCACTTCACCTTCCCTCATCACATTTCTCACTCCCTCGACAAACACGCAATGGGCGTGGCAAATAAAAACTTCCGTGGAAATAAAAAAAAAAATAAAAATAAAATAATAAGACGGAAAATGCTTCAAAGAACAACAACAACAATGGCAACAAACATGAAATGCTGAAAACTTTTCACAAATTGTTTTTACCATGCGCTGTGCTTTTAAAAATTTAATTTATGTCCTTCTCATCCGTTTCTGACTGTAGGACCACAAGTGAGAATGCATTGCAGCGTTGCCAGATCTCAAAAAATTCGCATAATGAGTTGAAGCCACATCTAGCGGAATAATAACTAATTTAAGCAGGAGAATAACTTAACATTGTTAACATTCTAAGATTATGTTGAATTGGAAGAAAGTAGAATTATGTCTTTATTGAAGGTTTTATAAATAAATCTTGTGATTATACGGATTTGTACTTCGACGCAATTAAGCCAACTTAAATTAGGTATATATAGCCTTAAGTTAAGCACTGTTGTGGCGACATCTGTTGTCGATATCAATAACAATTGCTTACCTTCATTTATAGGAAAATTCTTGAATCGACTTGAGAATGCACATTTTTTTACTATTTGTGATTCAACTTTTATCAGAGCAGAACAGAAAAAATGTGAAGACGTGGTCCACACACACACCCACACACACACTCCTTATTAAAGATATTCATACAGTTGGTCAAGAAAGTGATTTAACAAAATCAAAATTACACACAATTTCTAGTGCAAGAAATACAAATATTTTTTATAGAATTTTATTGAATGTCTTGTTTTAATAACTTCTATCGAATTCAACTAGTTTTATAAATAAAATAAACGTGTATATGGGATTTTGTATTTTGTCAAAACACTGCCTTGACTAACTGTATGTACACTCACAGAGAGAACCAAAAGGCGAGCAACTCACTATAAATCAGTTCCAATGAAATATCATTAGCGCCAGACTCAGTTGTATGCATTGTACAAAAAAGTCTACCAACTGCGGTCTATCCCGGCAAAAAGGCGAAACGTATGCGGCACGCTCCAGTCAAAGGAGTCCTGCAGGACTCTGTAGTCCGTACTTCACGTTACACGCATTCCAATTGTCATTAGAGATGACAGTGGGTGTTCAATTTCTTACAAACTCGACACGACAAATGCATCACAAAATATATCGAAATTTTTTTTTTTTAATTTAAAGAAACTTTAAAACTGCATACAATAAGTTTATGACTGTTGTTTTAACATAAGTAACATGAACGGAAAGTATTTAATGTAAGGATCACCATTTGGATATTATATAAAAAGGAGGAATACAAATTCAGAAAAACAAACAAATTAAGTACCAATGTTTTTCGAACACATTTTAATAGTCACAATTTTTAATTAATTGTAAAAAAAATCGCTTTAAACTTTTTTTTACCAAATTACCAATTACTAAAAAGAAAACTCTTTTCGAGGTAAAAGTCATATGACGAAAGTTTATACTTGCCCCAAAATCTCTGATATCCAATTTTGTGACAAACGATATTCAATTCGATATATATATATATTATATAAGACAATTATTTAGATTCTTTTTTTTTTTGGGAGAATATATCTTAGTCGAACTCATAGTATCGTTAAAACCGAAACACGCTCCCATCTCTAATTGGCATTCTCACATTATTTCAGTGTTGGGTATGGTTGCTTTTTGCCATCGACAACGACGTCGCAGTCGCCGTCGCCGTCGACGCCGGCTGCGGCTGCGGCTGTAAAAACTTGAAAAATTGATTGAGCACGTGAATAACAGCAAGTGAAGTGCAGCAGAAGCAGCACCAGCAAGGTAAGGGAAAGAGTCAGGAGGTACAGCAGATACTACATGTTTGGCCATACAAATGTATCTGCTTGCAATTCTCAACTTGACTTGGCGTTGACTCCCTGACGCAGCTTGTCTTGACTCTGGCAATAAAATGTACAACATGCGTGGGAGTTGACGAGGAAAAGACAACGGAGCGAGAAAAAGTGAACAAAGAGGAAAACGAGAAAGGAGCGCAGAAGGTAAAGGGATCGAGTTCAACAATTCCTTCAACTGCATTTTGCGCATTTTTATGCCAAAACTACAAGAAGTTACGAAAAAAGAAGAAATGACACTGAAACTAATGATACAAAATTTAAATACTCTTGCTATTCTAACTAAAATCAGTCAAATTAGTCAACGAAAAAAGCCGTCTTATTACACGATTAAATTGTCTCAGCTATGTTATGCCGAAATTTCATCCACCTCGATCAGTCAGTCAGTCAGTTAGTTTTGTATATATGCTTGTAGATAGGTACACAAAAAAAAAAAAAAAGCCCGCGATACCGGTCTAAAACTAAATACGGTAATCCCGGATTCTCATATACCAAGTATAAATTAAATCCGATTTTTCCTAACAATATTTTTTTATTATTAGGGTTCTGTAACATTTGTTTTCAGTTAGATGAAATAATTTAGGATTCCTTGACTCTTCTAGTTTCGATTTTTAATATCGTTGCCATTTTATCTACGTATTATCTTAATTTAGAAATTATATCCTGAATACATACTTAAAAAATTCAAGATTTTTAACTTGATTTTTAGAATTGAGATTTCTGTCTATGTATGGTAAAAAAAAAATGAATTTTTTCATTGTATAAGCTTTACGACTTTCTCTATATAGGGTATATAAATTTAGGAGCATACTAAAACTTGTATAATAAAAATACTTTTTTATATTTCTATATTTTTCAATATACTCCAAAAGAGAAATAATTAAAGATTGCCTAATGAAATGTGGTAAAATGTATCCTAAAGCGCATATGCTCTACATTTTAGTGTATTACAAAGAAAAATAGCTGAGTGGCATTATTGGAGTTGTAGTTGTTTTTGTAGTTCTCAGCTCTTGGCTGGTGCCAAAAGAAAAACACAGACAGTCAGACAGTCAGATATGGCAACAGTATCATTTTCGCAAACCTGCCTATACTCCTGCCACAAAAACACGCCCCTTCGCTTGAACAAGTGTTGCAACTAGCAACTTGCAACTGGCAACTGACAAACTGAGGGGCATAAACAGCACGTAGCTTTGGAGCTAAAACACCACGTAGCATTATCGATGTAATCACCGGATAAGCTAACAAGTTGCCAGGATTTTCACGCACAGAACAAGGCAAGCAGACTACACTGATAAAAAAAAAAAATGCTCACATTGATTTAACTATTTTTAACCGTTAAATACGGATTTAGATTTAAAGTGTAAGCACTTTAAATTAAAAACAATAGTGTATATATATTTAATTTAAATATACATATTTCATTTCTTATTTAAGAACATATTATAATATTTAAAAAACCAACATGACTTTGTTAAACTAATTTAGCATTTGTATTAAAATGGACTAAATAAATTTTATGTATATTTGCTTTATGTTGTTTATGTTATTTCATTTCTTTTTAAATTTGTTTTTAAATTGGTTTTTATCGTGTTTTTATTTTCTTCATTTATTATTGTATTCTTTTTAATTTTTATTTTATTTTAATGAATAGCTTTTTAATAAATTTAATTTTATTCCTGACTTTTCTCCTTACACGGAGAACCCAGGCCTTCGAACTCAAAAAGTTCTGTCTGCTTTAATCATAATGTCACCAGACTTAAAATAAATATTTTTCTATTTTTTGTCTAACAAGAATGTACCAATAGGTTTCTAATAGGTTTTGAGTTTAATTAAAGTTTATTATATTTAAAAATTCGAATACGATTTAATTAGCTTAAACGCATATTTAAAATAAATATTATTTAAGCTTAAAATAAATATGATCATTTTTAATTGAAGTTAAAATAAATATGATCATTTTTAATTGAAGTATTTTCTGCTTGCTTTTACTATATTCAAATTAAATTTGAAATATAAGTCGGTTTTTAGTTAAATTAAAGTTTGTTATATTTAATTTAAATACGTTTTCAAGTTAAATCTAACATAATAAAATCGAATACGGTTAAATTTGTTTTCCCAATGTGTTTTTTCTATAAGTGTAGAGAAACAGAGTGCGAAGAAAATAACTAAAGGGAGACAGAGAAAGGTTGAGCCAAGACCAAAAACTGCAACCAAACAGCGTGTGGAAAAACAAAAAAAAAATACTATCTTCTTTCTCTCATTTTATACTCTATATACTTTTTTTTGCAAGCAGCATTTTATAGTTTCAAGAGGGAAAACACAGCAGTAAAGGGGTGTTAAGGGAGGGGATAGTTTATGGAGGGTTTGCGGATCGAACAGGTACTTACTTAGTATGGATAAACTGTATTGATAACTAAAAACGTTCAAGTTATTGATATTGAAAATATTGTATGGAATTTGTTTTTATGCTCTGCAATACGCTGCATTTGTGTACAGAAGGGGATAACAGAAGGCTGTGTGTGGGGGGGAGTGTGAAAACCAACAGGGAGGGGAATATAACAAATTAAATTGAAACCGAGAGAGGATTAAGTGAAGAACGTTAACCATAGAAACCAGAGTGCATCGATGTAAATACTTAATTGATAATACTTATAATAAAATTTGTGTGTTTTATTCAATTAAATTTATGAGAAAGTATATTTGTAATTATAAAGATTTATTCTATAAAGTAACTACCCAGCTAAGAAATAGAATATAGAATATAATAATAATAAATAAAGAATAAGATAAAGAAATAGATAATATACTGGAGGCAAAAGGACCGCGGAATAAAAAACTCCACATCCAAAAATAAAACCAAAAACATTTTTACTGCTATTTTTATCTGGAGTTTATAATTTCGCGGTCGTTTCGCTTCCAGTATAACTATGAAACTTCCAGTGTTACTATAAAAAAAAATTTTTTGATTAAGCAAAACCGTAACAGAAAAAAAATCTTTTTCAAAAACCAAAAACTGAAATTTTTCTACCGGTTCATTTAAATAAAAATTTTTTTCTGTATGTAAGTATAATAATAACTTTGCGAAATAGAACGCTTTACCAAAATAGTTGTTTCGGGACGTATCGCAACTAAAATCTGATTCGGTTCGATTCACTGATTTAAATATTTATAATAGGGCCTAAACAATTTAAAGGTATAATCAAACTATTAGCGCCAGGAAAAAAATAATAATAAATAAAAAATGACTTAAATTCACTTTTTTCATTTTTATTGAAATAATATTTTTAAAAAAAAAATCGATTTTGATATAAAGCTGTAAATTATTTATAGTTGAGCATCTCATTTCCAACTCAGGGGATATTTTTCTCAAACTTCTCAAAAAAATTGCTCAGAACATTAAAAGCTACAAATCTATAAGAGTATAGAATATATTTATGGTGAAATTATGGTGAAAACGTAGCCCAGAAAAGCGCTGCATAACTTCTATATTGTTTGCTGCCACAAAATGATGAGGGGCGCCACGGGCAAAGGTTAAGGTGTAAACTGTAAAACAGTAAAACTGTAAAACAGTAAAATATATACGAACTCAAGCTATGCGATTCGATAGCTGATGTTTTTAGGGGGCAATTTATGGCCACACTTGGGGAATAGAAATAAAAATAGCAAATATTTAGCTACATATATGTGAGTATAAGCAGTTGAAAGTGTTCAAGTCGGAGTTCTAGTCGTGAGATGGGAGTCAAGGACTCAAGGACTCGGGACTTTGTATTACGGACTTATGTATCGTTCATGACTATGACAGCAGAAGCCACAGCACTTTTAACTTCAAAAATATGCGCAAGAAGCATGCGACTAAAGCTGGTATAGAAACAGTAGGAAAAGGGGGAGAAAGGTGGAGAAAGGCGGAGAAAGGCGGAGAAAGGAAGAGAAAAGGGGAAGGGAGCTTTGTTGCAACATGTTGCCTAACGCCATGTATATGCCATGTACATTGTACACGTTTGTTGTTGCTCTGTTATATTGTTTCGAACGGACGCATCAATTTCTAGCCAACTTTAAGCTAAATAAAAAAAATTAAAAAAAAAACAAGTGGAAAAGGCTTTAGTCGATATCCCGACCATAGGATACCCGGTACTTAATTTAATATATTTAAAAGTACTTTAGAGAAAATACTTGTTATAATGCGATTCTTGATGCGAATCAGTGGGATAATAGATAATACTAAAAAACCACGTTAATTTAAAAAAAAATCCTAATATCTTAAAAACTGTGGGTGTGGTGGCTTTTCGAGATTTATGGGGGCGGAGGGGGGCGTGGCTTAAATTTAAAACAAACTTGATCTGCGTGAGGTATATAGAAGTGAAAGTATATTGAGTGAAAGTTTGGTATCTCTATCTCTTATGGTCTCTGAGATCCTTTTGTTCATACAGACAGACAGACGGACAGACGGACAGACGGACAGACAGACAGACAGACAGACAGACAGACAGACAGACAGACAGACAGACAGACAGACGGACAGACGGACAGACAGACAGACAGACGGACAGACAGACAGACAGACAGACAGACAGACAGACAGACAGACAGACAGACAGACAGACAGTCGGACAGACAGACAGACAGACAGACAGACAGACAGACAGACAGACAGACAGACAGACAGACAGACGGACGGACAGACAGACAGACAGACAGACAGACAGACAGACAGACAGACAGACAGACAGACAGACAGACAGACAGACAGACAGACAGACAGACAGACAGACAGACAGACAGACAGACAGACAGACAGACAGACAGACAGACAGACAGACAGACAGACAGACAGACAGACAGACAGACAGACAGACAGACAGACAGACAGACAGACAGACAGACGGACAGACAGACAGACAGACAGACAGACAGACAGACAGACAGACAGACAGACAGACAGACGGACAGACAGACAGACAGACAGACAGACAGACAGACGGACAGACAGACAGACAGACAGACAGACAGACATACAGACAGACGGACAGACGGACAGACGGACGGACAGACGGACAGACAGACAGACAGACAGACAGACAGACAGACAGACAGACAGACAGACAGACAGACAGACAGACAGACAGACAGACAGACACACCTGACTATTACGACTCGGCTATTGATGCTGATCAAGAATATATATACTTTATAGGGTCGGAGATGCCTGTTACAAACATTCCAACGAACATAATATACCCTTTAACTTTTTTTTTAAGTAACAAGTATAAAAAGGGTTGGCCTAGACGAGACAGCGCACCGTGTGTGTGGCATGCAACACATGCATGTGTGTGCAACTATAATATCAACTTTGCTACACACAAACACACACACACACACACACCGTGTTAGGAAAGCTCTAAATGAAAAGAAAGTAGAAAGTGCAGCAGCGCCAAGGATTCCCCCGTTGCAGGCGCTTAAGAAGTTTCAGACATGAAATCAATTTGTCTTCCAACTCCCACGAATATAAAAAATGAAAACGAAGGCAAAACGGGAAACTGGCTAACCAGCAAATGGGCAAACGGGCAACGAACGTGAAAGATACAGCCAAAAACAACCGAAAAAAAAAACAGCAAGAAAATATACAGCAATAACAACAAGAATAAGGAATCAAAAATTCTACAAAAAAAAAACGAACCAAAATGCAGCCGAAACACTCAAAAAGCCAATGCGAAAAACTATTTCGAAAACTCCACTCAAATGCTCTCTAAACATATCGTCAAATAATTAAATAAACTGGAGGAATATCTAATAAAAGAAAGTCTACAAATATTATTAGAGCAATTATAATATATTATTCAATAAAATCCTAACTTTTTCTAATAATTTTAAAAGATATATTACCACAGTTATTATAAGTTCAAAATTATTTTACTTTGTATACACTATAATGCTAGGATATAGATCCGTTTTGTCTGATTGTTTAATTCGCAACTTCTTCCATTAAATGGATATATTAACATATAGTCTATATCTCTTTTTATACTTCTCTAAGCCAAGTTTCACTATCATGACCCCAAAAATTATTTAGTTCACATAGGCTACTTGATAATTGGAAATCGATCAAGATTCTTGATGTAATATAAATATCATAAATCTAACTATATGAAAAAGTCAGTTCACATAGTTAAACCATGATATTGTACCATATAAACTTCGGAAATTCTATAGCAAAGGCTGTAAGGTCATCTAAAAAACATTTGCAAGCTTACTATATATGTGAATATTTTGTGTACCAAATTTCATAAGATTATCTTTAGCCAGTAGTTAGATCACATAGTTATTATAGAAAATATTTCTGAAATAACTAAGCTAAAAAGGGTTATATTTTAAGCAACCCAATGGTTACTTTAAACATTATCACTATAAGTACTATTTATTTTTAAGTCTTACTTAATTCAGTAATTAGATAGTTTACTTAGTATCTAAATAAAAATACCATCAATATTTATTGTATAACTATAAAAGTCACAGAGATTCAACAAGTTTAAAGTTTCGACCAGGCACATAATTGTCTAAGCAATCGAACTACAAAATTTTTATAAAATAACTTAAGTGGTTAGACCGACAGATCAAATACGGTTAGTTGGGTTAAAGCAAACATGTCGAAATCTATCAAAAGTTGTGTTTGCATAGCCAAAGGCAGGGTATTAAATGGCAGACAGCCAAGGGAAAGCAGTCATTGCCTAAGCCAGAGGCAGTCATGTGGTAACACACACACACATACAAGATGGAAATATGGGGTAATAGGGAGAAAACGGGGGGGAAATGTAGAAAAATTGGGGGTGCTGCAATAACTTGTATTTTAAGTTTACTCACTGCTGGGATTCGAAATTTAATTTCATAGTGCGATGCGTTGTTATTATTTTGCATAATAACATTTCTGGCAACTGCTTTGAAATACCCAAGGGAACCCCTAACATTCTCGTAACCTGCCCTAACCTCACATAACCCCCATTCTAATGTGTGTGTCTGTGTGTGTGTGTCTGCTTGGGCTATTCTATTTTATTATATTTCATTCTGTTGCTGCTTTTTGTGGATCCAACGAAATGAGACCAAATTTTGGTATGTTCTTTGTGTCATGCCCAGAATCCGTTAAAATCTCCTCTGCTCTTTATATGTCCAGGCTGATTAAGCAATTACATATGGGGCTTTTAAAAGATGCAAAACACTAGTTAAAATAAGTTTAGCACTTTATAAATGGGTCATCAACTAGTTCTACAGCGGATTGAAAGTCACAAGAAGCAGGTTTTTATTTCAAAACAGTTTTCAAACCATTTGGAGACGATATACTTTACGGAAATTCTATGATAGTTAAAGTTTGCCTACTAAGAAAAGATAAAATAGTTTTTATAAATTCAAACTGATGATTTAAGTACTTCATCTCAAAAATATGGTCGTTCTCTAAGCTTTATTTAATAAATTATTCAAGACTTCAAGATGAGTTTCACATCTTCAAATAGAAAAATTCAATTTTTTCGAAAATTATTTCAATATGAACCCTAAATTAATTCAATTTGTATATTTTGAATCTTAAAAAATATTGAAATATTAAATTTTCTTCGATTAAAGCTAGTTAAAAATAATTAAAGAAAAAATTGAACTAAGCTTAAAATTTTCGAGGAGTATTCTATTAACTTTATGATAACTATAGTAAACTTATTTTAATGATTTTTATTATTAATTTTAGATAATTTAATTAAAACTAAATTTTATGCTTTATCAATTCAGCTTCAATTATATATTGTAATTGAATATTGTAATTGGCAAATCTATCAGTAAAATTGATAAGACATCTTCAACTTTAATCGGTTCTTCTGCCTTTTTGAATTACAGTACTTAGCTTGGATCAGTGTTTGTTCCGCCTTTTTCTTGTTATTTCGGTTTATTTTGTTTAACTTTCTGAAATTTTTCTCACTTGTCTGGAAAAACATAAAAAGACTCGAGTTGAGTTCAGTTGAGTTGAGTTGATACCTTAAGCTCTCTGCCTGGATTTGCGCAAATACCAGTTGAAAGTTCCTTCCCCTAACCGTCACACACACACTCAAACACACACACACATTGCCACTTGAAGACAGTGGGAAAAGCGTGAAAACTTATAAAAATTTCTACACATGATTTCGCTTTATTGCTTTATGACTCCGCTTTTGTCTGGCTGCGGGGGGGGGAAGATGTTGTTAGCTGTTGACAGCCGTGAAGTGTGCTGGGGTCAGGATCAGGAACGGGGGTCGGAGGTTGCAGGTCGAGGGTCGAAGTCGGGGACGGGGTCGGGGTAGGAACTGGATTTCGCATGCTTATGAATATTTCAAACGCTGCTTCGAGACGGAGATAAAGATGGAGATGGAGATGGAGATGGAGATGGAGACAGAGAAAGACACGCAACTTGAAAGTTTGACAAGATGACTTGAAACTGGGTTCAAGCACATACAGTTTGTCAAGAAAGTGTTTTGACAATATAAAAAATATAAAAATCAAGGCTGCAAGCCTTCTAAATTTTGTTAAAGGTTCGAACCATTGAGCAAGGCATTGGTTCGGTTCGCGAATTGGTTTATATACCCACTGAACCCAAGGTTTGGGTTCGACCCTTGGTTTTATGTCATCCAAAAAAAGAACTTTTATTGTTATACATTTTAATGTGCATTTTGAATGATTAAATTTTTTTTAAAAAAATTATATTTTCATAATAACTAAAATGTATTTAAAGATTAAACTAAGAGTTATTTTAATCTCAAATAATTGCGTAATATTAGAAAACCATCAAATGTAAGTAATTATATCTCTTCGAACCGAACCTTTTATTTTAGAAAGCGGTTCGGTTTAGGTTCGGGTTCGCAAGTAAATAATTTCAAGGGTTCGGTATAGAATTGGTTTGCGGCCTTCATAAAAATTCACATATTTTATTTACAACTAATATTAAAATTGATTATTAACTTATTTTGATTAACTCCTAAGAACCATTCACAAAAATAATCCATATACATAAATAAAACTCTTTGTACTGGCTTATTCATTGACTGGCTGACTGACTGATCATTGGACAACTCAAACCGTAAGACCTAGAAGGCTGAAATTTTCACACAACATAGCTGAGACAAATATAAAAATAAATAAAAATTCAAAGAAAATATTAATTATCTAGAAGTACATCAAAATACCGAAAACTAGATTTTCGCAAAAAAAGTTTTAATTTACAAATTTTATAAAACTCTCGATATTTGTAACTCGATGTATTATTTTTCGATATGTGGACAACTCAATTCTTGTGCGTGTCGATTTTACATTTTGATATAAAACTCTATTCATATTTGTTAATTTAAGATATTGTCAAAACACATTCCTGACTAACTGTACGCATGTTGGTTTGCTCTCCTTTACACAAATATTAAACTTTCACTTTGCTTTCGAGTCGAGTAGATTTACCAGACGCTAGTTTCATTTATGTATCAATTTACAGGAACCGCAAACAGTTGACAAACATCACGAAATTCAGACGAAAGAAAAATGATTTCTTTTTTTTTCGGATCGTAGCTTTTCCCTCCTTTTGTTTTTTTTTTCAGTATAATAACTTTTGATGATCTTTTGCATGGCGCGTGCTGTGAATTGTCAATAAATAAACAATTTTGAATGCTCATGAAATCTTTGTTGTGGTTCGCCTCGACCCGTAATGCCCATTATGTGGACCCCATGCTGACTGTATGTGCTTTCTGGGAGCCACTGTAACGGCATCATAATGTGTACTTCGTCCCTGCCTTCTTTGCCTCCCTGTTTATGTATATTGCTGTGATAGATGACACTGAAAAAAGTAGCAGGAACAAGATATGATGTGGATAACAAAGCGTTCTTGGATTGAAGGACCCTGTTTAAGATTTTAAATCTTTGGGTATAAATATAACAAATATTTTCAAGAAATCTACAACAAGCCGAATGCAACGAAAAAACACTTAGCTTTCAAATATTCAAATATCTTCAGAAATATTTTAAGAAATTTAAACTTAATATAATTAAAATAAAGACATTTTTTAATTGATTAAAATTGCCTAAAATACATTTTATATATTGGTGTATAAACTCATTTTCCTGATATTAACTGCTCTGTATCTGTATCCAGCTGACAACATGGTTTTTATTATTTAATTTTTATTTATTATTATATTTTTACTATTTTTATATCTTATGTTTTTCTAAGAATATTTTATTTCTCAACTGAAACACATGGAATGGAACATTTTTATAACATGCTCAAACTGTATGACAGTAAAAGCTGAGATTACATTTTGTCTGTGCAGATTAAACGCCCACCGACCACGCCCATTTAGCCAGATAGGTCTATGGGCTGTACTTAAATTGTGGGTGTGACCAGTTTGGCTGCTTAAGTAAGAAATCATTTTATTTGAAAAGTTCTTTTGTTGTACAGTGTTGTTCTTGCTGTTATTGTTGTTGTTGTAACGTTTTAGGTTTTGTTGCATTGTTGTTGGCTTTGTTGTTGTTGCAGTGTCGGCGACAAAACAGCCAAAAGGCATACACTACAAAAAATAGGTATACAAAAACTGGAAAAAAAAATCAATGAACCCGACTTTAAGAGACCCTGTACTTAAACTTAAATAAAAATCGAGTTTATTTTTGGATGCATATAAGATTATGAGTGTACATAGGAACTATAAAACGTTTGTTGTGTATCTAAAATCCTTTTTTTTTCTTTTTTTCTTTTTAATTTCCTTAGTTTTTAGAAGAAAAAAAATTATTTCTAAGATCCTATGTATACACCACAATAACTATGATTGTAACACTATCTTTTGTTTTTCACTTTGTTTTTTTTTAAGCCTTATTTAAGTTAGTTTTTTAATAAATTATTTATGAATCGGAATTTACGAAGAATCCTAAAAATATTTTAACAAGAAACTACAGCTTCAAAACTAATTAATAACACCTCCGAGAACATATAGCTGTCAATTTAGGGTATTAAAAAAAATTTTTTTTAAGATAACAGCATGATATTTGGCTTGGTCTTATACATCCTGACAGAAATTAAAAAAACGGCTCACTATATCATTTGGCTCTTTGTGAATTTTAAGTACAGGGTCTATTAAATACAGTACAACAAGAAGAAAGCGACAGGCGCAAAGCACATGGCACAACAAAGTTAAACTGTAACAATAACCAAAGTCAAAGTTTGTCGGCAAAGTTTTTGTTGTATTTGTGTTTGTAAAGTGTTGTTAGTGTGTGTGTCCTGTGTGTGTGTGTGTGTGTGTATGTGTGTGTGTGTGTGTGTCGGCTGTCGGAACATCTACGGAAAACAAATTCATTTCAATTGTTTATGTGACTGCTACGAATATATGCATATATAGTTAGAGAGAAAGAAAGAGACAGAGCCCTGTGTGAGCGAGAGAGTGAGAGAAAATTTAAAAAAAATGGCGTAGACTTTTTGTAGCCATATTTAGCTATTAGCTAGAAAATTGGCTAAGCTCTGGCGAAAAAAATTTATTATAAAACTTAAGTTTACTATTTCCGGAATTTCAAAATTTTCTTCGAATAAACCAGAAATTTAACTATTTTAAAAAAGGGATTATTCCAGATAAATTCAATATACTTTTAAGGTTAATATATACTATTAAATATAAATTCTCTGTCAAAAATATTTAAGCAAACAGAAAGAGATTAAAATTTAGCATCGACAAAAAGAGTTTTGTGTGAATTCGAACAATGTGAATGGCAAATTCACCGACGCGTCGGTGAAAAAGTGTCGGTAAAAAAACGCTCTTTTGACGATACCTTTAACAATTTCGAGCTTTTTTTTTTTTTGTAAAATTCTCGACTTTAGCGCTTAATATTCTGACTTGGTGCTGCTGATGGCGTTGCCACCAGAGACCAAAAGAAACCTGCCCACGGCCTGGCAACACCTGCAGGTCCTTTCACTTCACATTCTACTGTAGATTCTTGTTATTGTTGTTTCTGTGGGTAGCAAAAGAAATAAAGAAACAAACAAAAGTCGCAACAAAGTGCCAAAGAAATGCAAATAAAACTTTTCTCTTGACTCTTTCACTGGTTTAGTGTAATGTTAAAGCAGTGTTCAGCGACTTTAACCCGACATTGTAGAATCCTTTAAAAAAATCCATTTCAGTTGTTTATTTTTTTTTTTGGTGCAGCAACAACAAACCGAAACAATTTCAATTTTAGTCAAAACGCAAAACAATGAAATTGTTTTTACAGTGGTTCTGAAAATTTTCGACCCACTAATCTAGCATATTACAAAATTTATAAATAAAGTTAATACGCAAATTTGTGTTAGCTTCAGAAAAATATTTTTATTTTATATTTTATACTAAGAATTAAATCAAGAAAATTGATCTGAAATATTAAAATAAATAAATATAAGGAAAATTCCAAATAAAATACTGTATATATTTTATTTAATCCAAATAATAAAATAAAGAAAATTGATCTGAAATATTAAAATATTTTTGGTCTGTTTATACTTAAAAAATTAACAATCTTCAAAAACCTTTACCTAAAATTGTCATCTGGATAATATTAGAATTTTTGTATCTTTTTAATTCTCCAAATATTTTTTAGACCAAAGTTCTTAGTTCTGAAACCAGCATCTTGATTAAATAATTTATATTTGTAACAAACGTAAAAATAAAGCTTTTATCCACTGTATATTTTGAACTCTTGAACTCTTCCCCTTGAAACTCTCTTTTGTTCAGTTCATTACAACTTTAGCTGCAACAATAATAATAACAAACTTTCCAGAAATAACCGGTCAACATTGCATTTGGTCAAACATGACATAGACAATAACAATAACAAAAAAAAAACAGACTTAATTAAGCATTGCAATGAAATAAATCACAAAACAGTTTACTCCAATTAACAAAATCGCATCAACAAATAAAACAAACACAAATTTATGTAAGTTAAATTGTGTGTGTCTTCGAGTTTGTCTACAAATATTTTAAATGAACCGAATTCGTAATTAAACAATGGGAATTTATGAATTAGTAGCATGTGTAAATATTTAAAGATATTTATCGCACTCGATTTGAGAAATGTAGGTATTTTGGGAATTACAACACAATGAAATAAGGATTGAAGAAAGCAATGCGACAAATTATGTAAATGTATTCTTGTCATCGATTCTAAAACTTTTAATGAAAATTGAGCTGAAATCACAGTGGGAAGTTTTAAAAGATAAAATATTCAACAGGAAAATCAAATAATTTCAATCGAATATTGTGTATTTATTTATTTTAATTAAATTTCTAGCGCTACAAATGTGAAAATTCGAAAAGTATTTAGTATAAAACTTTAAGTTTGATTCATTTTTTAATAAAAATCGGGACAAATGGGATAAAAATTTGGATTTGTAAGGTTGCTAGGTGAAAGGTTTCACCAACTTGAAACTTTCATAATTTTATCAAAACTCATCCGATTTTCAAGTGGAATGTCATTTTAATCTTGGTTTTGCCTCTTAATTCAATCTGCATTCAAATTTTAATAAATTAAAAAAAAAAATATTTCGCCTCTAGATCTTGGTCATAATCTTAATATCCTAGGGTCCCCCCTTTGAAATTTTGAAATTTGAAATTTTTAAATCTCAAGTTTTTACTTTTAATCAACTCCTTATATCGAAATTAGTATAAAACAACACTTTAAATTTGATTTTGAGACCTTTCATTTTTTTGTAAAAAATCATGGGAAATTGAACAAAAATTTTGACTTGTAAAGTTGCTAGGTGAAGGTTTGATTAACTTCAAACATTTATAACTTTGTCAAAACTCAAACGATTTTCAAGTGGAATGCCAATTTGATTATGATTTGGCATCTTAAATCATTCTGCACTAAAATTTAATTTATTTTGTAAAAAAAAAAAATTACCCTTTTGAATTTGGCTTTGATTTTATGGAATTTTGATTGTTGAAATTTTTAAACCTCAAATTCTATTTAAAAACATAAAACTAGACGGTAGTTCACGACGGTGACGAAAGATGTAAAGTATTCTAAAATTATAACCATATATAGTCACATCATTCTCTATAGAGTTAAGTTTTAGAGCCCACCCACACAGGAAACGCCTAGTTTGGATTGAAAATGGATTATTGGTTGATTGTATTCAGCATATAATTGGAAAATTTACTTTACATCCCTAAACGGTGTGTGTGTGTGTGTGTGTGTGTGTACGATGGGGATAGAGAGAGAGAGAGGAAGAAAAGAGAAAACTTGTTTACTATTTAATTTTATTTGGTCAATTTCCGACAAACAACATGTTAACTTGTTGGAGCTAAAACAACAAATACAACAAAAACAACAGCAACAACAACAAGGATCAAACAAGCCTCCAAATGCTGTGGTGACAAAATGAAACCCCACCAAACAGAACGAACATGAGCAACAACAACGACAAAGGATTATAGGTATTAAAAGTTATAAAACAACAAGATTATGGGTTTAGCAATACAAACACAGATATATACATATACATATGTACAATTTTGTGTGTGTGTGTGTGTGTCTCTGCTTTTAGCCTGAACTTGTTATGATATTGACCAAGAGCCACAACGGCTTTAACAACAAGAGGGGAGAACAAAAGCACTTGCTAAATAAAGCAACAAAGTTTCAATACTCTTAAAAAAAGATATAAATCATTTAACAATAATTATATTCCCCCCGGTAGCAATTAAAATATTCCTAAATATAATCAGCTGGAAAAAAACTTTAAGAAAGAATTCATGAAAACAAAGAGTAGATGTGAACTATTTAAATAATATCAATTCAACCAGACTTTATTTTCGGCACAATTTATCGGAACTAAATATCTTTAACCTGCTCTAGTTTTATTTTGGAAAAAAGCATAATCTTTATATGAAATATACAAAAAAAAAAATTTTTTTTTAATTCCAAAAATCACGAAGTGAAAACAGTAATATATATATATATATAATATTGGGTTATAGTATATATAATCCAATAATAGTTAATAATATTCCTTTTTTTATTATCAAATATAAGTGTCAGATTATTATCAAATATCTGTATAATTCTGATTTTTTACCAAGGCTGCAAACCGATTCTGAACCGAACCTCGTAGAACCGGGCCGCCTGAACCCGATCATGAACCGAACCCTTGAAATTATTTATTTTGCGAACCCGAACCTAAACCGAATCGCTTTCTAAAATAAAAGGTTCGGATGGAAAAAAAAAATTACATAAATTTTATGGTTTTCTAATATTACGCAATCATTTGAGACTTTGGATTAAAATAAGTCATATTTAAAACTTCAAATAAATTTAAATGATCATCAAAATTTCTTATCATCAAAATTCTTTAAAAAAAATTTAATTTGATCAGAATGTAGAGAAATATGTATAACAATAAAAATATTTTTTTGTATGAAATTGAACCAAGGTTCGAACCCAGGGGGTATATAAACCAATTCGCGAACCGAAACAATATCTTGCTCTATGGTTCGAACCGGCGAACCGAACATTTAAGAAAATTTCTGAGGTTTGCAGCCTTGTTTTTTACAGAACTAATTCCCTAAGTTTGAGTTAAAAAAAAAAAATGTGATCAGAATAAGAATTGCTTTAAGAAATGAGAACAAATAACTGATTTCTATAAGTTATAGAAATGAAGATGTAAAGATACCAATATTTAAATGAAAATATCTAAATTTAATTGATTTTTTATTTTGAAAACTTTCAAGTAAAATCCCTTAGTGACAACTCTAATACCATATGATAAGTAAGCATATTTTGTAATATCACTACATATTTAACTCCAACTACACAACATCCCAATTGAAGAGTATTTAAGGAAGAAAAGAAAAAACTTTGTTCAGAATTCTTGCAGCCTGCAATTTGCTACAAAGTGGCAAACTGGGTGGTTCAATGAAAATGGAAACAATCAGGGAAAGAGAACACAACATGAGTGTGTTTGTGTGTGTGTGTGGGGGGGAGGGGGAGGTAGGGGGTGTCTTAGGTTGATAACATTTCCGGCTCACATGCGTGTTAATTATTTTGGCTCCAACGGAAAAGGCAAAATTAGCAAAATTAGGCACATTAAATCTATTATCAGAGAAGTTTATCTACTTTTTGGCTCTGGGGTTAAGTGTCAATTTGGGCTGACTTTGGGCTTTGTCTTCTTCTGCCTGCCACAAGGATGATAGGGCAGGGAAAAGAAGAGGGAAGTTGCAGACAAGCCAACTGTTGTACTCGTTATCCTCCACAAAAATTAATCCATATTTATTTGACAGCTATTTGAGACCTGGCAACTTAGAGGTTAGCATACTTAAGTGTGCTCAGGTGGCAACCCTTAACCGGTAACTGCATACTGAATTTAATAACCGTTATTTTGTATGTTAAGTGAGGTTAAGTTGTGCCGAACTAACTAACTACTATAATATAGTAGTTTAAGCAAAATTAATGAAACGGTTGTGAAAGGGTTTTGCAACGATTACGCAGAGTTTAAAATAAATATTTATAAAAAAATATTTTATTTTTTTTGAAATAGAAATTGTGTAAATTTTTGATATTTTCCATTTGTATGAAAAGGAGAAAATGTGCAAAAAAACGTCATATTTAGCAAATTTCAAAAAATCATAAAAAATATAAGCAAATTGATTTTTGAAAAAAAATTTTTGCAGTCACTATTAGAATTGTTTAAAGAAACTTTTTGCATCTAAACATTTTATGTTTAAGCCCTACGAAAAAAGTTTTTTTTTTGCTCTTTTCATTTTTACATAAATTCTAAAAATTCAATGGGTGTTTAATGGGTTAAGGAAATTGTTTGTATCATTCAAACGGAAATTAAATTACCTTTTCATTTATGCGAAAATGAACGCGAAATAAGTTCAAATTATATATGAATTTTGCTCATACTTTTTGTCAAAATAGTTATGCCGATGACTGTATATATAGACGCCTGTTCGCTGAACTGCTTGTGCGACTTCTTGGCGCCGCTTAGCAAAATAGTGGAAAGAGCACTTGAAGTTGTTTTGGAATACACCTAAAATTCGATTTGAAAAGATCACAAATATTTTGTACACCAATTTAATGGAAGGCTTTTAATTAATCAGCATCTAAAACGATATTCATTTCGATTGCATTTAATTTGTAGTACTTGGGTTGAAGTTAATCATGAATGAACTTAACTGGCCGACAGCCAAAAGCAAAACAAACTTAACAAAGTTAACTTAATTTAGCCAAAGGCGTCATTTTAACTGCCGCCGCTTTCCGGCTAAGAAATAATCCTCTCCACCCTGTTTTTATCCCACAACTTGGGCGCCTTGTCGACATTTCAATGCCTTTTTAATCTAGAACAAAAGCAAACTTAATTTGCCACAACATCTCAGATGGGCACAAGAAAAGCAACGACTTTGTCTGAAACAGCATCCTCTCCAAGGGCGTATGCAGGTATGGGCAGGGGGGGAGCAGTAGCCCCCCCTAGATACTTCAAATTCAAGAAATCATATATAAAATTATTATGTATTGTATTCTGATGGAAATAAATTAAAATAATGTGCTTTAAAATATTTTATCACAGCTAAAAACATCATTGCAATAATACAATTTTTAATTTATTGGCTGCAAAAAATGGGGAAAAGTTGACCAAAATGTTACCAAAGCCTTAGTTGTCACCACAGCACTTAGCCAAAATTAAACCACTAAAGTTTGAGTGATGATTCAAAAACATGAATTCACTTTGAAAACAAAATTAAATTTTGCAGGTTAAGTAATACTATTATAGAATGCAAATATGGAGTTTTTTTTATCCACTAGGAAAAACCGCCAAAGGCTTGATTCAAACGCTGTCATGCAGTTGAGCCCAGCTGAACAATGAAGTCTTTCTTTATGATATATTGGGTCGATTTGAAAAAAAATTTGTTTAGGATATTTAAGACATAGGAAGAACTATTTCCCACAGTGTCAGAAATCCCAATGGACGCCTAGCTCTGAGATCTTTTAGTTCACATCAACAGACGGACATAATTATATTTGCTGATCAAGAAAATATATACTTTGGGTGATCTGAACAGCCTCCTTCTCACACAGGGTTTAAAAAAAAATGCGAAAAAAATCTGTCAGCCCCCCCTAAGTTTCATCCTGAGTACGCCCTTGACCCTTTCATTGCCCCTGTTGTTCCCTTTTGGGTTTACCCCTGCAGTATAGCTGGCAACTTCTGCTGCTTTAACAGTGTCTCGAACTCCTCGACTATAACTCCTCGCAACGACAACATCACTTGGCACATAATTTAATTACAACAACACTTTTGGGCGCACAGCACGGGGCCAAAGGGTCCGGAAGAAAAGATAGCTCGGTGGTGGGAGGGGGGAGGAGTAGCGGAAAAGTCCTGGGCAAATTGCTACTTTGATGTTAAACGCGGGCGGGCGTAGAGGTATTGGATGCGCTGCCTTCCTGCTCTATTCCTGCTCTCCACTTGGCGCCACTCGCTTCGAGTGTTGAATGAGCAACAACTTTCGAGTGCAACGCGTCCTGAATTGTAATTAGTGCCTGGGAGAGCCAGTAACCAGGAGCCAGCAGCCAGAAGCTAGCCCGGTAACCAAGTGCGCCATGTTACGGATAGTCTAGACCCAGACCCCGTTACTCTTTTACTCCGTTACTCTGTTACTCCTTACTGCTTTACACCATTACTCCTTACCTCCGTTACCCACCCTACGAGTGGTTGCTTCACTTGATTTGTGGAGTGCGCATTTGTAATTGTTATTACGTGTAAAATGCAAAGTGTCCAAGTTCGAGTGAGAGTTACTCCTGCTGCTCCTGGCTCCAATTGCAGCTCCACTTTCGTTTCCATCTCCATCCTTTCCGCTGTTTGTGTCCCAGTTCTACGGCATAAATTCGTTATCGACGCTAATTGCTTAACGTTTCGCGCGTGCTTTGATTAGCCCCAAAAAGTTAAGTTAGACCTAAGATACACAAACGAAACTAGTATCGGAGAAGTATATGGAAGCTATAGGAAAATATTTCACATAGTTTCTGTATCATTTTAATTTTTTTATTATTGTCAATATTTAAAGTTTTCTAGGGAAAGTTTCTGTAGTTGTGTAATCATCATCATTATCATTCTCTTTCATTCCATGAAAATTTTACTATTATTAAAATCTGTAATGATTCCTATGTAAGGATTTGTAAGTTTACCATTGCAATTTCTGGTTCTTCCTATGAAAATGGCTCAAGAATCATTTAAAAAAAATTGTCGAAAGACCCTCTGAGGCACAACCACTTCAAGAACCTTGAGCCGACCAAAGCTAGGATAGAAAGAAAAGTTCTTAAGATAAGGATATGCATCATAACTTATAGGGATGGCTCCAGTGCAGGGACAGTAAATAATGATATTGTTTCTTTTTCAATTGAAAAATTCATTCTCTTCTAGTAACTGTAAAAAAAAAGAAATATACCAAAATTTTTCTTTAAGGGTAATCTATGCAATTTTACCATGATCGTAAGATTTATGATTTTTATTATTTTACTCATAAAGTAATCAATATTTTTGAGCAAAAAAAATAAAAATAAATAATCATAATTTTTGATTCTATAAAACAAAACTTAAGAATAATGATTATTTCATGAGTTTTATTTTATTGAATCAAAAATGATAAATATTCCTGAGTTTTATTTTTTTGCTCAAATATAATCATAAGTAAAATAATAAAACCCATGGAATAATGATTATTCTTGAGTTTCATAATACAACTTATAATGATTACAGTCGTTGCTCCAGTGAACTTTAAAAAGTACTTAAAACATTGAATATCGAAAAAATAATGTTTGTAAATTGAATCTTACGCAAACTCAAATAAGTCGAGTCTGAATAAAACTAAGTAAAACTCTAAGATTAAAATAGATCGCAATAAATAGAAACAAGGGGGAACGGAAGAGTTTTCCCGGAAGGAACAAGCTGCGAATTCAGAGCGAGAAACAGTGTTGCATATTAATGCAGTTTTTCCTTTCGTTAAAAACGAAATTAAACGAATGAAATTAATAGAAGAAAATAAACAGCAACGAAATATAAATAAATAAAATAAATTGTGTAGACTTTTTCCGAATTGAAAATTCGACGCACATCTTCTATTAAAGTTGCTTGTGTATTTTTTAATTTGAAACAATTTTGGCTAAGATTGCGAATACCTTTTTTGCTGGCAGCAGTTGCCAAAGGACTTTAAGGACTCGCAGCCTCAGTTGTAGGTTAAAGAAACCGTGCCAATCAAATTGAAATTGAATTTGCAAAGGTGTGGGTCAATTCGATGGACTACCAACTTGAACCGAGTTGACCCTTTAAACAAGAGAATTATTAACCTCATCTCATCATATTGTATGCCATAGTCCTATTCTGTAGCTCAGGGTCCTTTATCGCACACCGCTTTGTTTTGCAGGCAGTCCATAAAATTGTGATTTACTCCCGTTGAGATTTCAATTACTGCCGCTTTATTGCCAATAAATTTTCATATAAATTAGGCAAACGAAAAGTTCGCACAGCAAGAAAAAACACAAAAAAAAAAACCAGCAAAGAGAAAAGGAGGCATAAGAAGAGGGGGGGAGCAAAAGGAGGCTTAAACAGCAGCGCACGTAGTCAAAGCCAAAGGACCTGCTCGGGCATCCTTGAAAAGGGTTTGTGGCACGTTCTTGCCGTGAAATCAATTGACGCCTCTTTAAATTGGCGCAAGCAAAGTCAACTTGACAGTCGAGCAGTCGAGCTTCGACACAGGCGACAATCGCTTATGAACCTCAAGGATATCGTGAGATTTTAATAGATTCGTTAATATCAAATTAACGTGATTAAAAGGGAAAAGCGAATTATAATTATCAAGGTTGCAAACCTACAAAATTTTGTTAAAGGTTCGGTTCGGCGGTTCGAACCATAGAGCAAGATATCGGTTCGGTTCGCGAATTGGTTTATATACCCCTTCGAGCCTTGGTTCAATTTCATACAAAATATATTTTTTTGTTATACATTTTTCTATACATTTTGAACAAATTAATTTTTTTTTAAGAAATCAAATTTTGATGATAATTAAAATTTGACTTATTGTAATCCAAAGTCTCAAATAATTGCGTAATATTAGAAAACCAAAAAACTTATGTAATTATTTTTTTTTCGAACCGAACCTTTATTTTTTAGAAAGCGGTTCGGCTGAGGTTCGGGTTCCCAAATTAAATATTTTCAAGGGTTATTAGGTTCATGATCCGGTCCAGGCTGCTTAAAAACTCTAACCGAACCGGTTCTACGAGGTACGGCTCAGAACCGGTTTGCAGTCTTGATAATTATAATGGTACGAGTAACTTTAACAAATGCAAGTATATGTTAATTCAGCTACTGCAAATAATTATTATGAACTTAAAATCAAAATCAATCAATATTTCAATTAAGAAAATGCTATTCTTTCTACTTGTTTTAATCCTCTCTCCTTATATTTTGATCTGATATTCAATTTTATGTCAAACGATATTTAATTTAATGTATAAATTATTCCTAATATTAACTTTTTTTATTTATATAATAATTTATACATTAAATTATTTAAATACCTTTCCAACAATATATAGAACATATCTGTAGCTTCTGTGGTTTGGAAACTGTGGGGTTTTAAGTTAAAGCGAGTTTTAGCGTTTTCTCGCTAAACTAGCGTCTTTTGTTTTGTCGTATAGCAAGAATAACTACATTTCCAAAAGGCATAATTCCTCATCATTAAATTTAAGCATTTTTAACGCTTTGATCTAAAAAGACATTGGATTTTTATCTCATTTTAAGTTACTAGAAATTTCAATTATCTTTTGAGCCAGGAGAATCTTAAGTTAAGATTGTAAGTGAAGACTTTACCTTTCGATCGGCATACAAATCGCTCTGATCTTTTCATTATATTATTCCTAGTCGTCTATCGCAGCCTTCGTGTTACTTTCGTCACTAGCGCGATGATAAACATATCCTTTTAAGTTTAGAGGTGCTTGAGATTAATATCTGCTTTTACAATTAATATTTACACCTTGATGCTGTTAGTGTTAACATAATATTCTTCCATTTAATGGGATGTATGTGTTTGAGTGCCTACAAATAATGTGAATCCTCGTAGTTGTCACGGAATTCAAGCAACTTATCGAGTGCCGACTCGTAGTCAACTTTTTCGAGTCCTCCCAGGGAATAGCTCTGCAATTTGGCCAACTGAACGCGATGCGTTTGAGCGTGCAAAGCGTCCAGATGATTGCCAAGTTTGCTAGAGTTTTGTATTGCCGCCAAGACGGGAGCACTGTCCACACGACTGTTCGGCTCCCGTTGGCCATGGCCGGGCAGTTTAAAGCCATCGCTGGCAATGGTGTCCTCAAAGATCTCATAGGGAAATGGCAGCTGTGTTTTCAATGGCAACGGTGTGGAGGCAGCATGTGTTACGCTACCATGATAGGCACATTGATAATACAATTGCAGCATTTGGGAGACATTGTTACAACCATAGGCGGCCATTTGAAGCTGTGGTCCCGCCTGCTCCATGGGTCGCTTGAGGCGAGCATAGGGAATGCCACGTGCCACCAGCGATTGCACCAAATGCGATGTGCCGGGCTCACAGCCTGGCGAGAGTTGTGTCAACAGTGAAGTGCTGGCATTTTGATCCAAATAATCAATGAGATCCTGCTCCTGTTGCATGCCCAAAGGCAAGGCCATGGCAGCTGCGGTTAAAGTGCGTCCCGAGGGAGAAACCCTTTCACAGAAGCGTAACAGTGTCTCGGGTGTCTGGCGTAGACGATAGCTAAGCGTTACCGTGTCCAGGAAGGCAGCCAGCACGGCGGAGCTCTGATACAGATTATCCGATTGCCATTTCAAGCCAGGCAATTGACGTGACTGCTGTGTATTGTTCCGCCAGATGCTTTCCAGCGTAGACAACGGCGTAAACATGCTCGCCTGCTCGCTGAGATGGGAATAGCTGAGCACGCTATTAACCACACGTATGCTCTGACCTGTGCGTGTATCTACCAAAAGAAATACAATTTGGAAATTAGAGATACAACAAAGTAATGAAAGCAACTCAACTCACCAGCTTGAGCATAGGAAACATGGCGTGGATAATGCAGTGGCAGCACAAAGCTAGCCCGACTATATTCATCATTCAAATGCTCCAGACATTTGCTGGCCATGCCACTGAAGCCATCATCAATGTCAAAGAGCACCTGAAAGCCCTGCAGTCCATTGCATTCCTCGGCATACAGACGTATGCGATCACAAAACTCCTCATTAAATGCCGGCGATTGCCAGATTTCAACTCCGGCGGCATGTGTGCCCAGCACCTGGACATCCGACTGTCGTATTAAACCCGGCAGCACATTAAATGTGCGCGGATGATAGCGTGTATACAGATAATCCGCCCAGCTGCTGCAATTGTCCTTCAAATTGTAGTCCTTATCCTGTGTGTTTACCGCTTGCTTTAGCAAATCCCTTTGATACTCGGACATTGGGGCTCTTGGCTGCCTCTGCACATCCAGTTCACCGACTGTGCATAAATTGTTTTGCTCCACAGATTCTTTAGCCTTTTGCAGTTGCTCTGTTGGCTGTTCATCCGACAGTTGCACATAATTGCCATACAATTCACCCACCATGGGCAAATGTCCCAATGTACCAGTCAAATCCACGGCGAGTAATCTTGGTGTATATGTCGTTTGATTCAGATCATTGAGGCCCTCTCTGTACAGCACATCATTCTGCGGCAGCTGCTCCTCCGCCACCTGTTGACTGTTGTTGGAGTCGTACACAAAGTTCGCCTCCTAAATAAAAATTGTTTACCAACTGTGTGTAAATTGCATTATTGTTCTTTACCTGCTGATTCCAGAAATGTGCACCCACATAATTAGCATATGTGCCAAACTGAAAGGTCAATATTTCACGTGTGTGATCCATTTTCGTTTATATGAAAATATTAAAATGACTAATAATGCGGCAAACTGCAAAAGAACGCGCGCAGCAGCCAAAAATTGCAACACCTGTTTATTACGAGTCTTATCGATAATAAGCATCGATATTTTGATCAAATTTCAGTGACCGCCAGTGTTGCCAGAAACTGCAAACAGGGAATATTAAAAAGAAACGTTAAAAGTGCTAATTTTAAATAAACATAATTATTCGAAAACAATTTTATTATTAACCTCGTCGTTGTTTTTATTTCTATATCTTCATTATTAGCCATTGTTTTATGTCTATCAGTGCTGTCAGCAATCGACCGTTAAAATAAGCTATATTTAAAAAAAAGTAATATATAGAAAAGAGGTTAAAATGAAATATGTAATCCAAATCACAAGAAAAATTACGAATTGTAATTTTTTGCTATAATTTTAAAAACTTTATTGCCTTCTATTATTTTTCAAAAGGTCAGCTCTAGCCCGAAGTTAAAAAATAATTTTGTTTTGCAAATAATTTGATAACTTTATAAGAATTGGTTAGTTATCATTAAATGAAATTTGCGTTTTTTAGTGAAATTGGCTCTTTTTAAACATTTTTTGGCGCAATTTAACTTTTTTAAGTGGCAACCGTGATCTCAATATTCAGATCAATCGAAATAAATTTTTAATCGATTGTGACAGCTTGTTTTGCGATGTTTCCATCGCTAAGAGCCGGCTAATTTGCAGCAGCTGTTATTTTTAATATCGAAACATGTGCTCAACAAAAATAGAAACAATTGAAATGAATATGACAGCAATCTGTACGTTTATTACTTTGAAATTTTGATCGACTAACAAATTAAAATTAATATACACGCTATTTCCGCCTGTTGAGCACCATGGATAAATAACAATTCCAAATTAGAGCAATCAACTGAACATACAAAACTTGATATTGCATGGGTATCAATGTGAAGTTGATCATCTGGGCCAGAGGCCAAACCGTTAAGCTGCGTTTCATTATTGTAAAATAGTCATCCCGAATACCCTGGACAATATCCGGATGCTTCTCGCCATTGACAAAGGGCACCAGATACGAGAGACTCAGTGTAAATGCCGGAGCAAAACAAGTCTGATCAATGATCATCTTTTTAACGCCCCGTTGAAACGAGGATTGCTCCTTGGCCACCAAACTATCCAATTTGATATACCATCTACGCAATGCGGGTCCAACGAAACAGAATCCAACGGCACTAAACCGAGCTGTTCTTCCCAAATCGCAGTCCTTTAACGGTTTCCTTTCGATGGCCAATTGTGCTATCACATCTCCAGCTCCCATTATAATGGCTGCATTGAGTCCTTCACGCGCATAGATAGCCAATGACATTGTACTCTGGAATAATACAAAAAAAAAAAAAAAAAAACAAAACAAATATTATCTATTGCAAACCATAAATTTGGATCTGTTTGGATCTATCAATTTCAACTGTGTACTCAATATATTTTAAATATAACATTTTCCAAAGGCAACTTTGACAAATATTTATTTTTTGAATACTTCAAAAACTTACTTCAATTTTATTTATTATTGCCGAACAATATTCTATGCGATCTATATCGATTGTGTTAATAGTTGCATGCGATGTTATCGATGTTCAGTTTCATATTTTTCAATTAGAACAGTGGGATTCCTGAAACAGTTTCGGATTTGGTTTCGTTACAGATTTGATTTCACCGATCAGCTGCTCCAGACAAAATTTGTAGGGCTGCCAGGCAAAATAAAAAAATAATACGGAAAGTGTGGTAACCCTAAGAGATTTCACGAAATCAGCTGTGAACCTGATAATTACTAAAGATGTTCCAGATGGATATGACAGCTAAGAAAATGCTGTAAGAATTAAAGCTAATGCGCAAAAATTTATTAAAAATACGCAGATAATAAAGAAGCTGTTAGTGTGTAAAATTGCAGCTTAAGCTTATAAACAAATAGCATAATTCTAATTAAAGTCTTAGACAAACAGTTTTCACACTTTCATTTGTCAATTTGTGTTTTCCCGCTATTTTTTTTCAATTTCTCGAAATCAAAATCAAATCAGTGTGCAAAATGGGTCGTTCCTGAAACTGATTCAGATTTACTTAATTTCAGGAATCCCACTAATGTTAAGTGATATTTAGCAATATGAATATCGATATTTTCACATCAAGTCATTGCAGAAACATGTTTATAAGCATTTGCGGCAGTGTTGTCAAACGTCTGTGTTGACAGCAGTGCGCGTACGTGGCAACGCCTGCTACGTACGTTACAATCGATTCCTTTTGTTTACATGTATTTTGAAGCAACCTTTTTTTTTTTTTTTTTTAAATAATTGACAAATTTGAAAACACGCTGAAGAATGCTGCTGCCTGGGTAAGTGACATTTATGCAATGTATTCATTTGCAGAAATTTAGCTATTTTTTTAAGGTAAACAAAAATCGAACCAGATGAGACAATTTTACGGGGTGGCAACCTTTGGTAAAATTTGTTGCGTTAATAAAAAAAAAATTACACTCACAATGTAATATTGGCATTATGATTTGTTTTATATATAGAATATAATATTACTTAGATAAATTGTATGTTGACAAAATTCTGCAAAGACGACGACGAAGACGTTTAGGTTTGTACGCGCCGGCATACAACAACAATAACAACAACAATCACAACGGCCACAACAGCAACAAAAACAACATCAACAACAACAACAACATGCATCAACAACACATGGACCTGCATGCTCCAGTGGACCTAAATAAGGTAACACACACATATATATATAAGTGGCGCTCCAAAGGAGCAACTAATCTCTCCCCCCGCCCTCCCCACAGTCACTGGACGAGATGACGCCGGAGGAACGAATGCGGTAAGCAATAAAAACAGATAAGCAACATGGAAATGTTTATCTTTTTATTAGACCCTGTAAATCCAAAGTACAAAGGGTATATTAAGTAATTTTGAAAGTGAAATGTGCTTAGCTGACAGAAAAAGATATGAAAGACTTTAGAATATATATATATAAATATATATTCCGGATTAGGAGTAGTTAACAGTCATCTCTGTCTGTTTTTATGCCACAAAGTCCTTAAATTATAATGATATCTTGCTGAAATTTGATTCAGTTTCATCTTTTGACGGCAGGCAGTATATATGTCAAAATCAGCCGGATCGGTTTGCTATATCATATAGCTGCCATAGGAATAATCTTTTACAATTAAGCATTTAGTATGAAAAACTTTGTTCTTTCTGGAAATATCCCAACCATATTGAGAGATTCTGTATCTGATATAGTTGTCTATATCCTGACCAAATTTGGTTTAAATCGGTCCACTTTATCATATAGCTGCCATAGGAACGATCGCTTGAAAACATAGTTTTAGTATAAAAAACTTATTATTTCTTGAGATATTTGAGGCAATCTTACAGATTCTGTATCTGATATAGTTTTCTATATCCAGACAAAATTTGGTTCAAATCGGTCCAATATATCATATGGCTGCCATAAAAACGATCTTTCGAAAATCAAGTTATAGTACAAAAATCTATATTGTTTCTTGAGATATTTGAACTAAATTTACAGATTAGTTTATTTGTAAGCTGATATACAACCTGCACAAATTTTGTTGAAATCGAACTACTATATTATATAGAAACGAGCAGTCGAATATTGCATAGAGGGCTGAAAGCTTTACTTAATCATTTTTTCTTTCTTATTTATACCCTGTATTTTTTTCTCACTTTAAATATAGTGCTGAACACCAGCTGATGGTTGAGAAACACAAGGGTCACGATGCCATGCACTCGGAAATGGTTATCATATTGTTTATGACACTTGTGATTGCCCAAATCATATTGGTTGAGTGGAAGAAACGACACTACAGATCCTATGCATTTGTCACACTGCTGGCCATGTGGCTAATACCACTGATCATCTCCTGCAGCTTCCTCTGGATACGCTTCATTATCATCTGGCTGATATTTACGGCCATTACGGCGCTTGTTATGCGACGTGCTGTTACCAAACCCATTCAAGGCACAACGCCCAGGTAAAAGATATATTTTTAAAAAATACTATATCAGGTGTGTTCCAGAAATCTCTAGAGTTTTAGAAGACAATTGCTTTTGAAAACAACCGTTCGAAATGTCGGTGTTCCTCAAATGTTAGAGATTTAGGTTTTTCGGACATATTTTCGAAGTTTTCCAGCTTTAAAAACATTTTTAGGTTGAGAAATATTTTATATAACTTACAAAATTATATAAAAAAAAATTTGTATTCAAAAATTTTTTAGATTTTTGAAAACAATCAGATGTGTTCCAGAAATCTCTAGAGTTTTAGAAGACAATTACTTTAGAAAACAACCGTTCGAAATGTCGGTGTTCCTCAAATGTTAGAATTTAGTTTTTTCAAACGTATTTTCAAAGTCAAAAAAATCTACATTCTTTCAGTTTTAAAAACATTTATATAATTTACAAAATACAAAAAATTAAAAAAAAAAATGTTTATTCAAATTTATTCAGTTTAAAAATTAATTTAGTTTAATTCAATAAATATTTTATTTTGTAAAATCTCTTAACAATTTTTTAGACATTTGAAAACAATGCTTGGCTGTTTTCAGAAAACCACAACAAATGCTTTTGAGTTGTTTTGGCGCTGTTAGAGATTTGTAGAACACCTCTGTATATCAATCCTATATATTTATTAATTATATTTATTTGCAATCAGGCTGGTTTACAAATGGTTCTACTTCATCTATAAGCTGAGCTATGGCTTGGGCATTGTTGGCTATCTGGTTATCATGGCCGCATTTCTCGGCATGAACTATTTATTCTCACAGCCACCAAATACCTGGATGGATGTGGGTCTTATGTTTTGTTTTTATGGCTTATATATTGGTGTGCTTGGACGTGACATATCTGAGATTTGTTCCGATAAAATGGCAGCTGCCATTGGCGTAAGTTTTAGTCTGTTTGACAATTGAATAATGCCTTTAACTGATCTATAACTTATATCAATTGCAGTATTATACACCACAGGGCATGCCAACAAGACATTTGGATCAGAATGTATGTGCCGTGTGTGGCAATCAATTGTTGGTCTCTGAAAAGGAAGAGGGTGTTATTGAGAACACTTATAAGCTGTCATGTAATCATGTATTCCATGAGTTTTGCATACGAGGCTGGTGTATTGTGGGCAAAAAACAAACGTGTCCCTATTGCAAGGAGAAGGTCGATCTACAGAAAATGTTTCGCAATCCGTATGTCGTCTATATATTATATTATATATTTATCTATATTTTTTGTTTTTGCTTTTTAGTTGGGAGAAACCGCATGTGCTTTATGGACGTTTATTGGACTGGATTCGTTGGCTTGTTGCCTGGCAGCCGTTAATATTTTTCATTGTTAAGGGCATACATTGGATGCTGGGATTGGAATAGACGGAATAGAACACCTCAACATCTAAAACAAACGTGCATTGCATCCTAGTCAAGCACAATTCAATGGAACATTCATGCTTTATACACTTGTGCTTTACACGAAACCAAAACTACATCTAACAAACAACTGAGACCAACAACTATTAGCAAAAGATACTATCTATATGTGTACTATATATATATATATATATATATATATATATATCTGATTTGAGCAGCATCATTCCCCAAGGCACAAAGAGGTTTCCACACACACACACACACCTTTTGCTATTTTGATCTTGTTTTCTATAATTGATCCTGTTTTCATAATTCATATATATATATATATTTTTTTTTTAATTGTAAACGTTATGCATATATATAAAGATTATATGTATATATATATATATATATGTTATATACGATTGTGTGTGCTGTGTATAATTGTATTACGTCTATCGTATTATGCGTTTTTTGCACTGGCTATTGAAAGATATTTAAAAATGATCTACAAACTAAAAATCAATCTGTGAATCATTCGGAAATTCTTTGTATCTGGGGGTTCAACAACCTTACTGCGTCTGGGCCAACTATAATCTAATTAAAACATCGATTTTTCTGTCACAACACAAGCACTTGGAAGGCTTTAATTAACTAGTCGTCGTGTGAAAATGAAAGAGAGGGAACGATGAAAAGAAAAGAGCTGACGAAATGCACCCTCAAAATTTTGATAAGGTATCAAGTTCTTAGCTAAACCGGTTTGTTGTTTTAGGCCTGGTTAACTTGACAACTCCCGCTCCCATGCAACTCCTCAAAGAGGGGTGGAAGTTTAATCAATACACCTGTCAATTTTGCCAAAAAACAAAAATAAACTAAATAATTATGTGAGAACATTTGGCAAGAAATGGCCAAGAAGGGAGGAGTTCAACAGCTCCAGGCGGACATCAGTTCCGATGAGGAGTTTGAAAAGTTTCTACAACGACCCGGTCTATTGGGTACCAGCTATATATAATTAATCAACTTTCACTTACACTAACTAGACATATTTATTTGCTAGTTTTGGATATATATTCGGAATGGTGTGGTCCCTGTCTGGGCATGGTGGGAAGTCTGCGAAAGATCAAACTTGAGCTGGGCGGTGATAATTTGCAGCTGGCAATTGTAAGTGCCGAAAAACTAAAAAAAAGAAGGGTTATTTTTTAAAAATATCATCTATTTTCAAATATTTTTGAAAGTGCAAAGCGGGTTCCATATCCTATTTGGAAAGATTCAACAAGAAAAGTGAACCGACTTGGATGTTTGTTGCGGTAAGTATTTAGTAGGTAGATATTTCAAAATACTATACTCATTTCGAACAAATTTAATAAAAGTTTGTAATACCAATTATATCATAAAGCTGTTATACGATCTTTCTTTTGAAAATCCTATTCGATATTCAAGAAATTTGAAACAAAATAACATTTTTTTTTTGTAGATTGAAAAAAATTTTATTATTTCTGAATTTAAATTTTTGTTATACATTTTTAGGTCACTTTTTTTTCAATACATTTTTTAAATTCAAGATTCTTATGTTTGTTTTGAGGTAAATTTAAGAAAGGCCGTTTTTATTTTTATGAAACATTAGTTTTTAGCTACATTTTTGTAGAATCTTTTTAAAAAAATGTACCCATTCTCTGCGAATTTAGAATGGAAAGGCCATCAATATAATGTTTGGCACAGATGTGCCCAAATTGGTTGCCATGATCACTCGGGAACTGGAGCTTACATTGGCCAAAGAACCTCATCAAACTTATGAAATTACCGAATTACAACCCATTGAAATGGAACAACAACGGATTAAAAACGAGGCCTTACAATTGGCTGAAAAAATCGAACTCGAGGAGAGCAAAAAGAAACGCATCGAGTATTTGAAATATGTAACGGATACAATAATGGAAAATCTGCCCGATATTGGCATAACGGTATTTGGACCGCAGGTTAATCGGGATATGTTCAAGAAACTCTCCGAACCGGCTGATCCTCTAAAAATTCAATGCAAAGATCGTAAAGTTTTTACAATAACACAAAGTGATTTCAATACTGTGAATTTTGCTGCGGTAAATCCATTGGAAAGTGAGGTTATAAAGCATCTGTACGATAAGGAATTGCTAATGTGCTTCTGGAAGGTCGAAGAAACGATGGGTAGTCCCCCAACTGTGCTCAATCAGTATGCCTATGAGCTGACCAAGGAGATTATAAAGCCACCCGATGAGTTCAACGAAGAGGAAACGATTCTACCTCCTTTAATAGTGCCCATTGAAATAACTATAGAGGTTAAGGTCGAAGGTAAGTAAAGAAGAATACCCAAAACGAATTTCGACAACAAATAATATAAATTTATTTAGATTTCAAGGAGTGTTTCTATACTCTTGAATTATCCTTATATATGCTATCTTTTTTTATCCAATATGATTCTTAGTTTTTGTAGCTATTTTTTAAATGAATTCAAATTTGTAGATGTTAGTTTTTGAAGAATTTCTCAATTTAGAAAAAGTCGAGCCTGATGATGCTGCAGAGGAAACTATTAATGAAAATATGGAGGAGAATGAAGAGGAAACTCCCGAGGAGGAAAAAAAAGAAACGCAAATTATAAAAATACCTCCAATTTGGGTGCCCAGTGATCAGCGTACCCATGCGGCCCTCATCTATACGTATTTCCGTGCCCAGACATCGACCTTCTTGCCACCGGATCCGACACCGGAACCGCCACATATCATCATGACCTTTGATGCATATAAGAAAAAGGATCTGATGAATCTCGTGGACGCCTGTCGGGATGATGTACCGCTCTATGGTTTCTTCTCCAGTGATAATCCTCAGACAGCGATATTTATAGCAAATTCCGTTGATAAATATAATGCTAAACCCTATGTACCGTAAGTTTTCAGCATTGCAATTATGTTTAGGGGATTCCCAATAATTTTTGTTTTTTTCTTAAAAAGCACTGATAAAATTGTGCTTAAGGTTAACAAGGTGCTGGGCGAGACAATACCATTATTGATGGAGTACGGCCCCAGTTATGTGAGTCCCAATTCTGTGGTGGGTTTCAAGGAGGCCTCCAAGTTCTTTCCACCCACCTATAAGTCGGCGTTGCAAGAAGAAGCAGAACTGCATGCTGTCAAAGCGGAGAAACCCAAGAAACGCAAAAAGGTTCAGAAAAAAACCAAATCAAATATTCAGGAACTGTTTTTATCACATTCAAATCATAAAATAATAATTATTTTGAAATATTTTCTCTTTTACTAATGTATTACTTTTTACTTTGCTATTAAAATAATGATTTTTTTTTTTTAAATTGAATTGAATGTTTATTTATCTATATTTATTACTTGACTTTAATTTTTCGCTAAAAATCCAGAGAATTTACTAAAAATTAATGTATTTTATTAATTTGTAGAAGAAATAATCATATTATCATTATTTACAGTATCTGTAATAATTCAATTTCTTTTTTTTTTTTTGTATAGAATAAAAAGGGTGCCGATGCCGACGACAATGGACAGGGTAATGCTGGTGCCCAGGACAATCAACAGGAGGCGGATGAGGCTGCCAAGACATCTCCGGAGGAAGGCGCCTCCACAACCAGCAGCGGAGAAGACAGTTGCGAGAGTCGTCCGGCAACTGCCGATGGCAACAATCTCTCCACAGAGGCACAATAATTCCCAATTCTCTGTAATTTTTAATTTAAAAAAAAAACACATCTTTTCCATAATTTTTTTTTTAATTTAATTTTTTAAATTGAATAGAGTCTTGAGAACCAATATAGATTTAAATTACAATATTCCAACAGTGTTATCCAGATTTTTTTAATTTCTACATTATTCAGACCTTATAGAACTGAAAAGTGTCATATATTTATCTTGACTAAGTGCGCCTTTCATAAGAATCTTGAAACAGTTTTCTTCGACTCTTATGTTTCAAGTTTAATTTGTAAATTAAAGTTTTAAATTGTAATTAAAGTACATACGTTAATTAAATATTTTGATTTCAAAAACAACCAAAGAAATTAAGGAATTTCTATCAAAATATTGAAAATATTTTAATAATAGAGATTGTATTTGTTTTAAACTCTGAACTTTAACTAAGCACATATAACAAGAGAATTAATAAATAATTCCTGAAATTAAAGAGATTTTTCTAAATATTTTCAATTATCTAAAGAAATATAGATAACATTTGTTCTAAATATTATACATTAATAAGTATAACAAAATATAACAAAAGTACTTTAAATTGGATTATTCCTAGAAAATAATCTAAGAAATTATGATTTGAAAAATCTTTAGAAACTTGTTGAATTTCTAAACAATAAGTTTTTCTTAGTATTATTATCCAAAGAAATATTAATTGCAATTGTTTTAAATTGTAAATATTAAGTATAACAAAACAGCTAAATATTTGGATTATTCCATAGAAACTAATCCATGAAATAATAGAAATTGTTCTATATCAAATCAAATATATAAAGAAATTTGTCTAATTTCTAAACTTTAAGATTTTCTAAATATTTTCAACTAACCAAACAAGTATAGATTGTAATGCTTATAATTTCTAAGCTTTAAGTAAGTACCTTATAAACATATAACAAAAAAATTAAAGTATAATGCAATTCCATTGAAAATAATTCAAGGAATTAAAGAAATTTTTTGAATTTTTTTCAAAATTATCTAAATACATTCAAACTTCCGTAACTCGAACTTCTATAACTCGAATTTTCTCTAACTCCATAACTCGAAAATCTTGAAAAGTCGAAAATTTTCTTTGGATAATGGTGATTCGAGTTAGGGAAGTTCGACTGTAATATAGATTATAATTGTTTTAAATTTAGAACGTTAAGTATAAAAATAGAATTTATTCCAATTCCAGAGAACATAATCCTTTCTTGGATTGATAGAAATTGTTCTATATAATTTAATAATATAATTTTTCTGAAGAAATATAGATTGTAGGTGTAAATTTAATGTAGGACAGTTCATTTGCTGAATTTCGGTGGACGTGAACTGTATTTGTACTTTGGTATTAGAGGACGCTTCTGATAGCTACCCTCTAGGTACTCCCAGACCCTTTTGCGGGCCTTTAAAGTGCGCGTTGTTTCCTCGGGCTCGTCGTGCAGTATCTTCTGGCAATCGGCCAGAAGTAACTCGAGATCCTGACTAGCCGATTTCTTAGGTTCCGTTGTAGTAGATATTTGTTGTAATTTGGATTTGGCAACCACATCATCGATTTGATTGAAATCAATATCAATATCGGGTCCCCAGACGGATTCATTAGTGGATATTGTTTGTTGTTTCCTCTCCACAATTTCATCCAATTCATTAAGATCGATATCAATATCCGATCCCCAGTCTAGTTGCAGTTCTTTAGATCCAGATTTGCACTTCTTTCGTGGCTTAAGTAGCTTGGCTAATTTGCCACTTGGCTCGATCAGAATAGTCTTGGATTCAGTCTCTTCACTGTCCAGCCAACAACAGCCTTTAAGTGTAACATGTGGCATCAGGAAACCAAAGGCACTTTTGCTATTCCGCTGATATTCATCCTGAATGTAACCCAGGGTCTTAAGATGCTCGGCCAGGGACTTATAGAAGCCAATGGAACGGTGTGCACCTTGGGCAAAGTTCTCATGCTGTCGACATTCGTTGCTGACGCACTTGCTCCGTGAACCGCGTAGCGCAAGTATCACCTTGCCCAGTCCAATGCGTCCATTGACATCACGCAGCATGCCGAGCAGCAATCTGGACTCCCGGCTCACATCCAGCTGCTCCGGTTGCTCCTGCGACAGCGGAGATTTCAGGTGCCTGGACTTGCGGCAATTGTCACAGCAATTTGGACGCCACTGTAGCTTGCCCAGCGTTGCATAATCATCAAAATACTTGAGTATATACTGCCGACGACACTGGCTGCTCTGTGTATACTCTGACATGCTCCTGGCCAGCTGCAGCAGCTCCTGACTGCGTTGGGCCGTCAATGGTTGACTCTGTTGCATTCTCTGATGTGTGGCCGCATCGGATTCGCCGTAGAAGAGCACACATTTGGCGGGCAGACCATCACGACCAGCACGTCCAATCTCCTGATAGTAGCGCTCCATATCACTGGGTGCACCATAGTGCACCACCAGCCGCACATTCGACTTGTCTATGCCCATGCCAAAGGCTGTGGTGGCGGCAATAATCCGCACCTGATCCTCACGGAATTCCCGCTGATTGTGACGCTTCTCCGGCAGCGATAATTTACTATGATAACTGTGACACGGCATGCCATGACGTGTCAGCTCCTTAGCCATAAACTCAGTCTCCTTGATGGTATTATTATAGATGATAACCGAACCAGCTGCCTCCTTGGCCCAGCTGAGATATTGTTGCAGATCTGACCACAAATCCGTGCACTTGGCACGCACGGTTAACTCCAGATTGGGACGATCCAAACCGCTGCAGAGTAACAACGGTTTGCGCAGATGCAGTTGCTCGCAAATATCCTGGCGCACACATTTGGTGGCCGTGCCCGTGAGCGCCAAGATCCGCACCTGTGGCACCGCCACCCTCAGCTGACTGAGCTGACGATACGCCGGACGAAACTCGTGTCCCCACTTCGAGATGCAGTGCGCCTCATCGATGGCAATTAACGCCAAATTGTGACCCAAATCCTGTAACAATTTCAAGCCATTGCCCCGTGTAATATACTCCGGCGTAGCATAGACCAGTTTAAACTGCAGCTGCAGTATACGCTCCTTAATACTCCGATCCTCCTGCGCTGTGCCCAACAAACAGGCGTAATCCTTCCGATTGGACTCCGCTTCCGATTTCGTTTTCCCATTCAAGGCATTCACCTGATCCTCCATTAGAGCGATCAACGGCGATATGACCACCACCACTTTATTCAAATAAAAGGCGGGATATTGATAGGTCAGGGATTTGCCGTAACCGGTTGCAATAACGGCGCACACATCGCTGCCGCCGCCGCCGCGTGTCTCGCCAATAAATGTACGGATTATATGCCATTGCAGTGGCTTAAATGTGCTCAAACCGAAATATTGCCGCAGACAGCTAAGATGCTTCTTTGGTTTCGGCAGCATTTTCCAGTCTTTTCATATAAATATTCACTAGAATTAAAAAGATAAACAATCGACACTACAAACGGTTCTGTTCTAATGTGTTACAAAATTAGAGATGTGCTTTACAGCGTGCACGTGCGAGAACGGTTAACCGGTTAACATTCATCTTTACCTGCGCATGTGCTTGTGCAGCTTTATGTAATGATGTGGCATGTTTACACAATTGCATGTTGGAATGAGATAATAAAAACAAGTGCAACGACATTGCCTTATCATTTATCATTGCCGGCAAAGTGCACACTTATCGATAGCATTATCGTAACAGCTGTAGAGCGTGTCTGTTATCGATAGTGGTATCGTCGCTTGACTGGCGTAAAATTTAATGTATATAAATTAATTAGAGCTTACATTATACATGCATTTCATAGTTTTATTACCGCAAATAGTATTAATTCAGCAAACTTATAATTATCACTGCACACTTATCGACTGCATTAGCGATACATCGTTAACTTAGTAGCAAGTTCATAGCGATAGTGTTATCGTCGCTTATCACATCAACAGCCAGTCAGCTGTTGCCTGCTGTCGGAAATTGAAAAACATTTAAATAAAACTGAATTTAGTTACCATTTCTAACAGAAATCTGTTAATTGTTAAGTCTAATGGATTCGAATTTACGCAATGTATGCAAGACATAGTTATTGCTTACAGTAAACAGTTTGAATTTCATTGAAATTGTCTTTGTTTTGTTTGCAGTTGAAAGATTTCCTCACATTATACAACAAAGTGACGGAATTGTGCTTCAATCGCTGTGTGGATAATCTAAGTCAACGCGAACTGTTCGATCAGGAGGTAAGCATAGCACAAAATAAAATTTGAAAAATAATTAATATATGATTATCTGTATAGAGAACCTGCGTGGACAGATGTGTAACCAAATTTGCGCGCTTCAATCAAAATATGATGAAATCCTATGTTGATGTGCAAACCAAAATCAATGCCAAACGCATGGAAGAAGCGGAACAATTGGCCAAAAAACTGGAGCAACAGCAGCAGGAGGATCTCATCAAGGAGCAGCTGAAGGAGAAAGAAGTGGCTGTCCTAATGCCAACTGGCACAACGGAGAAATTGTCCATGTAGCCAAAGCTGGAGGATTGCAATGTAATGCCACAGCTTTTATTTTCAATACTAGATAGTTAACTACCACTACACTACACTACACTACACAGCCAGACTACACTACACAACATACAAAATGACGCGTATATGTTTATTGGCACTCATTGGATTGCCAGCAGCTGGGAAGACTCAATTGAGTAACTGGCTACTGGAGAATTCGACAATTCTGGAAGACTGGCACACTCTACACCTCTGCTATGATGACCACTTGGATATGGAAACCATTAAAGATTATAAACAACAGCGGCAACAGATACAACAATTGTTAAGCCAACTAATAGACACACTTAAAGACACTAAAGTTGCATTCAAATTGCCGCCAAAAATACGACAAACCAAAAGAACAATTAACAAATCCAATTATTTAATAATCTGTGATGATAATCACTATTATCGCAGTATGCGCTATAAGCTATATCAATTGTGTCGCTACAAAAATTGTATTTATGCACAAATTTACATTTGTAAAACTCTGGAATCATGTTTAGCAGCCAACAAAGCACGTGGAGCAACGATACCCTGTAATATAATACAACAGATGCATGCACGACTCGAGGCACCCACTGACAATGCTTGGGAGTGCAATAATTTGACAATAAATCAATTGGATTTTAATGCAATTCAAGAGTTTATAAGATCATTGCTACATTGTCAAATAGCTAAAGATCCCGAGATCTTAACTTGTTCCAAACAAACACAATTACAATCCTTATCACATCAATTGGATTTGCTGCTGCGTTCCAGAATTAAAATCCAAATACAGAACTCCAAATCCAAGGCAACAGAAAGTCGCATTTTAAATGAGAAACGCAAACAGATTTTGGCGCAATTTCGAGAGGAAATCAACAATAAACAAACGGCAGTTAATGTTGTACAACTGCAATACTATGTTAATTTGTTAAACTAGTCTAAACATAATTAAGCTACAATTGTTTACAGTGTACAAAACATAAATTCGAAGCTGGCAGTCGTTGTTAATAGTATATATAACATTTGCATTATTACAAAACTAGATGTATTTAGCAGGGAAACGAAATAAAAACAAAATAATAAAGTAATTTAACTTAAATATATATATGTTTTTTAGTTCACTTTAAGTTGAATGCAGTTTATAAATATTCTGGAATATTGATTACCATTTTAAGAAAACCACAACACTCAAATTATATAAAAAATGTTGTCTTAGCTATGTTGTGTAAAAATTTCAGCTTCCTAGGTCTTATGGTTTGAGCGGTGCAATGATTAGTGAGTGAGTCAGGACAAAGTTTTCATATATATAGATTGGTGTAAGCTCAAAATTAAATAAAGTTAAAGAAATAAAGCATTAGAAAATTTTAAATCAGTAAATTTCCATAACAAATTAATATAAATTATTAGAAATTTTTTTTTTTACTGTTTTATAGGAATATTCTTGTAGCTTGATCATTTTTATCAACTATGATCAGTTTACGCCAAGATTTTAAGGTAATTACACAAGAGAGAAGAAAATTATTAAAATTTGAATTAAAATAATAAAAAACTGATTAATTAAACTATCAAGTTTAATATTTTAAAATTTTAATTTACATTTAAAGATATTTGCGTTATTACAAAACTAGATTTATTTAGCAGGGAAATGTAATAAAATAAAAAAAAGATAGTAAATGTTAACTTAATATCTATATATTTTAGACCACTTTAACTTGGCTAAGATCACGCTTCTCGATCATACGCATCTGCTTCTTCTTCATACGCTTCAGTTTAGCCGGATTCTTGATCACTTGCACAATCTCCGAGCGACGTTCGTTCGCCAATCGTCGCTCGGCATTTTCCACACGACGCTGATGATGTTGAACGGCGGCTTCTTTCCGTTGATCCTTGATCTCCTTGGACTTTTCCTTAATATAACGCATTTCATTACGTAGTGCCTCTTTCTTCTCAAATGTCAGACGATTCACTGTCTTCTTAATTTTACTGAATCTGCAATTGATATAAATAATGTAAAATATTTGCAGGATATCGTTTGGTCGGGCAAGACTTACTTTTGCTTGGGCGTCTTCCAGGGTCGATTGGATTTGGGTTGACCGCGCGGTATACTCGCCTCTGGTTTGGCCAACTTCTTGGTCTTGGGCTTGGTAAGCGTTGCAGGTTGTTCCTTCCCTTCATTTGGAGTTGCAGTTGCAGTTGCTTTTGTTGGCACCATTTTATTTGGTAAATATATCAAACTTAAACGCTAGCCTAAACAAAACACAATGCGATGGCACGTGTTCGCTGCGATATCGATAACTTGGGCTAACATATGTTTGCTTATCGATGTGGTTAACCGATTTGCGTGAAAATGTTATGCCTATCGATGTTTCGATGCTGTATTTATCGAGGGTGCGTAAAGCCACTGGCTTGAAACCAGGCCCATCAAACTTTAGTTTAAATTAATTTTATTTAGAAATTATTTGAAAAAAAAAAGTAATTTTATTTTACTCAATGAATTTGGCAAATGTTTTGATGCATTTATTTATCGATGCGGTTATTCGAGTTGAAAGCAATGTTATGCTTATCGATGTTTCGATGATAATTGCTGTATTTATCGTAGACCCGCCAAAAACACTCTCATTTAAATTTTGTCCTTAGAAATTAATTGAAAGCAGACTTGTATTTAAAAAGAAAACAGTAATTTTATTTCACTCAATGAATTTTACAAATGCCTTGAAGCTCAAATGAAAACTACGCAAATCGATTGAATAACCCAGAAATTTTGTCTTAACTTTGGTATTAATTTACATATGTACAGGCTGTTGTTTGTTGACTGTGGTTTGAAAAAAAAGCTGCATTCTATATACTCTCGTACCTCGTACTACATTCAGTTTGTCTTTGCACTTGTGCTATAATTATTATTGCCAGCCAGCATCAATTGATTATGCTGATCCACATTGTAATGATAGAAGAAGGCCTTGCTGTATTCGAAGGTTGATATCATGATGGCACAGGCGGGTGCCACCTTAAATAGACGCGGTCCAAGTCCAGAGAATATGCCACGGATTCCATTCAAGCGATAAATGCTGGACAAACGATCGGCCATTGATTTGTTGGCGGGCACACTCTTTGGCGGATTATCTGGCGTAAGGCAAAAACCCGTATTTGTTTCAGTTGAGGAGGTGCAAGTATTTAGCTGGATAGCAACATGCCTACCTGCAAATATGAATTTCTCACCAAATTCGATTTGTTCATGGGTTTTAATGACATCAAATGGTGTTGTTATCGTTGCAGCAACCTAAAATTATTTAAAATTTAACTATTTTTCAATCAAAAATTGTGTTTATACCAGGGATAGTAAAAATTTTTCTTTTTTACTGCAAAAATCACTTATGATTTTAAAAATTCTGATTTTTACGATTTTTCTTCATCAATTATCATTATTTTTTATCAAATAAATAAAAATCATTTATATACATTATTTTTGAACCAAAAAAATAAAACTCAAAATTAATGATTATAAATGAGTTTTATTTTTTTTTATCAACATCAAACTCAACAAGGAATAGGATTCTTAATATTCGTCCTTGGAGGACATGTGATGTATTATATGAAGGATATTAAATCATAGATCAAGAATAATCATATCGCCGAGGTTTAACACAGATGCCATAAACTATTGTTGAGTTTTATTTTGATAAAAAAAAAATAAAAATCATTTTTATTAATCAAAAATAATGATTAATAATAATGATATAATCATTATTCTTGAGTATTTTTTTTTTTTTATCAAAAATAATTATAAATGATTTTTATTTTATTTTTTTAATAAAAAATAATGATTATTGGTGAAGAAAATCGTAAAAATCATTATAAAATCATCAAAACGTGATTTTTTAAATAAAACTTATAATGATTACGATCCCTGGATTATACAACTTACAGATCCTGAAATTGCACCCGCCACGAAGCTAAAGCCGAACGTTGGCTCGACGACATTAAAACTGGTCTTAAGGTACTCGTAACAGGTCCAGTAAATTCCCGAGAATGGTACATCCCGTAATATTGTTGGTGGCAGGCCACGCCATAAGCCCAATATACCCTGTGATTGCACCACTTGACGCACCGAACTGAACATCTCAGCATTTGTCATCTTCTGTGATTGCATCTTGGTGCGTATCAGCTCAATGGGACTGACAAATGTGACGGCCATTATCCGGGCTGTCACACCCGCCAACATCGGCACCAGCATTGGAATGTCCCGACTATACGGTGCTCTTGGAACTGGCGACAGGTACTTGTAGTGCATATCAATGAAACGGGCCTTCAACTGCTCGTAGGCCACAAAATAGATAATTGTCGAGGGCAGCGCCGAAATCAACGTTGGACTTAGACCAGACCAAAGTGAACCAATGCCCTCGGATCGGCTGATTTTAATGAATGCATCCTGCAAAGATCAGATATTGATTATCAATTTAAGAAAACAAGTAAGAATTATGTCTCAGCTAGGTTGTGTGAAAATTGCAGCCTTCTAGGTCTTATGGTTTGGGCTGTGCAATGATCAGTGAGTCAGTCAGTCAAATACTTTCTTATAAAAACAGCTAATATTTAATATAGAAAACAACACATTGTTTACATATTTATAAATCCTTTTTTTTTAAATCACTCATATACTTAAATCTCCATCACATATACGCATATAATGTATATCTTTGTTCCTAGGAGGATTATATAATTATATAAAAAAATAATTACTAAAATAAAACGGTACCATTTAAAAATAACTTATCCAATGTACCAACTATATAATAAATGTACTAGCATGGGAGCAAAAGTACCAAATGTTTCCATTGTGGTACAGGTTTTTACTCACAATTGTGGGATTTTTTTTTACTCCCATAAAGTGGGAGGAAGATTCTGTTAATTATTATACAAAATAAATTGCTTACAATTTAATTTTATATCACTTAAATAAATATACACAAAATGGCACCATTTCAAAATAAAAGATCCAATGTACCAGCCTATATAATAAATGTACCAGCCTATATAATAAATGTACCAGCTTTGATACAATAGTACCAAATGTGTCAACTGTGGTATAGGGTTCTATATTCACAATTGTACCCATTACGTGTAAGGAAGATTCTATTAATTATTATACAAAATAAATTGCTTACAATTTAATTTTATATCACTTAAATAAATATCCACAAAATGGTACTATTTTCAAATAAATGATCCAATGTACCAGCCTATATAATAAATGTACCAGCTTTGATACAATAGTACCAAATGTGTCAACTGTGGTACAGGGTTCTATATTCACAATTGTACCCATTACGTGTAAGGAAGATTCTATTAATTATTATACAAAATAAATTGCTTACAATTTAATTTTATATCACTTAAATAAATATCCATAAAATGGTACCATTTCAAAATAAATGATCCAATGTACCAGCCTATATAATAAATGTACCAGGATTGATACAGAAGTACCAAATGTGGCAACTGTGGTACATGTTGGTATACTCACAATTGTACCCGTAAAGTGGGAGGAGGATGCTGAGGCGAGCTTATTAAATGCATGGTGGGATGTCGCCGTCGGCGTTGGAGTATTTGGACCGCAGGGACAAATGTGATCCATAAGGCCATTGCAGTAGAGGAAGCACTTGTTCGATAACAATGCCGATTGTTGTGCCTGCAAGCGAGTCTTGATCACGTCCAAGGGTGTCACTGTAAATCACACAACATTGTGATGAAATTAACAATATAGATAGGTACATAAGTGTGCACCGGTACACATATACATGCACATGTATAATCTGTATATATGTATGTATGTAGGTAAACAAATTTCATCACTTACTAAAACAGGCGGTTATCATGGCTCCAGTGCATGCGGACACAACTTGTTGCATGGGTCGTATACGAAATCTGGGATCTGTCATTGTATGTTTGGACTGTGCCTGGACATAACTAGCACTTGGATTTGGATTCGGCATCGGATTCGGTTTTAATTGTGACTTTGTCTCCGGCATTCTTGGCGCCTCAATTATCTCGTCGATAAGCTAACGTATGTTTGTGTGTGTGTGTGTTTCACGTGTGTGTAGTTGTGTGCGCGTTATTGCGGTAATATTGTCATTAATTATAAAAGAAATATATAGGAATTAAGAAGACGGGAACGAAGGTTCCGAGGTCCCAAGTTTAATAAAATAGTTTGCTATCTATTTGTATGTTTGTAGTTTGTATCGATAGTTGAACAGCTGTCTCGTGGTAACAGCTGTTGCCGCCTCGTAACTATCGGCTACAATGCACGCACTATCGCTTGCCAATGCGTTTCAACATCGATATGCAAATTACAATCGATACTCAAATAGAACGATACTTATGAAACGATACTTAACGAACGATACTTACAGGCTTCATGCAAATCGAGGTTGTGATGGAAAAAAAAGGACTTGCTATACTCAAATGTGGATATCATAATTGCACAGGCTGGCACCACACGCAACATACGTGGCAGGACACCAACGTATAGACCCCTTATACCCTGCTGACGATAAATCATGCTTATGCGTGAAATCACCGACGACTGTTTGCCTGAACCAGTTGCAGCGGCTGTGGAGCCGGCGGTTGCATTGGCGCCACCTTTGCCATGACCCGATGAATCCGAGTAGAGCACATCTTGTCCGAGCTCAATTTGAGTGTGTGTTGTTACCAAATCGAATGGCATTGTTACCAACGTGGCCAACTGAAATGTATGTTACATTTTTAAAAATATATCAAAATCGATAATATTAGCGATCGCAAAATATCGAAACAAACAAACTTCTATCGTTATATGAATATTGCTATCAATGTGGCCAACTTAGCTATTTGATAGCTAGCTCTAGCTATTTTTCGAGTAGGCTTAACTTTAAAATTGCTATTAGCCGAAAATATGGCTGTTTTCAATCTATATTCAGCTATGTTTTGCTATTAAGTACACGCTAAAATCTTTTTCCCACTAAAAGTTGGCAGCACTGATTATGGTAAAGAGAAATATCGCGCTAATTTTAAAACCGAAACTTACTGCGCCCGCTGCTGCTCCAGTGACAAAGCTAAACCAAAATGTCGGCTCCGTAACGTTGCAGACACGTTTCATAGACTCATAGGCAGCCCAATAGGTACCCGAAAATGGTGCATCCCGCATCACAGTGGGCGGCCAACCGCGCCAGAGTCCCAGAATGCCATGTGACTTAATCAGCGAACGAATCACCAGCCACAATTCGGTGTATGTGATATAACCCGATTGCATCTTAATGCGCACCATTTCCAGTGGCGTAATGGCAGTTACAACCACTGTACGTGCACAAATTCCCGATGCCATGGGCACAATAGATGGCGCTGTATAAGTAACTTGACTTGTGGCTGTCACCAGATTATTGCCCTCGACTGTGGCATTGACATTGGAGGGCATCGACTGCTCTGGAGATTGCCAAAATTTATACAAATTGGAAAACGATTGCTTCAGATACTCGTAGGTTAGAAAATAGATGATTGTCGATGGTAGCGCCGAAACGAGCGTTGGACTTAATCCGGACCAGAGGCCAGAGACGCCATTGGAGCAGATTATTTTGACAAAGGCATCCTATAGAGGAAAATTTTTTAATTAGGTTTACAAATTTTAGGTGAAAACCACGTTTGCCACTTAATAAATTAAAAATGGGCCAAAAAAATGTTTAAAAAGAGCCAATTCCACTAAAAATAAGATCCAAATTCACGAAAACTAAGCAATTTTGGATATAAAGCAAATTAGTTGCAAAACGAAATTTTTTTGCATCAGTTTCATAGATAAATCAATTGTTTTCTACATTCCAATTTAGGATTCATAGTGAAATTATTAAAATTGTGGTGTTATCAGTCACCACTGCCTCTATTTTTTGGTGAAGCGAATACACCACAAAAGAGGGCAGCTGTGGTGAATAGAGCACCTTATAGTGATCGGTTCATCATGTTGAATTAATGCTTTGATTGTTGTCTACATTCCAACTGAGGATTTACTTCATGGTGAAATTTTTAACAATGTGGTGTACTCTCTCACCACAGCCCAGGGTGAAGTTACTATAGGTGGCGTTTTCACCACAGCTGCGCTCTTTCGAGGGGCCAAAACGTCGTTTGCTATCTCTTTCTAGCGCGTGCTGAAAGAGCGAGCTGAAAACAGTTTTTGATCCCTCAGTACATTGGACAACCCCACCTATATATAAATTCGCCTTGTCACAGCCTTTCTTTTTTTTTGGTGAATAGAGCACCTTTTAGTAATTTCACCATGATCAAGTGGAAACTTACCATAGCACCACGCAGTGGACGCAAATTGGATGCCTTGGCTCCAAGTTTCGGCACACAATCATCGGCATTGGGTTTACAAACATGGGCCATGAGACCATTGTGAAAAACATAGCATAATTTGGATACAACCATACGTTTCTTGGACGCATTCTGAGCCTGGGTCTGGACACGGGTCTTGACCACCTCCAGCGGTGTCACTGGACAACATGATGGAAAAAAAAAAACTGTAGCTGATGGCTCAGTTGATGGTGAATTTTTCCAAATGAAACTCACCAACGAATGTGGTGATAAGGCCACCAAACAATGCCGAAATCACCTGTTGCATGGGCTTGATCCGATACCGTGGATCCTGTATCAATATCGAGGTGGGTATACGCATTGCATCCTCATCGGCATCCATCTCGATCTTAACATGCTTTGACTTTGGCTCCTCTTGCATTTTCTATTGCTACTAGCTAACAAAAAATAAAAATATAAAAATCATTTAAACAAAATATTTGCTCGAAAGTGACGTACATACCCTAGGTGTATGTATTAGAAGCAATAGCAGCATTAAAGTGAGATAGCTAGCTTTACTCAAATGTCAGAGAGACAGATAAGACTTTAAAATATGGTGGTATTTTTAACAAGATGGTATATTCACACTCAAAATGTTTTTACTAATAGGTGACGTCTTCCGATGTGGTGAGATCTTAAATACTTAAGCTGTCAACGAAGACGTCACCTTATATAAATACGCCTTGTTAAAAACTATTTTCATCTCGCTCTTTCGTTAAAAAAGATATAGCAAACGTCAATTTGGTACCTTGAAAGAGAGCAGCTGTGGTGAAGACATCACCTTTAGTAAATTCACCTTGTTCACACCACTTCACCTCTTTAGTTATTTCATCACAATGAGAGAGACAAATAGATATGTATATACTCAGGTACAGAGAAATAGAGATATATAGTTCTATAATAAGCAATCAGTACAGAGGCTGTGGTGAATAAGTACTCATCTTATTTCCCCACTAACTCACCTATAAAAACTAATTCGATACTTATCGATTCATGGTATAATGTTTATATACATAACTATATTATAGATAAAGTCATGAGAGTGAAATATTTGTAAATAAAAAAGCTAAACGATTGCAGTTTAGGAACAGGAACTGGAATCATACCTTCTAGATAAACATATATACAGTTCCATAAAGAATTATACAGATCTGTTATTATGAGTGGAGTCGTACTAGTTTTGAAGTGGATCATAAAATAAACAGAAAACTTCATCAAGAATACCAAACAATTTAAAATATACCAACTAAATACAGAGATCTCTCTTCCTATAAATAGCTAAGAGTTTTCGAAAAGAAACCCTCAAATTTAAGCATAATATCATACTCCATCAAGACAACATTTCTATTTAAAAAATCCTAAAATCGAATTTAATTTCGTTCGCTTTTAAAGATATGGAGGAAGAAAAAACGATTGCAACACGGGAGAACTACGACAAAGAAAATAATAACATTTAATAGCGAGAATTATAAATATGAATTAAATTAATCAAATTTAATAATAATAATTTGCATTACACTTAAGTTATTACAGTTAAGTATGAGTAGTAAGTCAGTATTATAGTTAAGCTTTTTTAATTGCAAAAAGAAAACCAAAAAAAATAATTAAAAAAAAAAAAACAATTGTAAGTCATCAATCAATGCGGAATTGATTGATTGATTTAGTTGATTGATAGGCGGCCAATTGAAAAACTGAACGGTTTCTTCTTCTTCTATGTGGATTCTGCTGTGATTTTTAGTAGGTGCTAGGATTTAGCAGGATGTTGCTGGCCTCGGGATTGGATTGCGGGATGTGTTTGACAGGATCTCCAGGAGCTGTTGGTGTTGTTGATGTTGTTGTTGTTGTTGTTGTTTGCCTTGTTGTCACTATCTCTGTCTCTGTCGTTTGCAGAAATGATTTACTTGTGCGCAATGGGAATCAGAGTTTCACCGGCAGTCAGTGCTGGCAATGGTGCATCCACGGTCAGGACACCATCCTTGCTGAGGGACGAGCGTATGGACTCGGGATTAACACCCTTGGGCAGCAGAAATTCACGATTATATTCCCTGTAAACGCTCTTTGTGTCTGACTTCTCCTCGTGCTTGGCATGCACCTAGAAATTAACAGAACATATTCATTAGTATAACTAATATATATAACTGATTGATAGGATCTTACCAGCAGCTTCTGATCCACGGTTTTCACAACAATTTCCTCGGGCGCATATTGGCTGACATCGAAACGCAGCTTCAGCACTTTGTTATCACCTTCATCCTGTTTATAAAGAAAAACATCATTAATATAAAGTTTATAGCATATGAGTGAATGAGTAAATCAGGACAAAGAGTATTTCATACATAGATATAGTGTATATCAGAAAACGAGAACTTGTTCTTAAAAGTTACAAAACTTATTTTTTATTTTCAATTAAAATTAACAGTATTAAACTTTTTTTTGATTTTAGAATTACATTTAAGAAAAAATAAAAAAAATCTCAGATATTTCCAATTGGGCCTTTTTTTAAAGAAAAATATCTATGCGATTTAAATAAGACTTTTAAAATTGATAACCTTTCCGTAAATTAAATTTTAAAAATTTAAAAATCTACGATATTTCCAAAAGGACATAGGTTGAAAAGTTAAATATATGTGATGTTTCGCAACTTTTAAATAAATATGGCAACATATTTGCTGTCGTCATTTTTGTTTTCAAACTTTTAACGAAAGATCTCTTTCTGTAATATTTGAAAAATCAAAAAATCTTACATATTCTCAAAAGGATTTTTAGTGTTACAAATGTTGTATTTCAAAATAAAACAAATGTGATATTCCGCAACTTTTAAATAAAAACTGGCAATGTTTGTAGTCTTCAGTGTTCCTTAACACTTTTTAACCTTTAACTGTTACTCGTATATAGTATATAGTGTATTCCTTACCTGAATCAAGGGCGAGCTAATGTCCGACACATAATTCTGTTGCTTGGGTACTCGAGATGGCAGCGCCGAGTTTGTCGTTGAGCTGCAATAATAACGATTTACAAAAATAAAAGTTAATTGGTGTTCAACAAAAAAACATAACAAAATAAAGATAAAATTCTAATTTCTTGGACATTTGTGTACACCTTCTGGATGTTGTTGTTGTGGTTGTGGTTTTTGAGTTTGTTGTGCGAAAAGTCTTGTTAAAAGTGCGTGTAAAAGCCTCCATGACAACGAATAGGAAAAGAAGGAAAGATTTTGGAAATGAATCCGCTGACAAACTCGTTTCAAATGCAACTAAAAATGTGAACTCAAACAACAAAATATTGAAGCCGAGTCTGGCAGAGATCTGCTAACAGATCCTAACTATAAATAGAGTCGGATTTCCGCTCTGAAGCGTCGATTTATTTATAAGTCTGTCTGTTGGCAGCTGTTGCTCCAAAAAAAAAACCGAAGGGGAGCTCATACATATGTTATCTGGAGTAAGCAAACTTATAGATACAGATACATAGATACATATCTCTGCTGTAACTCAAATTTATTTCTCTTTCAGACACAATGGGAACAAGCATTTGGCAGAGCTGCCAAAAAAACATTCTGTAGACTTGTCTACAAATGCAGAGCATTTTAATTTTAATACCCTTGAGGACGGTGGTATTTTAAATCAAGGTTGCAAACCGGTTCTGAACCGAACCTCGTCAAACCAATTCGGTTCGGGTTTTTAAGCAGCCTGAACCGGATCATGAACCGAACCCTTGAAATTATTTACTTTGCGAACCCGAACCTACACCGAACCGCTTTCTAAAATAAGAGGTTCGGTTCGAAAATAAAAATAATTACATACATTTTAAGGTTTTCTAATATTACGCAATTATTTGAGACTTTGGATTAAAATAAGTCATATTTAAAACTTCAAATAAATTTAAATTACTATCAAAATCTGATTTAAAAAAAAAAAAATGTAATTGGATCAAAATGTAGAAAAACATTTATAATAATAAAAATATGTTTGTATATGAAATTGAACCAAGGTTCGAACCCAAACCTTGGGTTCAGGGGGTATATAAACCAATTCACGAACCGAACCGATGTCTTGCTCTATGGTTCGAACCGTCGAACCGAACCTTTACTAAAATTTTTTAGTTAAGTTGTTTAAATCTAAAATTTAAAGCCTAAATTTTTAGTTTGAAATCATCTCTCAGCTTAGCTTACTTGAGGAAATTTAATAAGGAATTTTCATTGAAAAAAACAATTCGGTATTAATAATATTGTATCTACACTATAGCTAAATAATACTTTTTCATAAAATAAACCAAAAAGAAAAAATGGATATAGCTGAAAAGTCTATGAAATATTCTCGAGTTTATTGAACTTTTGCTCAAAACATTTGATAGAACAAAAAGCTAATACACCTGGCAAATGTTCTATATACAATGCGAATATTTGTATATTTATATGATCCAAATTGTATATACATATCGTAGATGAAGAAAAGAATTCGTATATATGCATACTAGTCATAAATACGTACATATCTATATCTATATATATATATTTGTATACTGTGTGTCTTTTGTGTTTTTTAAGTTTGAAATGTGAATTTGTTCAAGTTTTCAGTGACAACACACGAATCTGTCACTCAACGAAACAACAGTGTGTACACATAGACGTGCAGCTACATAATGTAAATAAGTGTGTACACATGTAAAGTATATACAATACATATTGTTATTAACAACCGTTGAAAATGTGTCGAAAGTGTTTAAGTAAATAAAAATAAATTGGCATTACGTATGCTTTGTGTTAATATGTTTACAAAAATGAAAATCAATTAATAAAGAAATATACAATTTGTTTAAACAAATCAGATGAGAACACTGTTGTGGCATATTATAGGAATACCTGGTTGTAGTTGTTGTTTTTTTAGTAGAGCTTTTCGATTGAAAAGTATTATAATTTAATAGAGATTTGTTTTAATTTTTTTATTATGTATGTATTTTAATTGCAGTTGTTTAATAGATTCCAAAGCAGCATGTAAAGGTGGTAAAGGAAGAAAATAGAGAGGAAAAGAGAATATAATATATGGAGAATATAATATATAGTTATTTATTGTATTGTACAAAGTAATACGTATATTTTAAAATACAATTTGCAGTACAAAGAGCAATATACACTCTCACACACACACACACACAGAAACATGCATACAGTAGGTCAAATAATTGATTTGACGTCGAAATAATTACAGTTATTAATTTATGTTTATTTTATGTTATTATGGTTGCTTTTGGGTTAAAGAAGAAGTTAAACAACAATAAAGAAAGAATCAAATTAAGATATGTAGACCAATGAGCCAGAGAGAGAGGGAGAGAGATAGAGAAAACACACGCAAGCATACATATATATTTATGTACTATTAGACAAGAAAGTATTTGGACAAGATACAAAACCCCCAAATGGTTTTTTTAACATATGTAGTTTGATTTTATACAAAATTTTCTTAACATATTCCATAGAACTATAGAAAAGCACAACAAATTAAGAAATAACATCCATTAAAAAAAAATGTTTTATTGCTAGAGAAGTCGTGTACATATTTTTTGTCCGAATCAGGGATTAAAACCTTAATCGATGCCGTAACCTTTAACCGTTTTTAACTGATTGAAATTGGTAACCGTAACTGAAACTATATCGGAAAGAAAATATTTTTTTTGTTCCGAAATTTTCGGTTAGTTGCGGTTCAGCGTTTTTCAAACAAATTTTTATATTTAATTTGACTATCGTTCTTATCAGATAGAATTTTTTTTAATCACAATTTCACAGCTTATTTATTTATTTGGTGAACTGAAATCAAACCGGTTATTTCAAAACCGACATACATATACAAAGCAAACGAAAAACGGTTAACCGTTTTAAAAGCTTATCGAAACCTAAAATACGGACTTAATCGAAACCCTGACTGAAATCGATATTCGTTTAAATCTGATAGTCTGGTCAAAACACTTTTTTGACCAACTGTTTGTACACATGTAAGTATGTATGTGTGTGTATATGTCTGCTGATAAGCGTGCCGTTCAACTGTAAACGTGTCTGTGAATACGCAACTTGCAGGCGACCTTGCCACCAACAACAACGTGCAACTGCAACAACAATACACACATACTCCCACACACATGTCATGTGTGTGTGTGTGTGTCTGTGTGTGTGTGACTCAGCGTAAAAACCGTTAATTTCAAACTCTGCCAATTGACTGCGTAACGTAAAGATAAAGAGAGGGAGAGAGATGCGGATTTAGTGATGGCACGATTAATCATATGATACTCATTAATCGATTATTTGCTCTTACTTCACGATTGAATTAAATCGCAAAACGGGTTTCGATTAATTGAATCCTTCATCGATTAAATACTCAAAAAATCGCTTTACTTTTTGCGCGTATATGCAAAATCCATCCCCAATTACACATGCTAATGTTATATCAGAAATAGCGAAATAGGTGCAAATTTAAAAAAATCATTTGATTAATCGATTATTGAAATTTTTCTCGATTAATTGCGATTAATAATCGCTTAAATTAAACTAATCATATGATTCATTAATCGATTAATGATAATGAATTATTTTTGCCATCCCTAGACGGGTTTGATTGGAGGAAGTCAAAGCACCTGCCGGAACAGACGTCGCGACGTTGGCGATAACTTTGCCGATGGCTATAGCCAAACACACACACACACACACAAACACACACACACACACACATACCTGCAGAGCATCGACTCTCTCTCACTCTCCACACACACACACACACACACAAACATGCAAAGACGGCACACGCTCAAATTCATACATCTCTCTCTCACTCTCTCTCCCTCTCTCTCTCTCTCTGTCGCCCTCTCACCGCTGACGATGATGTCATGCATATTTTTTGTGTGTGTTTTGTTGTTATTGAAAAAGCTCTGCGCGCAAAAGTTGAACAAAAGAAAATAGCAATAACAACAACAAGAACAACAATTCACGTATCAAGTGTCGACAAAAAAAAAAAAAAAAAAGCAACAACACTGAACAAATGCTAATCGATAGCCAATTGCAACGATCACACAAGTGTCATCGAATTAGAATCGAATTCAGCTGCTTACGAAACTCTAAAAATTTGCATGATATCATCTAGGAAATATTATTATTATTTATCATCATCAGCATCAGCATCAAGTCGCATCACAGCATCTCAGATAAATATTGTACACAAATTGGCAAGACAAAAAATTAACAGGCTTATACCAATGTGTACACACCATGTACATATTTACATACATATGTAAGTAAATATTTATATATATGGGACAGACAGACAACAATCACACCACACCTACGCATCAGTGTTGCCATTTTGGCGATTTAGTATCCACAGGCAAAATATTAGACAATTTTATTAACTGCTTAGTAGTTAAAAATTTGGATTTATTTTGTAAATAAGTTGACTATTTTAAAAATAGTATTTTTACAGATCACAAAAAAACTTAGTTTTTAATAATGTTTTGTAAAGATAGATAATGTGTATGAAGATATACAAATATTTGATTGTATTTTAATATCTTGTATATACAGTTTTTAATTTCAAGCAATAGTTTTTGAATTAAGAAAATTAAAATATTTTTTAGGTTTTACGATTTTTTTTGACTATAATAGTTATCGATCCAAAAGAAGTATCATAAAATTATTTAAAAAGAATGTCGAAATTCAATAAATATAAAGGATTTGTCCAAGACGACGTTTTAGTGCCATTTAATCTAGAGTTTTTCATTTCTAATATAAGTTTAAAAAATATATTTCCTACCATTTTTTTTTAGGCTTTAAAAAACACAATCAATAGGGATAAAATAAACTGCTATATCGGATCGATTAAAGCGAAAGTATAAATGTATATAATATGGAATGATGGATGATTTAATCGGAAATCTGAGTTAAGTCTCGCCATAAATGTCCAACACTACAATTGGTCAAGTCCAAGTGCCGAGTGCATTCATACATACATATTTAGACATGTAATAGATTTTGTGGTCGAGACAAGTATTTGTTATTTGCATAAACAAATCGCTAAATGCAAGCGCACGGTCTACTGAACCCCCTTCTCCTTCCCCTTCCCCATCCTCAATTCCCCTACCTTCACACCTAATGCATAAATAGACAAGTACAGTATGTATTGCGTATAATGCTAACAAATTGATTGTTCAGTAATTTCCAACTCAAATCTATACAAATTTAAATAAAACCACAAACAATTAATGTACATATATTCATCATAAGATTGAATAGAATGGAAAAAAGTCGAACGATCATTTTTTTAGTATATAAATTGGGAAAATTCATGCATTTGGGTATTGACTATAGAAATACTAGAAAAATCAATTAGTTTTCTATTGTACATGCACAATATACATATATATATATATATATATAGTACATACACGTATGTATTGTATGTATATAGAACCAGATGACGATGACGTGATCATTTATTTTTAAGCTGCCGCGTTCAACAATTCATTATATTTCATTTCATTTCACTTTGCTTCATTTCAATTTCGCTGTCCAGCTGAGCTGAGAAACTACATACGACCCTTTTTTTATTTTGAGGGCTGGCCCATCGCTATATCGCTACATGCGATATTTGATTCGATTGCTAATTGACGCTGACGCTGAGTCATCGACCTGCCTCCTCATTCCCCCCTTCTACACAACAGCGCTGCCATTTTATCCTTTTTCCCAGACAGATTTGTCCCTTTTTACAATGAATTTACTTGAATTTTTCTGAAACATCCTCTATTCGGCAATCTGGCTTTTTTTTTAAATATTAAAATATTTATTTAATATTTAAAATAAATAAGTGTCCATTGTGAATGGCTGTTCCACATCTACCATCATTCTCATGCGTTCCCCGTAGGTTATTAAAGTTGACTCGATTAACTTGTAAAGAAATCAAAAAAAGTTTGAACAAAAATTTTTTTTTTTTTTTTTTTTTTTTTTTTAGCTATTTTTGAGAGTCCTACAATTTTTTTTTTAGGTATTGAAAAACGCTTAAATCATATATTCACTTTGTTCTGGATGCTTACTCTATGTTTTTCTTTTTTAACATAGATTATTTATAAGCTTCTTTTCCAATTTTTAATATTTTTAACGGTCAAAATTTTTTGTGCATTTTTCGGAGTCCGTCTATCCTGTTTTTTTATCAATTGATGGCAGCACTGCCACCCAACAAATGGCATATTTATCGGCACATTAACTATCGACCAGGGGTGTCAAAGGTCATGTGAATTCGCCCGCAGTTTCGCAGGTGTGATGTGAATTTTTTTTTTTTTTTGTTAATTCGTTTAGTTTGGCCAAAAGTTTGTTGCGAAAGTTTTTTGGACAGCACGCAATGTAACGGTTAAACTTCATCTGGAGCATGCTAAACTTTTTTTTTTTTTTTTTTGTTGTCGCTAATGCAAATGCAACAAAAGAAGACAACAACAGAGAAGACAACAAATCGTTTCGATTATGTCATTGTCTCTGTTTCTATGGTCGGGGCCGGAGTCGAGGTAAAATGTATTAAACCAAGTGGTTTTCGAATACGAATTCGCCTCAAGTGGCGCCCACGCGACGCGACTGAAAGGCCAGCGAGGCGCAACCGCGACGACAGCAGCGACGGCGACTGCGACAGCGCAGCGTCAACGTCATTTTAAGACCCTGTACTTTTGAAAATATTACACAAAAGGGTCTATTAAACTTGTCAAAAGCGAAATACAGTTGGTAAAGCAAGTGTACTGATAAAATATAATTGAACATATTCTTTTTTTATGAAACTGGTTCGGTTCGGGTTTTTAAGCAGCCCGAACCGGATCATAAAACGAGCCCCTGAAATGATGTACCTTGCGATCCCGAACCTAAACCGAACTGCTTTCTAAAAAAAAAAAGGTTTGGTTCAAAAAAAGAAAATTACATACATTTTATGGTTTTCTAATATTACGCAATTATTTGAGACTTTGGATTAATATAAGTCATATTTAGATCTTCAAATATATTTAAATTATCAAAATTTGAATTAAAAAAAAAATTGATCAAAATGTAGAGAAAAATGTATAACAATAAAAATATTTTTTAGTGAATATCATAATTTTATCTATTTTAAATTGTAAGTCATTTCCTTGTGAAAAGAATTACTCGACATCTTGTATATTCTTGATTAACCTCAACAACAATTTTGTACATTAAAGTTACAGGGTCTTTTATAGTCGACTACTGATATTTTTACTAGTTGCTTACATATTTATTTATGTGGTCTTTTAGTACATTTTTTTTTACTTTGTTTTGTTTCAATCTTTAATGGCCGCCTTCACATTGTCTGTTTATTTAGTAAATATTTGAATTATATATTTGCGTCTGCATGTGTGAGTGTGTGTGTATCTGTGTATCTGTGTGAGTATCTGGCAAGTACGCAAGTTTTTTCTGCCGCACGAAAAAGAAAGATTCCGTTACGCCACATCATAATAATGATTGCAGAAATATGTTTTTGTATAGCCCACACACACACTAACACACACACACTTACACTCACACATGCAACCATGGGTACCGTTACCAAGTTGCATCTGAAGAGACACCCAACAAACTACAACTACAGTGGCTCTCAGCATTTCTGATCCAATACTTTTATATAGTACAAGTTTTAAATGAATTTATCAACTATAATTGAAATTTTAAAGCAAATTTCTTAATAATAATTCTGAGCATAATTTAATTATTATCTAAATTAAGCCATATCACTGCTAGTGACGAAAGCAGCACAAAGGGTGCGAAAGGCGACTAGCAATATATACAGCTAATATGGAAAATTTTGTTTTTTATTAATTTATATTTGTATTTAAAAATTTTTTATTAAACTTCATTTTGTTCGTCACAAAATTGGATATCAGAAATTTTGGGGCTAGAAATTGCTTTCGTCACTAGACTTTTACCTCGTGAAGAGGTTTCTTTTGTGGGTAAATCTATCTCGGTAAAGAAAAAATGTAGCTGACAGGCACTGTATGTAAATATATGCCAAATATATAGATACTATTAAATAAGATTTACCAAACAAATGTAAAATTAAAAAAAAAGAAACGAAAACACTCGAAAATATTTGGCAGTTTTGAAATGTGCGCTAATGGTTTGAAAACTTTTGGGTGTCGGAACATCATGTGTTGTGTGCCAAAGACAGGCAAATGGATAATTTTTAAGAATGTACATACATATAAAAATATGTATGTATATTTTTGTACACATAATGCTCGGAAGAACCAACATGACTCATTCCCCCCGCATTGCTAACAAGCAGCAGCAGAAGAAGAAGAAGCAGAAATGTGCGAGTATCTGGGGCATTCAGTGTACACGGTTTTTTTGGCCTTAGCCCAGTACGTAATCCAGCCATAAGTTTGTCTAAGATGTTGCCGTGCTGTCGACCACACATTATATAGTATCTATTTTTAGACGCACATATTATTGTATGATAGTACACGGAATACCCTAAACAACATTCGAAATTCATAAATCATTTAAATTCAAATTTAAATTAAATTCATTCAAATAAAGCTGGGAGTTTTCACTTGACTTGAAAAATTAAGAAATACTCTGGGTATTCAAACGAGTTCAAACCAAATCGAATTACACCAAAAATACTATAATTCGAATTAATCGATTAAATATCGAATCAAGTTACAGCTCTACTATCAAAAGAGAAGTCAGTATAAAGAACTGATGAGATTTTATTTTTTTAAATTCGAAAAACTCCGTCTAATACAATTGTCTCAGCTATGTTGAGAAAAAATTTCAGCCTTCTAGGTCTTACGGTTAGGGCTGTGCCATAATCAGTGAGTCAGTGAATCAGGACAAAGCGTTTAACTTATATAGATTTATTGCTAAATCTAGCAATAAATGTTTTTTTTTTAAGAAAAACACTAAGAACTGTTTTGATTTTTTGTGTGTTTGTAATATTTAGAATAGTTTTTATATTGCTGCGTTTTTTCTTCATATTATTTATTGTTTATTTTTTCAAATCTAGCAAACGTTTAAAAATGCTGACAACACTGGTTCCCATTTCAATGGATCACGTAAAAATCTCTTATAAGCCAGCTCTGACGATAACAATCGCACTAATTTCTTATCAGTTACAGTAATTGGATCTCAAACAGTTCCAATTGGATTTCGAACCACAAACAGATTTATCGATAGCATACACATAGCACATTCCAAGTTAAATCGGAAAAGGGGGATTTATACACATGCATATATATTTGAGAGATTTAAAGATATATATTTACCTGGTGGACTCGAAGAAATTGGCTTCGCGATTCATCAGCTCGTGACGGAACTTGGCCATCTCCTCCTCCATTTTACGCATCTCGGAATCGAAACGTTCCCGTATGCTGCTGAATTCCGTATCGATAACGCTGAAGTCTCCCAATTTGATGGGAATATTTCTCTTATTAGCCTCGGCCATTTTATTTATTTTTCTTTTTTTTTGTGTGTATGTGTGGTTAGATAGAACTAAAAAAAACTTCTTGCTGCTGCTGCTTCTTGTTCTGCTTCTTCTTCTGCTTTGGATTGTTTTACACGCACACCGCTAAATTCTTTTTTGTTGTTCTTCAAAACTTGGACTTCACTTTCTAATCAGACAAACCAAAAAAAATCACAAAATTTTGTATATATATATATGTATTGTACGTGTGTGTGTATGTATGTATGTATGTGTGTGTGAGTTGATTGACTCGTGTCGCACAAAATTCACCGCACTTCAAAGTTTTCTATTCGACTGTTTTGCATTTTCGTTGTGTTGACGCTTTTATAGCGTGGCCACCAAGAGCCATAGAGAGCGCAACAGCAGAAGAGAGAGCGAGAGTGGCAGAGAGCGCAAAGGAACAACAACATACATTAATACAGTTAACATGGCACAAGCACCCACACACATGTTCACATTTCGTACGCTCGCTCTATCAATGGCGCTCTCTCACCCTCACTCTCTCTCTCTCTCTCTCTGTGTTCGTCACGCCGGCAAATAACAAGTGAATGGATTTTGGACATGCGAGTGTGAATGAGTTTGCAAGTGTGCGTGTGAGGAAGAGCATTTAGAAGTGTGTTCCCTGTCTCTCGCTCTCTCTCGTGTGTTTGCCCTTCCAACCGAGCAGCTCTTACAAATTTACTCTCTGGCAACGCAAAAAATTATTATAATCAGAGGTGTTCTACAAATCTCTAATAGCGCCAAAGCAACCCAAAAGCAATTGTTGGGGTTTTCTGAAAACAAGCAAACGTTGCTTTTAAATGTTTAAAAAATTGTTGAAAGATTTTACAATTTTATTTTATTTAAACAAATAAGCGTTTAGTTCCCAATCAAATATTTCCCAACACTAAAAATAAACAAACAGTTACTTACAACTACTCAAATAACTGTTTTGACAAATTGCCAAATTCGCATAATTGTTTTATAATAAAATTTCTAGTTTTGTTAAAAAATACAAAAGATACATTACAACTTTTTCAAAAAAAAACAAAAAAAAAAACAAGTGAACGACTACAGTCGAGCACGCTCCACAGTAGGATACCCTGTGCCCAGTTACTCAATACTAAAAGCTGATTTTCGACCGATTGTTCCTATGGCAGCTATATAATATAGTGGTCCGATTTGGACCAGATTATATAACACCAGCTTAAATGCATATTCTATGAGTTTGGTTAAGATATTTCAAAAAACAAAAAACTTTTTCATACTAAAACTTAATTTTCGATTGAGCGTCTCTATGTCAGCTATATGATATAGTGGTCCGATTTGAAACAAATTTGGGCAGAATGTATAATACCAGCCTAGATGTATATTGTGTCAGTTTGGTTGAGATATTCCAAAAAACAAAAAAGTTTTTCATACTAAAACTTCATTTTCGACGTATAGTTCCTATGGCAGATATATAGATCTGATCTAATCTGCGTACGGTATTCAGGAACCTACTTATCAAGTTTAAAGTCTCTAGCTCTTATGGTCACTGAGATCGACGCGTTTGAACAGACGAACGGACAGACAGACGAACGGACTGACAGACGAACATGGCTTAATCGACTCAGCTGTTGATGCTGATCAAGAATATATATGTTTTGGGGGATATGTTTTCAGCCCATTTTCAATGTGCTCAGTGTATAAATATATACATATGTATGTCCGTTTGATTTTTCTTGTTCTTTTCTTTGTCCAAACAGTTACTTGGCATACTGTCGCTAAGCCGCCATTGTTGCTCTGTCTCTGTCGCGCACTCGCCACATTGTGGGTGGAAATGTAACCGGCAATAACAACAACAACAACAATTACGTTAGCGGCAATGACAACCGGTTTAAAGCTTAATGATCGCTGCCGTTTTAGGACACAGAACGACAGACACACATTTTTAGCCACATTGTAATACCAGAAATGTGGTTTACGTTCTAAATACATGCGTGTGTGTCTGTGTGTGTGTGTGTGTGTGGGCGGGAACGTTGGCGACACATTTCCAATTTCGATTTGTTTGTAAACAAATGCAAAACGAGATGAGTAATCGATGACATTGGCAGCCAACTCAGACATCGAAATATCGAGATATCGATGTTGTCCTTTTAAGGTTTAGGAGTCATCAGCCCTAGACGATGATTGTTTGTTTGTGGGTTGTCTTTAATTATGAATATTATTATTTACAAAAAAAAAAAAAAATATGTATGCAATCGTCACGACGACAACAACCAAATAAAATAAATTAAAAAACATCAACGAAATGCGAGTAATAAATTCAGTCATGAATTACAAAAATAAAATAACAATCATCGGCGCGACGACTTTTCGCTGCCTCTGCTGCTACCGCTGCGACTGCGGCAGCGACTGCGACTGCGATGCTGGCAGAGGCGCCCACATGGATGCTGAGATGCTGAAATGCTGAAATGCTGAGGCCGTTAATGCCACTGTCCAAACAATAAACTCATTTTCATCGAAATTGTCGACCTTGAAGGCGACAAAGATCTCGATCTCGATATTAACGAAACGACAACAACATCATAATATTATATATATGTATGTGCATACACAGGTGTGTGTATGCAACTTTTTTTGAAGCAAATCCGACTTAACGATGAAATTAAGAAAAACAAATTTCCCATGGCGTCGTCGAGAATGTTCATCTGCCACAGCAATATACATACACGTACATACATTAGGGTGCATCGTTTTTTCGAATAAAAAATGGTACCCCATATTCGTAATCTACGGTCAATTCTCAGATGCTTTACCAAGAAACCATAGTTATAGAATCAATTCCTAGTCCCCATTTTTAAAATTGAAAAATTTTGAGTTTTTACTCCTTGCGAGGACAAAAATTATTGTCTGTGTATTTAAAAGTTCTGGTCCTAACACGAGTTTTGATACCAATCTTGTTAGCATCGTACCTAAAAATAACCGAGATATGATAATAACTTCATGGTAAAAATGTATAAAAAAAAATAAAAGTTTTTCAACTCAAAAAGCAGGGAATTGATTTTAGAACTTTGGTTTCTTGGTGAAAACCTCTTAGAATTTACCGAAGATTAAGAATATGGGGTATCATTTGTAAATTTGTAAATTTTTTTCCATACAAATCGATGCACCCTAACATACATACTTATAAATACAGTTAATATATATTTTTACAGTTAGTCAGGCAATTGTTTTGTTTATATTATTATTTTTCATAAAAAAAAGTTAAAGTCAATAAATTTCAGTAATTTACTGTTATTTTTAAATAATGCAATAGTTAAAAATCAATTAAAAATTTTATAAAAATAATAATTAAATTTACATAAAAGAAAAAAGAGAAATACCAAGAAAAGTTTGTTTATTTAAAAAAAAAAAATTTGAATAATTATTTTGCAAAATAATTACTTACTCTATACATATATAGATTAAGATATATAGATAGTTACTCAAGAAATTGTAAGGACGAATAAAAATTCATTAAATTTACGGTTTTTTTTTTAAATATTTATATTTTCTAAAATGTATTCCAAAAAGAAATTGTGTAAATTTTTTTATTTTATGAAAACACTTTCCTAACTAACTGTATATCATTATGTGAGTGATACGTCTTTAACCACACTTTTTGTATTTCGTATTTCGTATGGCATTCCAATTCATTTCCCCGCAAAACAAATGCAAATCAATCAAAATTCGCTTGCGATGATTTAGCATGGAATTTTTGGCTGATGTATAATACGCCAATTTTTCAACTAAGGCAAATAGATCTATTGCGTGGGCGTCGCTGCTTGACGACAGCGTTCAAATATACAGATATATTTATATATATATATATATATATATATATACATATATGTATGTTTGTATGTGTCAGCATCTTCAGCAGCAGCTGGCAAAGCAAAATACTAAAAGTGCTCTGCGTATGACATGGAATAATAATAATATACACAATACAGATGTAAAATTATTTATTAAGTCAAACATTAAATGAATTAAAATTGCTGAAACTGGTACATAAAAGAATGTGGGCGCTTTATATTGTGGGTAGATCTTGTTAAGATCATTATACGGAATAGTATGTTCATTCATAACGAATTCCATTATGAATCATACCTGACGACATATGTAAATTGGTTCTTGAATTTTCGAAATTAATTAATAAAATAAAAATAAAGTTTTTAAATTTGGTAATGGTAAGGTAATTGATAAATTTACAATTGTTCTTAAATTTTGTTCTATAAAATTATAGTGTAAATTAAATTTATTTACATAAAATAATATAAATTAGTTTAAAAACTGTTAGCGCTGCATTTATTTAAAAAAAAAAGTATGTCAAGCTGGTCACACTTTTAATGCATCAGTGGCACTGATTCAGTGGCACTTATCGATTAATCGATATGGCGCTGCCAACTGAGCTATTTTAAAGTTCTGGCTAAAACAAGATCGAAAACTGCAAACTGCGTGCATTTGAAATTTTTAGTATTTTGCTAATAATTTGTCATAAAAAATTAACAATTCAATAAAAATTGTTATTACCAAATTAGCTTAAATAAAGGTAATCTTTTTTATAAATGCTGACAGTTTGTTGTGCCTCAGCGTGGAGAATTTTTATTACTAACTTTAAATTAATTTTATCCAAAAGTTTAATTAAATATTTAACAAAAATTTCTGTAAAATACTCAATACTCTTGCTTTAAAATTGTGATACATTTTGGAAATTTAATTGATCACAATCTGAAAATGAATCCGCGAACCAAGCCTGCCAACTTGTTTTCGGTTGCGATTATGAAAACAAGTTGGCAGCACCTTTGTATAAAATGGCTACGTGTGTGTGTGTATGCGCAGGCAAACAAATATAAACACAGTATTTAGCAGTGAAATAGAAAAAGTAAAATTATACAAATATAAAGACAAACAATTTGAAATTGAAGCTGTCAAGTTGCCATAAGGAATGGACAGAATGAACGCCTACTACACGTTATATTCGGGCGACAACTATGACGACGAATCAATTGGCGACGAGCGTAGCGAAGAAGGTAAGAATGAAAGAGGAAAGGAAATGAAAAGGAGGCTTTGACTTTTGCTGTCAGGCTCTCAAATCATTTTTAAAAAAAAAAGTCGACAGACATGAAATTGTGCTTAGTATGCTTTCAACCATGCAACGTTTAACAATTCCAGATACGGATGATGCGAGTGAAACGGAATTTCGCAGTCCAAATCGTTATGGTGGCACAAACGGTACATCCTCCAACAATAGCATCAATAACAACAACAACAACAACAGCAACAACAATAATAACAACAATAGCAGCAACAGCAGCAGCAACAACAATAACAACATGGGCAGCAACAGCGAACTGAAAGAACAGTGAGTGCAATTAGTGTGTACACACCAGGGACCGTATTTGAAATATAATAATTATTTTTGATTTTAATAAAATATAATTTTTAATTTAAAAAAAAGATATATTTGATTAAAAAAAGAGATAATATTTGATTAAAAAAATATATAATTTTTAATTCTAAAAATTAATTTTAAATAATAAATATTAAAAAAAAAAATTTTTATTATTTTTGATTCAAAAAATATAATATAATTTTTAATTATAAAAATCCATTTAAATAATAAATATCAAAAATAATATCTAATTACTTTTGATTTTAAAAAAATATATAAATTTTAATTATAAAATTAATTTAAATAAAAAATATCAAAAATAATTATTATACTTACATTTTTATATGAAAATCAAAACATAACGCATATTTTCAAATTTTATTATATTAATAAAATTAATCATTTATCAATTGTTATAATAAGAATTTAAAATAAAAGTCTATCATAAATACTATTTGCTGTCCCTGGCAATAAGTGTGTACACACTGGCTGTGAAATTAATCTCTTCTTTTTTTTTATATTATAGAATGTATCAACACAAGTTGATAAATCTGCAAAAACAGCTGGAGGAACTGAATCAACTGATGCATCCGGAATATATGAAAAGAGTACGGAAATTGGATAATCAATTAAAGGAGCGACGTCGTCTGAATGAGATCTATAAGGATTATATGCGCGATTGTGTGGAACGTGATTATATATTGGAGAAGAAGGCCGCCCAAAAGGAGTACGATGAGAAAATGATGGATCTTAAGGATAATCTGATAGCGGACTTTGAGGATCGCAAGCGACAGATTGAAAATGAACGTTATAGTCTGGAATTGACCAATGATTCGACGGAAATAAAGACAACGGTGACACGTAAACTCAGAAGACGTCCAAATGAACCGTTACCGGTGATTGAGAAACGCCGTAAGCCGGCAACGGGACAATTATTGGTCTATCAATTGGATGATAAGGAAATTGAGTCCGATCTCAAGATGATACAACGTGGCAAACCAATGCCACTGCAACAGAATGGATTAGGCAACAACAACTACAACAACAGCAGCTCGCAACAACAACAACAATTACAACAGCAACAATCCCAACAGCAACAACAACAACAATCGCACAATTTATTAGCCGAGGCAAATAGTTATGTGGAAACCCGAATTGAGGATAATAAATTGTTGTACGAGAGACGTTGGTTCTGTCGAGGACAACACGTCTATGTGGAGGGCAAGGATATGAACAAGTTTGCAGCCACCATCTCAGCAATTGGCAATGAAGTTGTATGTCTTAAATATAATCCCCATTTATACCCATTCATTAATCGTCTTCCATATCATTTACAGATCTGGGTTAAACGCTCCAACGAAAGCAAATTCAAGATCAACATGTCGCATTTGGCCAAGGGCAAAATATCCATTAAGAGACGCTAGTTTTTTATTTTTTAAATTTAAATTTAAGCATAAATTTTATTTAAACAAATCTTTTAATTACAAATATAAATTGTAAATAATGTAATTTGAGGATTAATCCATTGATCATCTTGTTCGAAGTTCCAACGAATGCTATATAATATCTGGCATTACAGATATTGGATGTCTGCTGCTTCTTATGGATCCATGTCCAGTTCCAGTCCAATGTTTATGAAATATAAAACAAGATTGTAAACCGTTTCGAGAAGACATCAAGAAATTTCTTCTAAAGACTGCGTTTTGTATATAAACCTCTGGAAACTGTAAAGAAAAACTATCACATCTGAAAAAGATGAGATTTTCATAAATTAAGACCAATTCTTGGATAAAAGATGCTGTGGAATGTCCAGAAAGGTGAAGAACTGCATTACAAACTGTAAGGAAAGATTAGCATATCTAAGAAAGTGCTGAAAATATGAGAAGAGATGGATGCTGCATAATGTCCAGAAACCTGACAAACTGTTCTGAAAGATTATCACAACCAAAAAGCTATCTTTTAAGGTAATCGTTCCATTAGAGAACCCTAGAGCTTGCATAGAATATGATATAAAATGGGTAGAAGCCTGAGGAACTGCTTAAGGAACCCTAACTTAAGGTAGTCACATCTTAAAAGCTGCTTTCCCTATTAAAATTAAACTCTTGGATGAAAGATGCTGTCTAAAGTCTAGAAACCTGAAGAACATCTTTGTAAATTTTTAAAAGAATAGCCACATCTAAATTGCTTAAAATATGAGATGAGATCAGTTAAAACCAAATATGCTGTGAAATGTCTGTTAAGCTGAAGAACTACTCTAGGAATACTATTTTAAAGTTGCCACATCTAAAAACCTGCTTAGAAGATGCTAATTTCATCATTTAAGACAAAATCTTGGATCAAAGCAGCTGTATAATGTCTAGAAAACAGAAAAACTGTTTTGGAAACTCTAGGGAAAGATTGTCATAACTTGTAATCTGATTTTGAGATAGAAATTTTATCAAAAATTATGGTATGGAATGTCCAGAAACCTGTGAAACTGCTTTAGGAACCTTCATTAAAGATTGTCACATCTAAAAAGCAGTTTTTAAGATGCCTGTTTCTTTATATAAATTAAACAATGGGATAAAAGATGCTGATTTTAAGATAAAAGTTCCATCAGGGAATATGGTATGGAATGTCTAGAAACCTGAAGAACTGCTCTAGGAACCTTAACTAAAGATTGTCACATCTCTTTATAGAAAAAAAAGTGATATTATTGTGTGTATCAAGAAAGGATTAGCTATACTATCATACACAAATGCTTTATAGTCATCTAACTAGTTAATACTTCTTTACTATTATAAACCTTATTTTGTGTATGGTTGAAGTTTCATCTGTATATCTTTCCTTATAGGAGTGTCAAGCACATGGAGAGTACTGCTCTTTAACCTAAGAAGCTATTGTTTTTAACATACATCGATATGATCCTAACTCGAATAATATTCAAAACTAGTTAGCTGTATATAAATAAATAGATAAAACTAGCGAAAACTAATGTTATTTGCTGATTTCATGCCGTGTTCTCTTTCAAAATTCCACTTTTTCAAGAACTTGAAAAAGCGCGGGAAAACGTTCTATGCGCTTTTATGTGATAATTTATCATATAAACGATATGAGATAAATGTGACAATCTAAGCTGAATTTAGCACTGATTTCTCACTACAAATTTCCACAATAAAAATAGAACGAAAAAAAAAAATCAAATACAATAATTTTGATAGTTTTGTTACACTGTGCTTTATAATTTTACAGCAAATTTTAGTTTTGCTTTCTCATCATTTTTTTTTGTTATAAAACATACACACAATATATAATTTTGTTGTTTGTTGTTGTTGTTGTTGTTACTACTGATCGCTTTTTTTGTTTGTAGAAATCCAAAAATAAAAAACGCCATCTAGTTGCGGGAACCACGTCCGAAACCGCCACGGAACTCAACCTCACCGGCTCCGGGTCCGACATCCCCCTTCTTGTCCACACCGCTGCCGCCGGGAGCGCGTCTGTAGGCGGAACGATCCTCGCCGGTCTTGGAGGCGTCGGCTGGTCCGCGTGGTCCACCCGCCGCTGGACGTGGACGCAGTGGCTCCGAGCGTGCCGGACGCTTCAAGGTGGAGGGCACAATCTCAGGGGGCAGATGCAAGTAACTGCGCAACTCCTCAATACCCTCGTTGGTCAGATACCAATAGTAATGACGCCAGGCGAACTGCTCCTTGACCAGGCCACGAGAATGCAGCGATTGCAATGCTTTGATCACATGCAAATTGGGAATTGTATCCAATTCGGGATGCTTCTGTGCATGGAAATCCTTTTTGGCCACAATGACGCCCTCCTTGAAGAGGTACTCATAAATGGCGACACGATGAGCCTTTGGCATGAACATGCTGCACAAAAACAAACAAAAAAAATAACAAAAAAAAACAAATATCAGTATATATGTATATATATGTATATATATTTATAAGTTGTCAACTGCAATTGTTGTTGTTTTCTTTTTCTTTATTTGGAGGGGGTTCCGTTTCAAATGTCAAATCAAATGCGCACAACACTTGAAATGACAGCTGCAGCTTTAATTGCCACATTCACTTTACATTCATTTAATTTAGCACTTGTGCGGATTTGCAATTATTTAGCAGATTTAGTTTTGATTAAATTTCACATACTTTGCGTCTTCTATGTAGCAGAGACCGGAAAGAAAGGAAAAGCGAGTTGACAGCTGTCAGCTATCAAATTCTTCTTCTTACCCACCAATATACACACAGGGTTGCATGCGGCGTTTGCATGTGAATGCGCGTGTGCAGGGTTGCTTTTGGCGCCTTAAAATATGCATTTGTGATATTCCCACAATTTATTGCACAAATTATTATTATATTAGGAATAATTTGCAGTGAATTGAAAATATCAAAAAAATAATTTAACATAATTGAATTATTTGCTTACAACATATAAATTTTACAATTCAAACTTTTAGCACAATTGCTTAATTATCGTTTTGATTTATGGTGGAAACATTTGCTTATTTTTATTTACATAATTACCTACGTAATATATATTTTAACTTTATTTAATTTTCCGACATGGTTTAGACAAATTTGCTACAAAATTAGTTTTTTTTTTCAATTAAAAATCGGAGTTATCGGTCAAGTGTGTCGTCACATATATTAATCGATATTGTGAATTTTTATCGATAAATCTATTTTGGCGACAATAATTCAAAACACACAATAACACCAACATTTTAAGAGTTTTTACAACTCAAAAACTCAATTTCGAGACCGGTTTTGAAACGGAATGTCATTTTGAACATATCTTGGCCATGGTTTGCGTTTGATGGTAAGGGTCCCCCCTTTAAAATTTTGAAAAATGAAAATTTTAAATCTCAAGTTTTCACGTTTAATCAACTCCTTATATCGTAATTAGTATAAAACAACACTTTAAATTTGATTTTAAGACCTTTCATTTTTTTGTAAAAAATCATTCAACATTGTACAACAATTTTGACTTGTAAAGTAGCTAGGTCAAAGTTTTAACCAACTTCTAACGTTCATAACTTTATTAAAACTTAACCGATTTTCAAGTGAAATGTCATTTTGATCATGGATTAGCCTCTGAACTCATTTCGCACTTAAATTTAATAAATTTATTTTAAAAAAAATTTCCTTCTGCATCTTGGATTTGATTGGAATTTTGAAAATCGAAAATTTTCATTCTCTAGCATTATATCTTTATCAAGTCAATGTCAACTCAAAAAGTCAATGCCTGAATCTTATCATCAATTCGAAAAGGACAGCAATATTTATTTCATTTTTTTTATTTAGATATTTATTTATTGCCTACTTATAAGGATGGTATACAAACTACAAAAAATACTGCATACTTTTACTTGTTTTACGTTTTTATATGATTTTAATTAGTTAAACAAAATAATTGCAAACTGCTTGACCAATGAGCAATTATTAAAACAATACCAAATACTAAAATGATATCTTCAAATATTTTTGGGCAATCGATAAGATTACAGGTCAGTCTAACAACTTACAAATTCTATACCATACGAGAAAACGATAAAATAATGTTTCGGCTCTTTTGATATTGTACATTGTATTGCAATCTTAACATAATATGTTGGATTGATATTTCCCAGAGCTAATTACCAGCAATACTAGTGGTAATACCAATAGTATTTTCTGCAGAATCAATTCAAATTGTCCAGTTGTTGATTAGATATAATTTGGGGCCTAGGTTCTATGAAAATATTTATTAAATTTAGTCTTCTTGATAAATACACTGATAAAAATGACAGTTGAAAAAACTCAAATTAATAAAAAAAATTCTATCATTAGTAGTATTCCAAATTTTTGGTTTTTTAGTGCAATTTTTTTTAAGAAAATTTTTCAAAATTAATATTTCTGTCTGAGAACAAGTTTTCATCTTAAAAACTCTAAGTAAACAATTTGGTTTTTAATAATTGTTTAGTGGTTATTAAATTGTTCATATTTTTAATATGTAATATATTTAGTTTTACTATTTAATATACAGCTGGTTTATTTTTAGCCCAGAGTAGACTTTTGTCGAAAATTTGTTATGATAGATGATTCTTTTCTTTAGATTACCTGGTTTGTATTTTCTAAACACCTTTTAGTATTTTGAAATTTATAATCAGAATTCGATTAAATCAACAATAGCACAATTACATGGATAATTTCGAAAGAAATCTGAAAAGTAGGCTATATAAATCTTTTGAAATGCACTCCATTAATTCCGAGGTATGAGTAAACATTTTTATGATGGGTTTTTATTCCGCCTTTCACATTTGATTAAAGTCCAACAGAAAAAAAAATTGAGCGTACGCAATTTTACAATTTTGTTGGCAAACGTGTGGACAAGACGATAAGATTACTGACCCAGACTAAATAATAATATATGTTCTATATAGCTCGAATATGAAACTATTTTATGGTTCCTATGATAGTGTATATCATATGTCTATATCATGCTGGACAAGCAAAATTGCATTTTTTAAAAGATATTGTTGGATTAGTTAAATAACGTTGTTGATTATTTTACTTTCGCATTCGCAGAAACCAAAAAGCAGCTGACTATATTCTGTAGAATCATATTGATTAGCCGATTAGATATTTTATACTGGGAATGAACTCGGAATTTTACTGAGATCCTATCGTAGAAAATATATGTTATATTAATAGAACATCTCTAGATCTTGTGAGTAGATCACGTGGAATGATTGTATATCTCAAGATTCAAAATCAAAATAAGTGGCAAACTCGGGAACCCATGACTAAGTCGGTTGCTCCCATCAGACATATCATTTCAAGTGGTCAAGTTTATATGGCTATAAAAGAAAAAAAAAACTGAATATTACTCAGCTACTATAAAGGCGAATCCAATCCAAAAAGTAATGCCTTATCACTCGAGGAATAAAATACTGATTAGCTTTAAGCGAATATTATTTGGCAATAGATGGCATATGGCAAATGGTAATACTTCTTATCGGTACTACCGAAACCGTATAAAAGCAACCGTTATGTATAGTCATCAAAGTAGTTGAACGTAGCAGTAGCCAAGGAATATGGCTAGATTATATTTAACATTATTACTCTTCGCTTTTGGCCTGGTTAATGCCAGCAATGAAGATCTGGAGACACATGCAGATTTTAACATCGAGAGTTACCAACGTATGGTCCAGTTGCGCCATCTGGCGGTCGAGTTCTTCGATTATTATGAGAACATCACAGCGACGGATTTGATAGTGCCCGGTACAAGAGCCCCCAATCAACAGGATATGCTTTGTCTGGCTGAAGTTGCTCAATTGAATCAGGGATTAAAGTCGGGCAGCATTTGGGCATTGAGAAGTAAGTAATCTCTAAAAAAAAATATGCAGGAATAACATTATATTTGGTATCAAAAAAAGGTAAATTTCGCAAAAATATTAACTAAAAATATTGCAAAATTTTCCTTTAAAACAATCGCATTAAAATATCACAGAAAAAAAGCAATTTTCCAAATTGATTTACATACAGAAAACAAAAAATTATTTTTCGAAAAGTGTACCGAAATCGTACCGGTTCAAACGTGTCGGTTTTCGGTTCTTATAAACAAATTTATTTCGATTACGGTTACGGTACTCAAAATTAAACGGTTAAGTTCGGTTAACGGTTCCGGTACCAGTTTCAGTATTATTCCCTGATTATATCTATTAAATTGGGTCTCTTATTTTTTTTTCGCGACAAAGCGGTTGTCAAAATTGTTATTTTCGATGAATTCTACAAAGGTTTGCCCAAGAAACTAAGGGTCTAAAACAGTTTCGAGCTTTCCATTTTTAAAAAGAAGTTATATGTGTTTTATATGGGTAATTAACCTTCAAAAAAAAAAGTAAAAATCCTAATAGAGTTCGATTTATGATGCATTCAGTGATAAGAATTAGTTGGCAAACTCTTTTTAAATGAAATTTCAAATAAATTCAATACGCACTTTAATATTGAATCTTCTAAGAAACTTGACAAAAGTTATTATGTTTAAACATTTAAAATTCAAATTCAATTTAAAAAGACTACTTTACCAACTAATTCTTAGCTCTAAATTCCTCATAAATCGACCAATATACTTAAAATTACTTTCTCCAAATAGACCCACTCTAATATCTATATATATCTTTCATTTCCTATTCCTATCTTCCTTTCTCTATACTCAGTGATCGACTCCTGGGGTCGACTGCCCGCTGGCCTGCTCTATGGCAATCTGAAGGATCTGGGCAACTTTGACGAGTGCATCAGAGTAAATCGAGAGGTGGCATCAACTGGACACACACTGAGAGGCAAATACTGTCCAGCGAAATTGATCTCTGGTAAAATGTTGGGACCCGATTTGCCACTTGTGGGATTTCTGAGCATTCAGACAGCTGTCTGTTTTCCTGCTTCCTGCACTGGTCAACATATAGAAATATTGCTGCGTCAGCTGTTTCAGCAACTTCTGAACATTGAGATCAATACGGAATTGCAGGTCATCAAAGAGAAGAATTGTCAGACGGCGGAGACCGAACCCTGGGATGGACTGACCATATTCACAGTGTAAGTTTAAAAGGATCATACATTTTTTATACCCTGTACGATTATATCAAGTTTCTTGAAGAGCCGTCAGTGCTTATAAACACCGAGATCTCTGAGATGGTAGGAGCTAGGAGCTCCAAATTTGGAATGTAGACTCCTTATAATGTCAGCCAGATTGAGTATTTTATTTTATTTTGCCACGCCCCCTCTGGAAGGCGTAATTCTAATGAACCTACAACACCTTATAGTCTAAGGACAGAGTTTAAGAGTTTGAAACATAAAATGTTGTTATATAGGTCCTGAATAGCATTCGAAATCTAGATTGCTTTTATTTTTGGATCGAACCACTAAATCACAAGTTTTTGTATCAAAAATTTCTTTGTATTTTGAGATATCCTATTCTAGTAATTGATCTTATTCGTCCTGACCGAATTTGGTTCAAATCGGTTCACTATATTATCTAAGTGCCTAGTCTGTCGACTGGAACAGTCATGTTTTATATTATAATAGTCAAAATTTGGTTTCATGATACAGAATCAGTCGCGTTTTTCAAAAAGATCAAAGCAATCATAAAAATGATCAGGGAACAAGTTATTATAAAGCCTTAATTCTAACAGCTTATTTTTTAAATAAATGACTAAAAACATATGAATTATCTTATAAAGTAGTTTTTTCATATTGGTATTCACAAATCTTTGTCACAAACTTAAATTGTAATTGTATAATTATATCAACTTCATCTTGTTTTTTTGCAGTGTCCTGATTGGCATATTGGCTGGATTAGTGTTACTGAGCACACTATATGATTATTTCTTCTGTGTGGATCAAAGTAAGTGAAAAGTTCAGTTCAAGTGGCATCCAATCTGTTATCTAATCTATTCGTAGAACGATTGCCTGCCATCGTCCAGATCTTTTCGGCCAGAGTCAATTCACGAAGTCTCTTTCGAGTTGTGGACAGCAAATCGAATCCGAATGTTATCGATTGTCTTCACGGGATTCGCTGTATGTCGCTTATCTGGGTTATTTATGGACATGATTATATAGTATCTGCCATGTCGCCCAATATTAATTTGGTCGACGTCATACCGGTAAGTAATTCACATGATTATCACTTGACTTGGATTAATCGCATTCTTGCTCTTGCTTTTTATCAGTGGTTTAAAACACCCTTTAGCATGTTCATTGTGCACGGTCTTTTCTCGGTGGATACTTTCTTCTTTTTGAGTGGTCTGCTCGTTGTTATGGTTGCTCTGCGTACCATGGAAAAGTAAGTGGATTGAAATAATACGATTTTTAACCTTTAACCGATTTTAACCGATTCAAGTTGGTAAACGTAGTGCTACCCTAACCGAAAAAAAACCGTTTTTTTTTATAACGAAACCGAAATATCGAAATTATTCAAACCGAAATAACCGATAAGTAACCGATTCAGTTCAAAAAAGCTTTACATTCAATAATGTTAAGATGTTATCAAATTTTATCAAAAAAAATATTGATTTTCAATTTGAATATCGATTTTATAAAATAGATATTTTTTTTAATCCATAACATTTTCTCAACGAATTAATTATTGTGGTAAACCAAAATCAAACCGATTATTTCGAAACCGAAATATTAAAAAAAAAAAAACGGTAACCGTTACGAAACGGATATACAAAGATTTTGCGTTATCGATAACCGAAATCTAAAATACGGACATAATCGAAACCCTAACAAAACCGATATATGTTTCGATTTGATACCCTGGATTTTTTTTTTTAAGATTTCACTACAATATTGAATAAATTGCAGAACCAAGGGAAAACTGAATGTGCCATTGATGTATCTGCATCGTATCCTACGCCTAACTCCTGTTCTGGCCCTGGGAATCCTTATCTATATGACGATACTACCTATTTTGGGTAGTGGACCAGTATATAATACCTTTATCAATGTAAACATCGGACCGTGCGAGAAAAGTTGGTACTGGACACTGTTATATGTGCAGAACTATGTTGTGCCAATGGATATGGTGAGTTTATATTCAACAAACAATTTAAGGATCAATTGAAGATTAATCTTTATTATTATGATAATGATAGTGCCTGCCACATAGCTGGTATCTGGGCGTGGATATGCAGCTCTATATCATCTCACCTCTTTTACTGTATGCACTCTACAAATGGGGCAAGAAGGCTGTGGCAGGAATTGTGGTGATAATGCTCCTGCTTGTTGCCTGTCTCTTCAGCATGATGATGGTCAGGGGTTATTCCATGTAAGTGAATCGATAATACTGTTAATATAATCCTCTAATTATGATCCTCTATGAATGATCCTCCATAAAAGATCCTCTATGATTGATCCTCTATTAATTTATCCTCTATTTATGATCTTCAATGATCCTCTATTCATGATCCTCTATTAATGATACTCCATTAAAGATCCTCCATTAATGATCCTCTATGTATTATCTTCTATGAATGATCCTCTCTTAATGATCCTCTATTAATTTATCATCTATTAATGATCTTCTATTAATGATCCTTTATTCATGATCCTCTATTAATGATCCTCCATTAAAGATCCTCTATTCATAATCCTCGATTAATGACTTTCTAATAAAGATCCTCTATTAATGATCCTCTATTAACGATCCTCTATTCATGATCCTCTATTTATACTACTCCATTAAAGATCCTCTATGAATGATCCTCCATTAATGATTCTCTATGAATTATCCTCTATGAATGATCCTCTATTAATTTATCCTTTATAAATGATCTTCAATGATCCTCTTTTAATGATACTCCATTAAGGATCCTCTATTAATGATCCTCTATTCATAATCTTCTATTAATGATCGTTTATTCATGATCTTCTATTAATGATCCTCCATAAAAAAGATCCTCTATTAATGATCCTCTGTTGATGATCATCCATTAAAGATCCTCTATTCATATGATTAATGATCCTCCATTAAAGATCCTCTATTTATTTATTCTCTATTCATTTATCCTTTGTTAATTGATCCTTCATAAGTGACCTTCTATTATTGATCCTCTATAAATGTATCCTCTTTTATACAGGGAATTTATGATTGATTCCGATAAAATCTACTTTACAACTCATACACGCGCCTCTCCCTGGATAATTGGTCTACTCTTTGGATATTATCTACATGTGAATCGTGGCAAATCTTTCAAGTTGAACCATCTCACTGTCTGGCTGGGCTGGATCATCAGTTTGGGTTTGATCTTCACCTGCCTCTTTGCACTGTACCCTTATCAAGAGAATGGATATGCTCTACCCACTTTGAATGAGGCTTTCTATGTGACTCTCACACGTATTGCTTGGCCACTTGCTCTGGTCTGGATTGTGTTTACCTGTAAATATGGCTATGGTGGAATGGCCAACAGTTTCCTCTCCTCTCCCATGTGGCAACCGCTGTCGAAGCTCTCCTATTGTGCATATATCGTCCACCTGTTTGTCGAGCAGTTCAATTCGATCATTACACACACCAGCACATACTTTAGCGACTATCAAGTGGTAAGTTAAACACAACATTTAAACTATTCAAATAAAACTCTTTGTTCTGACCTACTCACTGACTGACTGAGCATTGCACAGCAGAAATCTTAAGACCTAGTATACTGAAATTTTCACATAACGTAGCTGTGACGATTTGATTGTACAATAAGACGGCTTTTTGGAAAATTCGAGCTGCAAGTCTATCAAATTTGGGTTCAAAGTTCACACTTTGAGTGCTTAGTATGAAAAACTTTGGTGTTTTTTGCGCTAACTCAACCAAACTCACAGACTAGGTGTTTTTTACCATATGTAGCACTCGTATTAATTTTAATCAAAATCGGATTACTAGGTCATATAGCTGTCATAGCAACAATCGGGTTGAAATTAACCTTTTGTATGAAATATAATATAATAATAGTATTACAAATTTTAATCACAATTATCTATTTACACATTTCTTTTACTCTAATCAGATGCTGCGCTTTTGGTCAGACTTTGGTTTCACCGTTCTGGCTGCATATTTCCTGTATATTTTGTTGGAGGCACCCACTGGTGGCATACAGATGCTGTTGCTACCAAGCGGTAGACCCAAACAACCACAACCTGCGGCACCTACTCAAATTGAGCCGAGAGAGAGAGCGAATGAGGAGAGCAACGAACCTGCGCCTCCTCTAGAGGAAAAGACGCCGGTGGATAGTTAGATTAAAGCTGTAAATAACTCAATTCATTTAAGTTTTTAATATTTATTTATTTAGTATTTATTTAGAATTTTATTAAAAGTAATTTGTCAAATATCTCTGTATATAATATTAATTTTAAATTTTATTAAAAGTTATTTGTCAAATATAGTTTCTCTCTTTTGCAAAAATAACGCTTCTGAAAGACCTAATAAAATAATGTTAATGGTTATAACATAACATGTTATGAAAGGATATACCATAGCATAATGTTAACATACATAACATAACATATAACAAGTTGACTCTGTATATAATATTTATTTTAAATTTTATTACAAGTAATTTGTCAAATATAGTCTCTCTTTTTTGCAAAATTAACGCTTCTGAAAGACCTAATAACATAATGTTATTGATAATGTTAACATAACATATTATGGAAATATATACCATAGCATAATGTTAACAGACATAACATAACATCTAACAAGTTAACACGACAGCTTAAGTCTGTTAACATGAAACACGATTTAAATTAAAAAGTATTTAAGCGATATTTACTCATTAGCTCCGTAATTACTTTATTGAATATTATTATAGTTAACATAATGTTAAGGAAATAACATCACAAATGACGCATCTGTAATTCAATCTTTTAATCATATGAAAAAGATAGTTTTTAATTGATGTGAATATTTAAAATAATGCTCAAATTGTAGATAATTGTTCGTTATGCTTTGAACTTTGATTGATGTGATGTTGTGTCATGTTTGGCAGCCATATTTATTTTGTTGCTTTCGAGCAGGGCAGACATTGACCACTGAGGCACAGGGTGTGCAGTGTTTCGAGTACAGGGTGCATCCAAAAGTGTGCAATACTTATTGCTTATGATTCTTAATAAATATATATTCAATTATAATTATTAATTTATATTTTGTTTACCAAATAGGGTATCTGCTAGTCCAGCACTGCACAGAAGTATGTCAAGAGCAGTGAGAATATAATTTAATTGTCGAACCACTTACATACATCAACCAACTGTTGCTGTCCCTGTCACTCATCCATTTAATGAGCAATCTGAAATCAAAAATCAGAAATTTTTGATCGGTTTTCATTGTATTTGAAAGATTTGCATTTGCCAGCCTCTAATTAAGTGAACAATTACAAACAAACAAAGGGAATTAGTATGTTAGCTTTGATCGAGTGTGCTCGACTATAAGATACCCGACGCTTAATTTTCTAGATGAAATTTGAGAGTATTGATTTTCGTAGAGACAAAAACGGAAACAAATTCGTAATTTGAATATTTAATGAATAAAAGATGAAAGTCAAAATTTTTTAAAAATTTCTCTAAGCCGTTTAAAATTTTTTCAAATAATATGGTGTAAAAAATTTATAATATTTCTTAACTTTGTTAAAAAATCCAGTAATACTATATTTATTAAGATTATTCAAATATATATTTTTGGATTTCTGATATTCTTTACTTAATTTACTTTTCCAATAGTTGTACTTTAAATGTTTTTCTACCCTGTTGATGCTTAAAAATGACAAAAAAAAAAGAAGGGTATTATGTATTTTATGTTGTATTTCAGATTCCTGCTTTCGTTTTTTTCCCATCTTAATATTGGATTCTTTAAAAATTTTTAATCACTGGGGACGGCAGTTCGCAATTTTTATGTACGAAAAAAGCTCACCCTTTTTGCGCATAATGCAGAATTCAAATTTTCAGCTATTATTTTTTTATGTTTATTTAATATTTTTTTATTTAAATAAATTTCATTCGTCACAAAATGGGATATCAGAAATTTTGGGGCTAGAATATGCTTTCGTCACTAGACTTTTACCTCGTGTAGAGGTTTTTTTTTTTGATTTTCTATATACTTTTGCACGAGCTGCTTATACCCATTGGTACAGGGTATTTCAAGCAGTTGGTCGAGCTTGGATTAAGGGAGGCGTGGGAGAGAGAGGGGGGAGAACGGTGTCTGGGGTAAACCGAGATTTCACACGTCGCCCAGTCAAGTTGATCTCCGGCGGATCTCGTCCAGATCGAGTGTCATGTGCTGCTCATGTAGTGCAACTGCCTCCCATGCTAATAATTGCAATTAATTGATCTGTTCCCCTGTTCCCCTGTCCCCCCCTTATCCCCTTATTCCCATGATGCTCCGAGACGCATCAATAATCCCATAACTATACAACTATATAAATGCCAGTGACTTGAACAATCCGCATCCAAGTAGAATTCGTTTGTCTCTTGAACAACATGTCGCGTTTCGTTTGTTTGGGATTACTCCTCCTGCTGGCTGTCGTGGCAGTCTCAACGGCTCCACACGAGGATTTAACCAAGGAGCATACCGTCGAGGTGGCCGAGGAGTGCAAAACGGAGACGGGCGCCACCGATGAGGATGTGGAGCACATGATGCACCATCAGCCAAGTGATTCCCATGAGGGCAAATGTCTGCGCGCCTGCATGATGAAGAAATTCGAGATTGTAAGTTAATCACTGATCTGCAAGGATCCGATCATTGTATACTAGAGTCGGTTACATTTTTTCGTAATCTACCAAGAAACCATGGATCTAAAATCAATATCGATCTTCCACTTTTTACAGAGCAGTTATTTGTGTTCTATATATGGGTAATTGTCTGTTAGCTGGAAATTACATCAGAAAAAAAAAATAATTATAATAATAATATAACCCACAGACAGAGGCCGAATTATAATGAATTTCGAGATAAGAATTAGTTTTCGGTCTTAATTATTTTTATTTTAAATTGAATTTTAAACATAAGCACTTTAGACAAGTTTTGTAGATAATTCAACAAAAAAGTTCATTTTACATTAATTGTAAGATTCAATTGAAAAGAGATCGCAAATTTCTTTTATCTCAAAAATTCATAAAAAAAAAATCGAATCGAGATAGCGACATTTGTACGTCTTTAAATGTAAAAAAGTCAATTATTTAAATTTTCAAATATGTTTTCCTACGTGTTTAATGCATTTTATCAACACTATTTTTTATTATAAAAGACAAGCTTCCAAGACTTGTCGTTTTCGAATTAAGTATCGGAAACAATGCATCGAGAACGGGACGAAAAATAGGCGTCACTTATGTGAAAGAAATTTGTATGAAAATATTCTTAATCCATAGTAAAACAATGTAGTTTTCCATTTTAGCAGTTATTTTGATGTGTAACTGTCTTTTTTTTAATTTTACAAGTTTTATTAGTGATTTGTAACGCGACGATCGTGAACGTGACTAGATTTCCACATAGTTTTTTACAGGAATTTTTCTCAAATTTTATTTGGAAAAACAAAGAAAGTGACTTTAAAACTTACAAAATTATCTGAATTGAGTTATTTTCTTTGCATATTATATCTTCAAAACTTACAAAATTATCTAAATTGAGTTATTTTAAAATAACTCAATTTAGATAATTTTGTAAGTTTTGAAGTCACTTTCTTTGTTTTTCCAAATAAAATAAAACATGCACACCTTTTTGGAAGTCAATTTTTCAGAAAACAGTCAAAAATATAGAAAAACTTGATTTAATTAAATTTGAAGTCGGTATATGCGGTTTGTGGGTTAATTTATGTGTATATTGTTAAAACACGTAAATTAAATTCGTTTGCGGAAGAAAATTTGACAAGATGTGAGTTTTTGGCCAATTTTAAGATTATGGTTGTGGTGACCTTTTTAGAACTTTTCTAGAAATGCCCATATATGAAATATATTGGTTTTAGATCCATGGTTTCTTTTTAAAATTTATCGTAGATTATGATTTTCATCTTTTTTACTCTATACAAATTGACCCACTCTATTGTAAACTCCATTAAAAACTGTGTTATATTACAGATGGATGATGCCGGCAAACTGAACAAGGAACGTGCTCTGGAGATGGTGAAGATCATTAGCAAGGATGATGCTGCCAAGGAAGCAGCTGGCGTTGATGTTGTCGACAAATGCGAGGCTCTTGAGGTGCCCGAGGATCAGTAAGTGTTTCAACACGTCCATATATATAGATATATAGTTTTACTTGTAATCCAACTGCTTCATTTCGATTCCTTCAGCTGCGATGCGGCTGCTGCTTATGAGAGCTGTATTTTGGAGCATATGCATGAGCATGGTCTATCTTTGGAGGAGCACTAGAGTTATGTTCCATATCCCTTACCGTACGACAAGCGCCACACAGGCTAAATGGATCCACATTTGTATCAACTTGTTTTTTTTTCTATTATATATATATATTTTTCCATAAATATATTCTTTATACAACTACTAGTTCGTAAGCCTAACTAAATAAATCTGTATAAACTGCATTTAATATTGGAAAGTATGAAATTTCAGGATGAAAATCGGGAAGATAGTAATCCAATAGAAGTACTTCGTGGTAGTCTCACTTTAAGTAGATTTAAGAAGGAAAACTATGTAGGGAGAATTTGTTCATGATAGGTTTACTATGAGAAGGGTATATTTTAAACAGAAGAATAATCATATATGGAGTAATCAAAGTAGGAGGTTATTCATAGAGGGGGTAATTCAAGAAGACGGTAGTAGTACTTGAAAGTTGAAACATAACGAACAATAGACATTTTAATATATAAATGCTCAAAAACACATATAGACATTTTTTCCAAAATGTCAAAATTCAAATTTTTTTTTCTTTAATATTTTATATTTTAAATTGTATATCATTCGTCACAAAATTGAATATCTGAAATATTGGGGCATGAAAAGACTTTCGTCACTGGACTTTTACCTCGCAAAGAGCTTTGTTTTAGATGATATATAAAGTGTTTAAATCATATCAAAGACTGTTTTTAATTGATGTAAATACTAAAAAATAAAAACAAAGCTTAATTTGTTAATCATATAAGACCTTGAGGACGTAAGCCAAGGAAGAATTGTTTGTGCAGATGACTAACTAAGGAGGAAAATAATTAAATGAGAAAGTAGTGAAAGGAAAAGGTAAATCAATTTAGGGCTCAACTAGGAAAGTAGTCATCTAAATAATGGATAATACAAGAAGGGAATAAATCAAGAATGAAGTAATCCCAGCAAAAAGTAATTGCTATTTGAAATAATTAAGACAGGGTTTATCAAAAGATGTTGTAATTTAAGGAGAAAGTTACTCAAATAGATGGTAATCCAAGAGAAATTAAATTCAAGGAGAAGCTAAGCCAAAGACGAAGTTAACACAAGGAGAAAGTGATTCAAAAAGGGTGGAAAAGGGGAGGGGTTTCCCAAAGGGGGATATTCCAACGACGAGTTCAGCCAAAAAAAAGATAATTCAAGATGAAGCCTACCCAAAGAGCAGCTTAATCCAAGATAATGGTAATCCAAGCGAAACAATAATAACACATTGACATTATATAGCTTACAAATTCTATTTTTAAATATCTGTTTAAATACATATATGCATATAGATACATATATATATTTCAATGTGTGTGTGTGTGTTTGTGTGTGAAGTGAGGATGTGTGTGTGTGTGTGTGTGTGTAAGTTTACATAATGTTAGAATTTCAGCTTATTTCCTAAGAATTATTATTACAATGCATTTTTATGTTCAGCTCGATATATTTTTCGACATTTCTGGAACTTCAGGATCTTGGGCTCCAAACGTAGAGAGTAGTACTACAGCTGAAACAGACTAAAAAGACTATATCTATAACTATGTCTATATTTATATATATATATATATGTATATGCATATCAATACTTAAAGACTACATGTGTTTTTTGTTATTCTTCTTTCATTTGTTTGGGCTTTACAACTAATGCGCCGCACTTCCAAACTTCCCGCGACTTGTAGATCTAATAGGTAATCCGGCTAGTTAATAATGTATCGCCAGCTATATGAAGACGATCGCACAGACATGACAAAATCAAATAAAAAAAAAAAATTATAATAATAAGAAATGAATTGAAAAAATAAAGTGAGACAAGTTACAAATAAAGAATAAAAGTGAAAGAAAAAAAAATTATAATGATCAAGATATTACAAAGAACACACAGAAATTACTAAATCTTAAATGTACACTTAAATATAGGGTATTGATAATCGAGGGCCAGGTGTTTGTTTTTTTGTTTTTTTTTTTTGCAGAATGCTCTAAATTGCAGGGTATTTCAGTTGTGAAGGGAAGGAAGGATGAAAGGATTAGGGCTAAGGAATTTTGATAGATTGTGTGTCACACTCTGGCCTTGTGTTAAATTTTTCATTAAATTTGTATATAATTGATTAATTTCTTTTGCTTGAGGCAGGCAGGCAGTTATCAATGTTATCAATGTTGCAGAGCTCCGAGTGTCGTCATCATCAATCACGAATCAATCAAATCCATTTGGAGCAGCTGTTTGTTTGCTTATTTGTTTGTCTTGTTTCCATTGCATATTGTTTTTATTTTACTCGTTTCTTACTGCTTTTCTTTTCTGTCATTTTTTTAGTATTTTTAATATTAACTTTAAAGAAAATAATCAGCCTGCGGCTTTTTCGATGGTATTCCGCGACTCTCCTGTGGTGCGGCCTCAAAGATGACAAAGTCGCGATGCAGGTACTCATTCAGTTCCAAAATTGCTGCCACATTGCCGCAACTAAGTAAGAGATAGAAAAAGAGAGACAATAAATGATTAGAACAATTTAGAAAGAGATGATCTTCGGCATGCCGAAGAATGTCAAAGACTGTAATACAAACGCAATCTCTAAGATTTGTTTAGATATCTCAAGAAACAACAAAGTATTTCATACTATAAATTCATTTTTAGCCGATAGATCCTTTGGTAGCTATATGTTATTGTGAACCGATTTGAAAATAATTTGGTCAGGATGTTAGAGACCATATAACAGATACAATCTGTCAAAATCCTTAAGATATCTCAAGAAACAACAAAGTTTTTCTTACTAAAGAGTAATTTTCGACTGATCGTTCGTATGTCGATTGAAGTTTTGTCAGGATATAGAAGCTAATATTAGATATATATTCTGAAAGATTTGTTGCGAAAACAACAAAGTATTTTATACCAAAGATTGATTTAAAATCAATGGATTCTATGAAAGCTATATGATATTGTTTTCCACTTTTCACAATTTTTTTTTTACATATTTTGATATTTAATCAATTCAATGCGACCGTTTCCGACCTACAGTCATCAAAAATTAAGCAAATATGCGCTATGATTCTCATTATACATTTCTTCTTCTGATAAAATAGTTCTACGAATCATTAGCCACTATAATAATAAAATAAGAATAAAGTTATTTTTTTTATGATTACTAAAAGAAGGATCTACCCCAAGTTTATCAAGGTATTTTTCTAAAACTGAGGTGAAAATGCTTATATCGACTAATCGGTTAAATCAAGAATATATTGGACGCATTTCCAAGAAAATATCGTGTGTTATATATTACTCAAGGTATTTTCTAAATTTTCTCAGCTTTGAGTGGTATGTTCATTACCATATTGTACTGAACTTTACAGAATATTTAGTGTTTTTATTTTAAGAAAAGTACTATATGATACTTAAGTGGAAATGCATTGATATAAACTTAATGAAGACTTTCAAATGCATTACACATTTGATGACTAGAGGTTTTTAGAGGTGATTATTGGATGAGTAATTGTATTGGGGAGTATCGCTTACCGATAACAATAGTTGGGCGCTGACCAAACAGTTAGAACCGTCTCATTGAAATGCCATTTGAAGCCTTCCATGACCAGCTGATGGGCGCGACAGATCATATCGATGTCGTTGGTGCGATTGAATTGTGATACAACATCCGAGCCAAATAGATAGCCAGCGCCACGTGGTGATACACCCCAGCCGGTTTGATCCTCCGGATCACTCCAAAGCAGATCACACATGGGTCCATCATGTGGCACTTCCTGTTTGCGATCAATGCTACGAATCTGATCCAAATACTGTATTGAGGGCGACAAACCGCCGTGCACACAAAAGATCTTGCCATCGATGATGGCCGATAAACTGAGATAGTCAAAGATTTCGGTGCAATAACGCCAGACAGCGGTTGAGCCATATTTACGGAGGCACTCATCATAGAAGCCATACACTTGGGTGATCTGACGAGATTCATGATTGCCGCGTATCAGTGTTATGCGATCCGGATAACGCACCTTGAGTGCCAACAGCAGCAGGAATGTCTCAACACTATAATAGCCACGATCCACAAAATCGCCCATAAATAGATAATTCTTTTCGGGCACATCGCCGCCAACCTTGAACAGTTCCTTCAGATCATAGAATTGTCCGTGTATGTCACCGCAAACGGTTACGGGTGAATCCACACGTTGCACATTACCCTCTTCCACCAGAATTTCGCGCGCTTTGGCGCACAAGGCTTTCACTTCATTCTCTTTGATGATTTCACAGCGTTTCAGCTGCTCAATCTGACGATCCAGGTCGCTGTAGTCTGACATGTTAATATCAACAACAACAACCACACAACACTCCAAACAGCCGTTTCAACCGTTTCACCCGGTTGGATCGTCAGGCGTGGGTGTAGGCGGGGGATGGGCGGGGGTAAGAGAGTGAGTGAGAGCGCGCGAAAGAGAGTGCGGGAAAGGAGCGTCGTTCACTCTCACTTGGCAGCCCTTTGCCAAACAAAAAAAACAAAAACAACCAATCAAAGTGCACGCGTTTAACGTAGCTGCAAATAATAATAAAAAAACAGAAATGTTAATAAATAAATCATACATATGTATGCACAATTCAAAGTATGCGGCATTTTATAAGTTTTTTACAAGTTGTTTGTGTTTTTTGCATCATCTGCAATGCATGTGTGTGTGTGTGTGTGTGTGTGTGTGTCTGTCAGTGTAATTGTGTCTGTTTCGCTCTATATGTGTGTCTGTGTATGTGTGTGTTTGTGTGCGCGTTTATATGTTTGTGTGGCTTGTGGGTGGCCTTTTGCCGCGCTCGCGGCGCTTGCAACAAATTGTGCGCCTGCTTTCAAGCTCTGTTTAATTGCAACATATACCATAATTTATATACTCACAGCTTTCTTCAATTAATTGCAGGAATTTAAAGAATATTTTTGTTTTAAAAAGCAGCACTCGCACGCACGCTCACTATAAAAAAAAATTAACTATATGATACGTCAGTGCTGCCACCTAGCAATATTTTACGATCTGGCAAGTGGTAGCATTTTAGGTGAAATGTCAAACAAAAAGTTACTTGAAAAAATACCTAAAAATTACGATTGTGAAGCTACAATTTGTAAATTTTTATCAGAATTTAATTATAATTCAGTGAATTTTTGCATATATATTTAAGAATTAAACTTGTTACTTTTCTCCCCAAGGGGTGATGAACATTAAAGCTTCATTAAAATGTTAACCCATATTTTATCTAATTTCGAGTTTTAAATCGTTATCAAATTATTAATTTATTGTAATGTTATTTCATACCTTACCGAAAATTTAAATTTAGCAACGTTTTGGTTTCTGTTACGATGACGCTTTTACGATAACATGTGGTGGCAAAACGATAGACAGTATCGAAACTTTAGCTATCGATGGCGCTGCCAGACTGTCAAGTGTGGCCTTGCCAGACTGTCGCAACGACATAATATACAAAGGCTGCCGCTTTTAAATATCTTTTAATTGAAATAAGTAATGTTATTACGCAACTCAGTTAAATTATTAACTAGCCATGGATGAATCACAACCAACTGTTGCTGTAGACGCACCAGCTGAGCTGCAGGCGGATAGACCTGGTCGCAGGCCAATTCAGCACCTCAATGTGGACATTTATCGGGACACCTTTCTACGCTATATGGGTAAGAGATGATGCTGTGCCCGCATATTCTGCATCTTCTACATCATCTGAATCTCCCGTTTACATTGCATCACTTTTCGCTTGCAGGCTATAGCAACGAGGTGGGGGAGGCTTTTCGACCGCTGGTGCCCAAGGCAATTGTAGCCGCATCCTATGGCATGGCCATTGGTTATGTCTGCACGGATACATTTGATAAATCCCTGCGTGAACAAATGTCGGGCGCATCAAGACGTGATGTGCTTATTGCAGCCGGTGATGTGTTCAGTTGGCAAATGCTGGCATCGGTCATTATACCCGGCTTAGTCATCAATCGGTAGGGTAAACTCAACTCCTGTGATATCCGCTATATTCGTCTATATGTATTACATACTTAATCAACAATAACAGCCAGACCAAGATTTATTTACAATTAGGTGACTTGTTCAACACTGTTGCTCTCTCTCTTTTGAGTAAGTTCAATTGTTTGCTATCTCGTTCTAGCGCATTTCTTTCTCTCTGAGGTCTGACTGAGAACAGATCTGACCACAGAACTAGGAACAGTTTTATGAAACTCCCTAATTTGCAATACGTTGTATTTTATAAATACATCTTGATCTGTTTGTATGAACACTTAGATCTCAGAGACTTAAAGAGATACATTCATAAATTAAATAATAATCTGTATCTTAGTGACTGCAAGTGAAAAGATGCACATTATTTCCAGAAACTTTAAAATATTTGTTTCCCTTTGCCACGCCTTCTTTCACCCTCGCATATCGAAAAAAAAATACAAGTCACGGTTTTAAAATTACAATTATTTGTAATTTTAGGAGTACCTTTAATTATTGCCAATAATATCAAAAAATCGCATCAAAACCGTTAAAATATAACAATATATATATATATATCTGTTTAAAATTAGTAAGCTTAACTTAAATGTATGCAGTAATTTACAAGATTGCAGTTTAAGATACATTGTATATTTGGATGCATAGATTTTTTCGGAAAAAAAATTGGTATCCAATCTCGACCGTATTCATATTACGAATATGAGGTACCATTTGTCAATTTTTTTTTGCCATATAAAAAGATGCACTCTATTGTATATACAAGCATATTTAAATTAAGTAACGGCTATCTTATATTCGAAAACAGACATATATTAATTTGAATCCTTTGATTTTTTACCAACAGCATTACCGCGGGTAGCAAAATGTTGCTACGCCGATCGCCAACGATTCTGCTAAAGACACTGCCCACGGTTATTGGACTGGCGAGCATTCCACTGATTGTGCATCCCATTGATAGTCTCGTTGACCGCTTCATGGACGCCACATTCCGTAAAATGGTTCGGTAATAAGACGCCCAGCGATCCGAAGATTCTCTTGGATGTGGATGGTTTCCCCTGGTGCTAGTGTAGTGTAGTGTATTCCCTGTTGAAAGCTTAATTGGCAAAGCATTCCAAACAGCTAAAAAAAACACTAGTTAACAGCCGTATTAAAACCTTAACCAACACTTCTATTTTTGATACATATGCGGGAGTGGGGAAAAAACACCCTAAACATTTTTTTAGTAGCTTTTTTTAAACTTTTCATTACTTTAGATCTTCAAAACCGTTTTCAAATTTCAGAAAATGTAAAGTATTTTAAAATTGTTTAATTGATTTTTTGTAAAATTGATCCCTATACATATGTGTCATAAAAATAGTTTTGGTTTATGGTAGATATAAAATGCTAATTTTGTTGACTTTTTTTAATTACATACTGGAATTATTGATGATATTTATGAAGCTTTATAACTATTAAAATTTATTGCATTACAGAAATCATTGCATTTTAATTTGCATTTAATTTGAGAGGGAAAAAATTATTAATCAGACTGATTTAAAACAAATCTATTTTACTTAAATAAAAAATAAAAATAACCATTATTCGTAATTAAGAAAAAAGTCTTTAACTTTTGGTACACATTGAAGGAATACAAAATATTTAAGTATTTACATTTAAATTTATTGCATCAATTACAATTCTACACGTATTACAAAAATAATTGCTTTGATATTTAATACAATCGTTAAGTAGACGAGAAGGCAAGGGAATGATTCATTTTATAAGATTTATATAATATGCACATTTAATTGGAGGCATCCTCATCTTCGCTGTCAATCAAATAGGGACTGTCCAGGGCTCCCAAACCGGCGGCAACTCCGCCCTCGTTGGCAGTGGAGAGTTTTGTACGCAACATATGACCCGCTTGATAATTGTGCACAATATTATCTGCATCGCCAATGACTACACCAAAGATACCCAGCTCCGATACCATGTCCATTATCTCAGGTGGCATATCGCTGCCAGGACGCACCATATAACCCTGCGTCAAGGGCGGATGTATCAGATCCATGAGGATCCAGGCGGAACGCTCCACTCGCGACATGCGCTGCAATAAAAAATATAAAAAGTTAGATGAATATTAACCAATAAGGAGCAAAAGGTCGCATGCGACAGTACTTAAAATTAAATAAAAAATAAACCACCACATATTTTTGAGTCAAATATAAAGCATCATTAAGTTGCATCTATGCATAATGTATTAAAATGAATCGCATTAAAATATTCCCTCAGGTTTAGCTGAAATCAGTGTTTCAAATGTTCGATCTGTAAGCGACTTCTGTTTTTGTAGCGTGCGAACGTCTTGGATTTTTGTAAATATCTTAAAAACTAGCAATCACAGAAATTCAACCTTTACAGCAATATTAGTGCTAATCAATAGCTATAAGTTTTGCCTTTTTTCAAAATTGAAAAACGTTTCGGCAAATGTTTTTTCTCACTTTAAAAGCGTTCGAATTATGTAACATTGTTACATTATGCATTAGAGAATTACATTGGCAATTCTTTAACAAACTTTATATTTATTATCTTAATTGCTGCTGGGTTTAGCGACTCAACTCGAAGCAACGCATCTGCTGTGTTGTAACTAAATATCTAAGTAAATTTATTTTTCACTCACCTTTAGCGCATCGGGAATATCCACGCCGTAGACGTTGTTGCCGCCTCCCTCGCGTTGTGGCTTGAGGACAAACCTTTCGGGTGTACGTAATGCCATTTCATAGTTGGCATTGCCCACCTCGTTGTCGTCCAGCGAATACAAGCCGGTAAAGATTTTGCCCACTGCCTTAATCTCCTCGGGATCGTTGATGAAACGCTCCAACACCGCCGGCTGTGCCAATGCCTGTTGCACCTTCTTAGTGCCCGCCAGATGATATTGAATCGAGGGGCATTTGATGGCCAATGAGGTTTCCATCAAATAACGTGCATCCCACTCACCCTGGGTGGGATAATGACCAGGCTCATAGCCAGCACGGAAATAGATGACAGCCACCTCAGTTGTACCCCTAAAAAGGGACGAATTGTGATAATGATGAAGTGCATCTTAATTATTATAAAAAGTACTTACAGCAACAGTTCCTTGCGCTGTCCCAGCTTTCCCTCGCGATGCACCTCGGTGAGAGTTCGACGCAGGACCTTGATATGCGGATACGTCTCCCGAATGTAGAACTCATGGAAACGCTGATCGCATATATTGTACGATATATCCTCAATGATAAACAGAATAACAGACTCCGGTTTGCCATAAATATCCCAGGCCTTCACCATGCCATCACACAATCCAGCGAGAGCATCGTTCTTGGGCATCTACAAGTTGATTAAATACAATAAAAACTAACAAAGTATTTTTATGTTCGGCATGCCGAAAACTTTATACACTCCTATTGCAGATTTATTAAAAGAAAACTGTTATTTAACGAAGTTTAAAATACCTTAAAATAGGTTCTTAAAATTAAATTTTTTAATGATTTTTCCTTTGACAATTATGCTATATAATAGTCCTATTTTAAATATACCTGATCAAGATGTGTGTATAAGTCTATACTAAAAACACAACTTCTGATTTTGATTAATATATCTCAAGACATAAGCAATATTTAAATGGAATTTGGTCAAGTATATAAGTCTTATGAGTTCTTAAGGCACAGCCAGGTTGTGTAATTAAATTATACCTTGAAAACATGATATAATAATCTAATACGACCAATTTAAAGTTTAATCTATATATATTTAAAAGTAAAATACAGACAGACATGTTTAAATCGACTCAGTTCGTCGTTCTGTATAAGAAAATATACATGTAGGATCATATATTTGTTTTAAATTTTTAAATAATACTAGACTCAACTATATAAACTGGAAGCCATTATTTAGTTATTTAACTTGTTCCTAGAACCGACTATTAATAAACTGGGAAGAACTATTATTTTTTCCAAAATAAAATGAACAAATTTCAGGGAACGTAATGAATTATTTTTATTTCTTTAAATCAAAAACACTATAAGGATAATTTCAAAGAAATTTTGGCCCATTTGTCATGATAATAAAATGATTAATTTTTAATGGTTTTCATCAATAATATTGAGCAATATTATTATATTAAAGCGGAAAAGTAATACAAAGAAAATATTACTGTCAGATTTTTATAAAATTAATAATTCTATTGATAAAAGTTCTGATAGTTCACTATAGAAACATAATTACAGCAAAAAAAAACTATGAATACTTTTAGATATTTATAAAATTAATAATTCTATTGATTAACATTTTGAAAATTACCATATTTATTATAATTAATATTTTGATAATACTCACATGCTTCAGTTTCTCGGCATGTCCCAATTCTCTCAGCACAAAGCTGTTGTTTTATTTTCGGTTTTTTTTTTCGATTTTTGGTGCAGAAGTAGAGAGGGCGGCAAAAGAGAAATTAGAAGATTAGTAAAATCGTAGAGACAAAGTACAGAACAGACGCTCCAACATTAATAACAATAACAACAGGTGAAGGGGTTGGGGGTAGGGGTTTTAAGGGGTTGGGTTAAGGTTAAGGTTAAAGTAACAATAAAGGTAAAGAGATAATGTACATTACAATATTAATTTGGTTAGACAGGCAAATTAGAGCGGGATAGGTAGTATTGTGGGTTAGGGTTGGGGGGTGGTACAGTGGTAGAATCATAGAGTTGGTAAAAACGGGGATTTCAGTAGCATCCACAAAGCTCAAGTTTAAGCCAATAACCGAATTAAGCCAACAAAAATGTGAGTGACAACAATTATTATGTGTTTTTTTTTTGTTTGTTTGTGAGTTAAAGAGAGACAGCGATAAAGAGAAAAGTACAGCTAATGCATGCCAATGACAAAGAGAGAGAAAGAGCGAGCGAGCGAGAGAGAGAGAGAGACATAGTGGTGGGAAAAGGCGCGCACATCAGCAACATTCAAAATGGGGGCAAATGTGGCTAACGGTGCTTTATTATGGATCCCATACACGTTACAACATCAACATAATATATAATTATATAATATAATATGTTATATATTGTAAATATGAGTACTCAAGTGTGCGTGCTGCTAATGGAGAGTGCTGTATACATATGTGTATATGTGTGTGTGTGTGCGTGTGCATGTATACCAAGTTTATGCGACAGCTTAAGTCGCTTTACATAAAATCGAGTTGAGTTACACCGTATTAATTTATACCCAGGTCGGTAAATAATGATTTTGATTATTATTTTGATTAGAAAAAAAAAAATTTACTTATTGTTAATTTAGAAAAAAAATATATAATTCACCATGATTTTTAAATTTTCTATTTTAATTGATTTACTCACAAAATAATGTTTCATTTCAAGTTTTACTTTAAAACCTAAGGCCAAGTTACGACCACGGTCTTTTCGCTTCCAGTGTAACAAACTCTTTAAAGTTTAAACAGTAATCATTCATTTCAAACATAAATATAACTCATAAAGTAAGGAATATGCCTTGAGTTACCATATTTTTTTGTCAAAATAATGATTAATGTTTAAGTTTTAAGGTATAACTCAAAATAAATCATTATTTCGTGAGTAAATCGGTGATTAAATTTAATATTATGATTATAATGTAATTTTTGTAATAAAACTTATAATAGGTTATGTCCCTGCTGTGAACACCATATTTAAAAATTACAAAAGTTTTCTGCTTTTGTCAACTTTAAAGAATTCAGTTAAAAACTTAAAATAAGAATTAATAATAAAAAAAATAATAAATCATATTTAAATCATATTTTTAAGCTTCTCAAAACTTGTAAAAATTTTTTTTTAATATATCTATAAATCACATTTCAAGAAAGATTGAAAAAAATAAAGAAAATAAATTTATTTTGGTATACCCTGTGTTTTATTAAACCAGCTTTCTACCGACTCAAACTATATAGTGAAATTTCTTAAAGATATTAAAGGTTTATAGCCCTGGGAATAACACAATTGCTATAAACTAGTGATGTAAAAATATTTCGAAATAGCGACAACTCGATTTTCGCGGAAGCGATTATCGAGTGCTTCAACTCGATGATTTTTATTGACGATCTATCGAGTTGCTTAAATCGATTTCCATTAAAAATCGACAATTCATCGTAGTTAATTTTCAAAATTAAGTTTTGTCGTTCAATTATAGATAACAATCCGAAATATATAAGATATAAAATCGTCAAAGTTTGAATTAGATATGACGCAATGCAAGAAATATAAGATTTCTAATAAAAGTACGAGTGTAATTAAAATTATTTTTTTAAAAACTCGATAATTGCAACTTGATCTACTATTTTCCGATATATTGACAGCTCGATACATATTCTTGGCGATTTTCGACTTCGATATAAAACTCGATCTAAAATTTGGACTTACAACACTAGTATAAACACTTAAAAAAAAGGGTTGCAAGTCAAAACGATTTGGTTAAAATAAGATTTAGCTGACCCATTAAACTTGGTAATACATACAAACATATACTAAAAGAGGTGCATTATAAACAGTAAGAAAGTGAAGTAAGTGATGGAGTGTAAGAGAGATAGAGAGATAGTGAGAGAGAGAGAAGAGCGATTAATACTTCTGCAGAGGCACCAAGTGTGTAGCAATGCCACCGAAACTGGAGGCAATCGTGTTGATTTCAACCTGCTTTATTGCACAGCCCTCGTACACGTGAGCCAAATAGTCAGAACGTAATAGACCGACGCTATAAGCCTGCAATTATTATGATCAATTTACATTATATATATTATATATACAGCCCTTAGCCTAAACTAAATTTATGTATTTCATATTTTGTATTGATTTTTAATGATTCAAACCAAAATAAACAAAAAAAAAAAAAAATGACACAACAACAAAATACCAATTGTAATAATATTAAGTAAATTATGTTTTTTTAAAAAATACTGAAAGAAATAAAATACAACATTGTTTATCAAGGAGCGAGAGAGAAAGAGAGTGGATACGCTATATATTCGTTAGCGTCAAGTGAGTGAATGAGAGCGAAAGCAATGTGATTGTAAATAATTTGTAAATAATTTCGTAGTTTCTAAATAAATAAATTAATTGTTTGATTTTTGATATTTGATTCTCGATTTTGATTTTGATTTTGGGTGGATTAATGTATGGATGGCTGGTTGGCAAAAAAATGTATGACACTCACTCATTCCTCCTGCCAAAATTGGCTAAAAACGCGCGATTTATGGCTATAACGTGTGCTGTGTTCTCTCATCAGACATGGGGAATACCCTGTATCTAAATAAGTGAGTTGGGTCTAAAAAAAATCTGTTTCTTTTCGTAAGGACCTCTGAGATAATTCACAGCTTGATCATACACACAGACACACATACATACGCATAACAAGGAAATGTCTAAAAAAAAACAAAAAAAAAAAGAAGATTTATTTCTAACTTTATTCAGTTTTTGACATTTATGTATTTATCGATTAAACACAAGGGATCGATCAACATAGGATTATCAAAATATATATTGCACTTTTTATTTTAGCAAATTTCAATAAGTATTTAAAAATGTTATTGTTTTAAAGCAAAGATGGCAAATAAGTTTAATTTTTATCATAAAAATTAATTATCACGATTATTTTGTTAAAATTTAAAAAAAAATGAAATCCCCATTGTAAATCTTGTTGTCAAATTTTATTATTAAAATTAAGAATATAAGAAATTTTTTTTTATATATTTTTCAATTAAAATTTAAAATACAAATTATTTTAAGAATTTAATTATTTATGTTGAAGCCGAAATATTTTTTGCTACAATTTTTACTTCTTCTAAAAGAATGCACCAAAATATTACTCAGAAATTTAGAAATTGTACTTTTATCTGGAACACATAATCCCATAAATTTTCTTTAAGGCTTGCGTTAATTTTGGTGGTACGTATGAACCCAGTAGTTAAAAAAGGGTTTATAATAATAATTTACAAAATATTTGTATTGAACAAAAAAATTATAACTTTTAGTTTAAATAATACAAAATTAATAAAAAAGTTTTTATTATGATTTTTAAATAAAAATTGAATTTTAATCATTTCGTAAAATTTTTCTTACGTTTACAAACAGAAATCGGAGCTTTACAACAACTCAACCTATGACGATTTAATAACACTTGTTGTATGTGTGAGTACGTACGTGTGTGTGTGTATCTGTGTGTGAGAGTGTATGTGACAGTGTGTGTGCAAATGTATCTCATTTGTTTTGCGGCCAACTTGCGATAAGACACAAATTGTTGAATGACTGAGCAAAATTTTGCACTTGTTTAACTATTTCAACATATTTTGTAAATATTTGTGGTTTCTTTCTTCAATTGTATACAGTAGTATAAAGTTTTGTGTTCGCTGTAACAAAACACCATAGGTAAATAGATAGATAGATAAATCGTTACTAAGCAGTTTTTTTTGTTTTTTTTTTTTTTAGACAAAACGAGAGAGGGAGAGAAGGGAGAGAGAAGAGCACAAACGTCTTAGGTGATAGAAAGAGAAAGCACAACAAAAGATCTTGCAATTTCGGCACAAATATATATGAATTGATAGTTTTATAAATATTGAGTAACATATCGGGATAAATAAATAAATATATATGTGTATAATAGAGTGGGTCAATTTGTATATAGTACAAAATTACAAACAGCGGTCTAGAAATTCGTAATCTACGATGAACTCTAAGAAGAATATCGAGCTTTCCACTTTTTACAGAGGAGTTATACATTTTTCATATATTGGTAATTTTCTGTTAGGTCTAACTTACCTCTAAAACAAAAAGAATAAAAAAAACTCCAATAGTGGGCGATTTATGATAAATTTAGGGATAAGAATGAGTAGAAGGTCTATTTTCAATTAAATTTTAAAATTAACTTTTTCAGTAAAACTTGACAAAAGTGAACATTTTTAAAATTCAATTTAAAAAAAAAACTAGTAAGGACCGCCAACTAGTTCTTATATCTAAATTCATCATAAATCCAACTCTATCTGGAGTTTTTTTTTTTTTTTTTTGGGTAAGTTAAACCTTACAGACAATATGAAATAGTTAAAACTTCTCTGTAAAAAGTGAAAGCTCGATATTGATTTTAGATCCATGGTATTTTGGGCAATTCTTCTTAGAATTCATCGTAGATTACGAATTTCATGAAAAAAAATGGACCCACTCTAATGTGTATATTTTATATATAGTATATACATTTATATCTATATAAATTTTTAGGTAAAGGATAAGAGAGAAGAAGCATTGCACAGTTATATAGCAAGCAGGGTAGGCAGGCGGGCGGGCGGACAGGCGGATGGGCGGGCAGACGGGCGGTACGGCGGTTTGGCAGGCGTTAGGCAGTGGGCGGGAAAGCGACGGTTCAAGCAATTAACAACTACAAACACTTTTCAATAACTCATAACAATAACAACAAGGACAACAATAAAAAAAAATTAATCAAACATTTATATTTAAATCATATGTAAATAAAGAAAATAACTAGCATAATTAAATGACACACACACATACGCATACTCAAGAGAATTGAAAGAGAGAGAGAGACAAAGAGAAGAGAAATAGAAGGCAAAGTCATGTTAGTGATGAGTAATTGTTTCGTTGAGTTTTATATCGATTCTGGTCGATTATTCATATTTAAACCTATATAGCCCCAATCATAATGCTAATTATAAAAACTCAAACATTTGTCATACTACATTTGGATAAATTTAAAAAATAAAATCCCCTACACAAAGAAACCCCTTCATCATTTTGATTATATATCTATATATACAATTCTTTGTAAAATATATACTAATAATTTCTAATATTTTTTTAGTATCTGACAAATTATCAAATACAAAAAAAAATCCCCTGAAACACTTTGAGTATGTTTTTGCAATATTTTTTAGTAAGATATATGTATGTGTGTGTGTGTGTGTTTTACTGTTATCCTAAGCATTCCAATCATAATGCTAATTATAAAACTCAAACATTTGTCATACAACATTAAGATAAAGTTCAAATAAAAATCCCCATACAAAGAAATCCCTTAATCATTTTGATTATATATAAAATATATAAAAATTCAAATTTTTGTAGCATCTGACAAATATAGAATACAAAAAAAAATCCCCTTGAGCATTTAAAAATATTTGGATTACAAAAAAATTTTAGATATTTAAATCCAATTGCAGAAATTTAAAAAAAAAATTGTACGAATTTTGAAAACATTTCTGTAATACTTAAATTTTTTTTTTTTTTTTTTTAAATATATCTAGTAATATGTCTGTGTATGTGTGTGTGTAATTGTGTGTATGGCTTTTGGTTAGGCTTTTAGGCATGTACAGGCAATGCGTGTAAGTGTAAGGGCGAAAAATAAACTTTAAAAAAGGAAGATTTATATATATTATATATATTTAGAAAGAGTTACATAGATAGATTGAGAAAGAGAGAGAGAGAGAGAGAGAGAGAGAGAGAGAGTAATAGAGTGAGATAGTGAGATATAGAGACAGCACCTTTGTATGGTTTTACTTGCTGGTCCCAAATGGCCAAAACCCGATGCTATCGTATTGATCTCGACTTGTTTCCAGCAGCAATAGGCCGATGATTTGCTAACGGTGCGCACCACGCCCACTTTATTCGCCTCCGCCTTTCCCAATGCCGCCTGCTCGTCCACATCATCGTCATCGCCTCCTCCACCAGCAGCAGAAACGGTAGCAGGAACGGTAGCAGGTACCGGAACAGCAGCTGATGCAGCCGACGTAGTCGTATCCGCCAAATGATGCAACAATGGCGACAGCTCCGGACAACCAGATTCCAACATCAGATCACTGCGCAGCATGCCCAATGAAATGCGCTTTTGTTGTGCGTGCGTGTGTGCGAATTTAATGTATGATTCGGATACGGATTACGGATTATGGATTACGGTTTACGGTTTACAATAATACCAAGGCAACACAAATCATGAATTTGTGGATTTTGTGTGTGGATTGTATTGTTTATTTTTTTTTTCATTTCATTTTCGTATTAGTTTTTGATTTTTTTTTTTTTTTTTGAAACGAGGAAAGCAGAAAATTCAAATCAAATGCGTGAGTAATTAATTATGTTGGCTATAAAAAATCATAACATCATCATCAATGGAATCAAAGAGCAATAACAACAACAACAATAACAACAGCAAGAACATTAATAATAATTATAATAGCAACGACGACGCAAACATTGGGATTGACAACACAATTAAAATAATTATAATAATTTCAAAAATAATTTCAATATTTATTAAAAAAAAAAAATTAAAAAAGGAATTGGAAATGGAGCAGCGGGAGCAGCAGAGCTGTATCCAAGTAACAGGATGAGCGCATAAATCAAAGAGTGCGCAACTTGAGATTAGCTTGGAAGCCGATAAGATATATAGTCACCGATAGTGCCGATTAAAAATTGGTTTTTTTTTTTTTTTTTTTTTTTTTTTTCTAGTACAACCAACCCAATTTTTTGGAGAGACTCCAGAGAAAAAACCGGTACGGTTGGGATTTTCGGAGAGAGAGAGAAAGAGTGAGAGAGTGTTTGAGAAATAGAGAGAAAGTGAGAAGAAAGCAAGAGAAACTACTATCCACCGAAAAAAAAAAATATATAACCTGCACCTAGAGCAGCCTAAAAAAAATCCTTAACTTTTTAAAGTGGATTTTGAATATATATATATACATATATATATTTGGATATGGGATGCGGTTGCAGAATGACAACTGGATTATGAAATGACACTGAACAATGACCAATGATAATTTAAAAAAATAATCATAATAATAATAAAAAAAAATAAAATGCTTGGGTGGTTTGGGTGTGGTTCGTTCGGATGTGTGTGTGTGTGTGTATATGTGTGTGCATGTATGTTTGTGGGACAATGGAACAAATGATGCTCTTACCTGTGTAAATCCATGAGCCAAAACTTTGCGATAAATTTTGAACAAATTTGCCGTAAATTCATCGACTTTAATTGTCTCCGCCAGCGTTGTTGTAATAAACTCCTCATCATGGGCCACATTATGCATTAATCGATTAATGATCGGTTGCAATGCAATCGCCTTTTGAAATTCCTTGCGCGGAAATGCTGAAGGCACCAGCACAAAGGGTGCAAACTATCAAAAAAAAGGACATAGATCTATAATTTTTTAACCCAACTTTAAATCACGAATAAACAAAAATATTAATAAAAAAAAAAAAAATCCAATACAATCTTATGCTAAACCAAATTATTTGAAAGTATGACACAGATTTATATTTAGTTTCAACTAAAACTATATTTTTTTTCTTGATTTTTCAAAAAGTTACCAATCAAAAAATCCATTAAGAAAAAAAAAACAGATTACCAAAATAAAAAATCTATAGGATTACTAATCTTGCTCGAAACCATTTAAATCAGCGGTGGGCACAGAATTTGCAGTCGCGAGCAATACAACAACATCTACAACAAACACAACTTCGAAAGTCATAAATTAAAGCAAAATGAACACTTTTATGACTCTGTGCGCCGCGACGAAAGATCTGTGTGGTTGTTGTTGGTTTTGATGAGCCAAAACAATTATACACTAAAAGAAGTTCTAATTAATTTTATTTTGTAAGTCTAACTCTTATTATGTGCTACAGATCAAAATGCATCAAAACGCATCAAAACTTTTCACTCAGTGTACAAAACGCTACTGAAGTCATAAATCTTAGCAAAATGAACACTTTTATGACGGTCAGCGTCGCAGCCGAAACTCGAGCATTTGCTGTGTGTTTGTTGTTTTATTTTATTGGGGGTAATAAAAAGTGGTTGTTGTATTGTCAAAAATCGCGAGCAAGCCAATTTACCGTTGCGAGCAGCGCGAGTACCGCGAGCAAGGGCTTGCCCACCGCTGATTTAAATTAAAAGTATGACACAGTTTTAAGTATAGCCTCAACCGAAAACATAAATCACCAAATTGCAACATTTTGAAAAATCTAAATAAATCACTATGACACATTTTTGTTAAAGTACCGTATGTGACTCTAGCTTAATACGTTGAACATAAAAAAAAAATTCTACTCAAAACAAAAATAAGCTGGATTTAATATTAACCCTTTATATGGCCGTGATGCATATCCGCAACATACCAATTTTAGTTATACATCTCGGACCTTGAATAAAAATGTGCAATATTTAATGTGTATCTAAAACATATTATTTAATTCTTGTCTCTTGGTTTTATACGAGAAAAGTTTATCATAATTTTGGGCAATATCTCGAAATTCAAAAATATAAAGATTTTAAATGTAGAAAATATGCTAGAAGTTTTGAGAATATATAAAAGTTTGTTGTCTGTTTTCAGAGATACATATGTTGCATATTTTGACAAACTTAGAAAGACCCTTTGTCGTTTTAAGCTGGGTAATTTCGCAAGATAAAATTTGTATGGATTTGATATTAAGCTTATAGCTTTTTTTTATGTTCATAGGCAGCTTTAAGGTACAGGATCAAAAAAAAAACCCGCTAAAATTGTTTTAGCGCAGTGCAGCAAATCTGGCAGCACTGACAGAAACTAACTGTTGTGCTCACTCACACACACACACACACACACATATGTACTCACATTGAGGGAATCCGGACTGAAGCTCGTCTTGGAGCGCATTGCGGCGCCATGCATAATGGCATAGTCCTTGGCCTTGGCCGTGACCTCGAGGAGTTCATCGGTTGCCAAGGGCAGCTTGATGCAGCTGCGCAAAATGGGCGTGTTCTCGTCAACGGACATGATTCAAATGCAATTCGATTCTTTGCTTGTGTCTGGAAACTTCCTTTTTGTTTTTGTTCTCTATTTCACTTGCTGCTGTAATTGTTGTTGTTATTGTTGTTGTTGTCGTTGTTATTGTTGTTGTCTCGTCAGCTGTTGCTGTCACGCTGTGCGATCGATTGCGGTTGGTTAACCTGTTGCCGACGTCTATGCTTGAACTGTATGCGAAATTTAAGTGGCGTCTGCTTAAATTTACTTCTCTGGAAATTAAATATCACACACACACACACACAAAAACATAAAATGCTCTGTTTTACGGCACAGTCGATTTACGATAATTTTTTTTTATGTGATTGATATGTTTCGGCGAGACGGCTGCTTAACAAATGTAGAGCTGCCAACTTGTTTTAAAGGTCATGTCGCAATAACAGAAAAACAGGCTGGCAGGCTTGGTTTGCGCACAACATATCGATAATTTTACAGCAGTTTGATATAACGGACTAATGAATATTTCAATTTTAAAATTTAATAAGTACAACGATTTTCTGGTAACTAAAGTCACAAACTAACGCAATTTATATATATATTTTTTATTTATTGTTGTGCTTTATTTTACATTCATTAAAGCTATATAATATATTATGAAGTTTAGAAATTTCTTTACAACTGGAATATATTGTATGTATCTATTTTCTTTTACAAAAATTTTGTTTTTCAAGCAAATTTATATATTAAAATTTAATCATTTGCATGATAATTGAAAATCGACATCACCAGCAGCTAGTGCTTTTAAATTAAATTGTGTTTTACCATGGACTTAACTGTCATTTGCCTAGGTGATAGATATTGCAATTCATTCTCAGCTGACAGACAGCTTGTCAACTGAAAAAAGCTAAACTGAACTTATATTCGAAATCAATTAAAAAGCAAAGCGAAATAAAAGAGAAAAGCGTATTTAAGATCAAAGAGCAAGCAATGCCACGCGGTAAGTTCTTGAACCACAAAGGTCAAAGCCGCCAGTTTACGCCCGTGGAAGAACTGCAGCGGGAACAGGACCTGGAATGGAATCTTGAAAGAAATTATCATTTTCAATATGGTAACGGGAATGGAAATGGGAGTGGCAATAGCAGTGATAATATCAATATTAATACCATTGCAAATTCAAGGGTGAAGAAATTGGGTAACGCTGTTGAAGGCCTCATTGAAATATCGAATCCAAATCGAACAATTCCAAAGAATTCGGAATCTAGAAACAAGGATAAACAGCGCTCCAATCAAAACAATCAAAAGAAAGCGAGTGAAATGAAAGCGGATATTGAACGTCTAGCTCTTGTCCGTAAAAAACGAGAAGCGGCCGCCGAACTACGTTTGGCTGCCAAAAAGCAAAATAATCTGGCAATTATAACTCCAATTGTTACACCAATCAAATCCAAATCGGATATGTCCCTAAAAAAGAAGGGACAAAAGCACAAATCAAATGGATCGGGCTCGAATAGCAGTTTCCTTACTGCCGACTTTGACAATATTCATGAGAACGACAACGATATCAGAAAATTGATCAAGGGACGCAATGGAAATAAACGAAATGGCATGCATAATGTTTAAATCATAGTAGGCATGTATGAATAAATAGAATAGAATATACAGCCTTCCAGTCATTTCGATATTATATCAAGTTCATTTCGATTTGTAAATTTTGAGTTCGTCACACGAATAAATCATCTAAAAACTAAATCAAAATTCTTTTGTATACGAATACACTACTAATATTTGAAATGAAACTTGGCAAAATAATACATTAACTATTATTATTCAAATTAAGCGCGACTTGAGTAAGTTTATTATCGCACATGCACAACTGCAAAAATTTAAACAACGCGCTTTAAGTGAAGAGCAATATTCTATTGAGGAGTAATGTCGTTAAATTTTATACCTAAAATATACCAAACTGTTCTGGTATATCAGATGGTAATTTAAAAAAAAACAAGCTGCCAAATTGAGATATTTTGTAGGGTGGCAACCTTTGCACCTGGTGGCAGTCCTCCAAACCAGTGCTGGCAAGCTTTTAGGGGGAACAATAGCTGTTTCTGTGTAGATCTTAATTTGCCAAGTTTTAACAAAAATATTAATAGCAAAACTTAGCTGAGTATTTATTTAAAATAACCAGATTTCCAGCTAATAGCAATTTTGAAATTTTAAAATTTTTCCAGCAAACGAATTGTGAAAATAGCCAGATCTAGCTCAAAAATAGCTAAGTAGGCAACAGTGTCACTAATGCAAAACTTTTTCAGTTGCAGCAGCGAGCGCAGCAACAACAGTGAGAGGAGAGCAACGGAAAAAAGCCGGGAGAAAAAAAACGGAGGAGAACCATAAAATATATATATTCTGTCAAAAAGTAAGTTGAACAATATATATACAAAAAACATAAAAAAAATGGAAAGCAATCGCTTGAAACGCCTGCGCTCCGAAGACGATGAGAGTAACAATAACGTTACTCAAACAAAAGTCTGGGTCAATGATAAAATCAATGATTTGCGTGATCCAGACAAAATGAAAGCGGTGCACGGTGCGTACCATAAATTAAATGTATATATGTATGTATGTTTGTTTGACATTTATGCAAAATGCAGATAAAACAACAAAGATGCTATTCCAAGCGGCTGCCAAAGATGCTGCCAATCAACAGCAGACAACAACAACAACAGCAACAACAACAGAGCCACAAACACTCCATTTGTATGAGCAATATCAATTAATTGGCGATGGCAATATCATATTGCGTGACCTTAACCCAGATGTCTCAAATCCAGGGCTGGAACGTCGCCTGTCCACATGCTGTCAGCGGCCGACACTAATACGAGGGACTTGTGCCAATTGCACATTTGATTTGTGCGAAGAGTGCGGCTATTCATGTGTCGAGTGCAATCAGTTTATTTGTCGCACCTGTGTCACATTGTTGTAAGTTGAATTTACATACAAACATAATACATAGCAGGGTCCGTTAATCATTCAAAGTTGTATTTTAAAAATCACGTTTTAAAAATAATAAGATTTTTACGATTTTCTTTACCGATAATCATTATTTTTGATTTAAAAAAAATCATTTATAATCATTATGTTTTTTTTAATAAAACAAAAATCATTATTTACGGTCCCTAAAATATAGTATACATATATTTATTAAATATTCACTTTTCTTTGTTTTTTAGTGGAAATCGTCCAGAGGAAGCTGAGCGTCCGTTGTGTGAAGTTTGCCAAATGTTTGTTGCTTGAGCGGCAAAAGACTTTGTTGAGTACGTGTATACGCGCACACACACACACACACATTCATCACATCAAACACACACATACAAACGAAAGCTAACTGCTACAACACGTCTCATCAAATGTCAGCGACTGATTAAAAGAGAAGAAACCAAAAACAAGTACAAACAAAGAATGCAACACTTGATAAAAAGATTTATCGATATATATAAATTATCCTTGTATCAAGAAGCTCTTAACACACACACACACACACTGATAATACGTATGCGAGAGCGAGACAACAACAGCACAGCTTTGTATATTTCAATATATTTATATATAAAAACATAAACACAATTGTGATGTGAATGCAATCAAAAAACATAAACAAAGAAGTTCAAAAAGCTCTCAATGCCTTAAAAATACTGTGTGCCGGCTTGCAAGCTTAAATCCTGGGCACAGTAATGAGAGCTTTAACACGCACACTCACTCACTCACACACACACGCAAGCAAGCACGCTCACAGGTGTAAACAACAAAATCCCATCTAATGTAAATTATTTTATTTATTCTATGTAAAATAAAAACAAAATTAAAAATTGAACAAACAAAATGTTGTACATTGATTTTATACCTTGAGTTCCCCAAATTCATAAAAAAAATATTTAGTACAAATTTGTAATAGAAAAATAAAATAATAATAAAAAATTTGAAATTTTTGTATATAAGCAAACGCAAAAAACTACAGAGAAATAAAAATATTTTTTGACTTTATAAATAGAAAAAAAATTGGAGACGAAAGACAATTAATACGTTAAATTAATAATCCTAGTTTTATTAATTTTACGTATTCATTTTATATTAGAAGGAAAACTAAATTATAATATGATCTTCCACTAAACATTAACAAAAAATAATTTAAAATACTGCAAATATAATTTTGAAACCCCTATATTGACTATTTAAGAATGTTGTCCTATAATTATAATTAAAAAATGAAACAAACAAATCTTAAGACTGTTTTAACACTTTTCAAAAGCAAACAAGTAATATTTGTAAGTTAAAAAAAAAAACTTAATAATGTAAAAACTTAAATTTAAAATGAAAGAGAAAAATGTTGGAACACATTGCAAAGTATTGCATTAATTCGTTAAAAAGTCTCCCTTCAAAAATAGAATAATTAAAATTTTAAGAAAAACAAATTGGAGATTGCTTTTATAGTTTTTATATTATTATATTGACTATTTCAAAAGGGTATAAGGGAGAAAAAAAATGTAAGACTGTTTTTACACTTTTCACAAACAAACAAATATAATTTGTAAGTTAAAAAATGAACTTAATAATGTGCAAACATAAATCGATAATGAAAGAGAAAAAGTCGGATGATTAATTTTACACAAATTTTGTAAATTATTCTATTTATTCATTAATAACGAACATTATAAAATAGCAAAAATAAAAAAAAAATGAAAGAGAAGTAACATGGATTCAAACTTTGCCACGGAATTTGTGATATTTGTCGTGCTCCTTGACGAGGTTCTGATACATGCGAGCTCCGGCCTCGTTGCTGGAACGGAGAATAAAGTGTCCGGCTCGATGATCGCATAGGGAAATGAGCTCGTGACAAATGCGATCCAGATGAACCTTGATCTGTAAGCAAGGCATACAAAATTTAATAAATAAATCAGGGACAGTAATCATTATAGGTTTTATTTTAAAAATCACGTTTTAATGATTATGTAATGATCTTACGATTTTCTTTACCAATAATCAATTTTTTTGATAAAAAAAAAGAAATAAAAATCATTTAATGATTATTTTTGAGTTTTATTTTTTTTTTTTGATCAAAAATAATGATTATAAATGATCATTTATTATCATTATTTTTGAGTTTTATTTTTTTTGATAAAAAATAATGATTATAAATGACTTATTCGTAAAACTTCGCCGATATGTTTACATATTCTTGATCTATGATTTAATATCATGCATATGATACATGATATGATACTAGTATTAAGAATACTATTCTTTGTTGATAAAAAAAAGTAAAAGTTATTTATAATCATTATTTTTGAGTTTTATTTTTTTTGTTCAAAAATAATGATTATAAATGATTTTTATTGGTGAAGAAAATCGTAAAAATCAGAATTTTTAAAATCTTGAGTGATTTTTTTAGTTAAAAAAAAAATAATTATTATTTACGGTCCCTGAAATAAATCAAGATTCAAGCTAAGGATTGAAGAGCTCACCTTCTCGAAGAGCGTTGTGGGTCGCTCGGTGGTGACCATTTGTTTGATGGTAAAGATGAGCAGGAATGGCGCCACACGCTTCACGGCCAACGCCTGCGGACCGGCTGCAATTCCCGCCAAGAGTGTTACCAATTTCAATGCCAACTCGGCCAGACCATCCAGTTCCTGATCATTTAGATTCTGTGCCTGCTTGCGATCACTGCGATAGCAAACAATCGCCTCAACCAAATCCTGACACAGTGCCGTCAATTGTGCGGCACGATCGGACATCAATGTGGCATGTTGACGCAACAGCAGCAACAGATTCTCCGAGATGCCAGCGTGCAGCACCAGAAAATCATCCAACTTGCCGCCCGAGATGATAAATCTCTTAATGTTCATATCCAGCATGGTGCCCAGTATGGAGTCCAATGTCTCTCCGGTCAGTGGCACTGTGCGATTGCTGGCGAGAGCACGTTGTGCCTCCAGCAGACGCACCACATGTTGTCGATAGGTGGCGTCCTCAACTCCAGGCAGACGCAACGATATATTGCCGATCAGGAGCTCAAAGTGCTCATTAAGCATCTGCAAAGATTAAAATAAATATGAGAAAGGATTTCAGCATTAAATTACAACAAGTAAAGGGTTAGAGTCGAGCACGCTCGACAGTAGAATACCCTGTGCCCAGGTACTCTGTACTAAAAGTTGATTTTCGACCGATTGTTCCTATGGCAGCTTTATGATATAGGAAACATATCTAAACCAAATTTGGATAGGATGTATAATACTAACTTAAATACATATTCTATGAGTTTGGTTAAGATATCTCAAAACACAAAAATCTTTTCTATACTAAAACTTGATTTTCGACTGAGCGTCTCTATGGCAGCTATATGATATAGTGGTCCGATTTGAACCAAATTTGGGTAGGATGTATAATAACAGCCCATAAATATATTGTGTCAGATTGGTTGAGATATCTCAAAAAACCAAGAAGTTTTTCATACTAAAACTTCATTTTCGATCTTTCGTTCCTATGGCAGCTATATGATATAGAGGTCTGATCCAAAAAAAAAAAAAAAATTGATTTGCCTATGGTATCCAGAAACCTACTTATCAAGTTTGAAGGCTCTAGCTCTTATGGTCTCTGAGATCGATGCGTACAAACAGACGGACGGACAGATAGACGGACATGGCTTAATCGACTCGGCTGTTGATCCTGATCACGCCCCCTCCTGCCTGTTACATACATTCTGTCAAACAATTTATACCCTTTTTTGCCCATTTTCAATGGACTCAGGGTATACAAATGTTTAAACTCACCGCTCCCTTGATGCTGCTCAGCGAGCACTTGGAGAACAATTGCAACAGGATGAGGACATTTTGTAGGCTCGTATGCTGTGCCTCCGTCTCCGGTCGCTGCATTCCCTCCAGCTGTGTGGAAAGGCGCCTCAGGAGCAACAGGAAATCCTCATTTGTTTTGTAGCCAATGATTAATTTAATTGCCGGCTCAATGCTCTGAATATCCAATGTGGCTGCCTCAATGTCCGCATTCAATTGCCGCCAATAGCTGTCCAGCAGAAACTCAATCTCATCCTGATCCAGATGCAGTTGCTCGCGATGTGTGAGTGCAACATTCAACAGTTTAATCGCATGCACATTGCGATAATTCAACTGAAATGGAAACAGAAATAAAATCATAAAACTCTATTTAAAGTCATGGTTTTAAAGAATATTACACAGCCTCTATTTACAGGGTATTGCTTGAGACATGCTGCTTTCGAATTCTAGTTCTTCATTTTATGCAAACGGTATTGCTTCAAGACATATCAAAATTATAATTTATTTCAATTTTTATTATTAAAGTTGACAAAAATAAAATTGAAATGTAAATACAAAAAATATATATATTTTTTTATATCTGTGCCATTTTTTTTTTATAATATCGTATGTGTATTTCAAATAAAATCAAGTGATCATTTTTTCATGTAAATAATATTTGAAAATATACTTTTAGATTGAATTTTTTTTAAATATCTATTGCAAATAATATATTTTTAATGAATATTTAATATAGAGTGAAGGTTTTTTTTATAATGGTTTTTAATTTAGACTACAATAAGATTTCCAATCATTGCTTTAATTGAAATTATAATTTTTTTAGAATACCCCATCCAAAAATAACAATTTTAAAACCTTCCCATTCATCTAGATAATTTTTTTTAAACTCTAATTTGTGATTTCCTGATTTACAGGGTATACGCAGGTAATTTTGGCTTACCGAGTGTCCAATGTAAATCTTGCAAATGCGTCGCAGATTCTCATCGATGAACGTGGACTTTTCAGTTGGATTCTTCTCCTCCTCCTCCTCCTGCTCATTCTCCACCTTCGCCTGCTTCTTCTCCTTCTTTTTCGTCTCTTTCGGCTTATCCTCCACCAGCTGCTTCTTCTGCTCCTCGAGGAGTTCCCGCTGCTGCTTGGAGGCACGATTGATGCAGCTGCTCAGGTAGACAGCGAATCCACTGAGCGTACGCTGAACAAATTCAGCCGCATCCGCTGGAGATTTCTTCACCGATCGAAACTTGTGGGCCACAAACTGGCCATAGATCTCGAGCAGCGGCTGCAGATGGCGTTGCATGCGTCTCGCCTGGACACCAGTTGCTCCCGACAGCGTCTCAATGGCCAGCAGCAGGAGACGACACTCCACCAGCTCCAGTGTCCGTGTCTGCTGCAGTTGCTCCCGGAAATGATCGGCACAGCTGGCGAGGAAGAGTTCACTGCCAGCCGTCACACGACGAATGCAGCGTCCAAAGAGCATCTCGTAGAATCGCCAACCATTGTTGGAGGCATCGCTACCATCGATGGGCACCAGTTGCAGCAGCTCCGGCAACTGCGGAAAGTGACTGCAAATGGGCAACGGTTGCCCAAAGTGCAGCAAATCTAAAGGAACCAAGGATCGATACGATTTTATTTAGATTTCTTAATTTTTAACTTCAATTATAAGCTAAAATCTATTTATTTATCTATATTTAAATGTTTTAAGACGTCCCGAAACAACTATTTCGGTAAAAGGTTCTATATCGGTTTGTTCCTTTGAGTTCCGGCATTGGTACCGGAATTTTCGAAAACACAAGAAATGACACTTTGCATAAACTTTAAATGCAGAATCAATTTAGAAGCCAAACAACGATCAAAATGATATTCCTTTTGAAAATCGGTTGAGTTTTAATCAAGTTATGGCAATTTCAAGTTGGTAGGACTTTGAATCTAGTAACTTTACAAGTCAAAATTTTTGTCCAATTTCCCATGATTTTTTACAAGAAAATAAAAGGTCTCAGAATCAAGTTTAAAGTGTTGTTTTATACTAATTACGATATAAGGAGTTGATTAAACGTGAAAACTTGAGATTAAAAATTTTTAATTTTCAAAATATCAAAGGGGGGACCCTTGCCATCAAAATCAACCATGGCTAGAATAATCCAAAAATATAAAATTGTTCTAAATGAACAAAATTTAAATGCAGTATGAATTTAAATGCCAAACTATGATCAAAATGACATTCCGTTTGAAAATCGGTTCAGTTTTGACAAAGTTATGAAAGCTTGAAGTTGGTCAAGCCTCTGACCTAGGAACTTTACAAGCCAAAATTTTTGTCAAATTTGACATGATTTTTTACAAAAAAATGAAAGGTCTCAGAATCAAGTTTAAAGTGTTTTTTTATACTAATTATGATATAAGGAGTTGATTAAAAGTGAAAACTTGAGATTTAAAATTTTGAATTTTCAAAATATCAAAGGGGGGACCCTTAGCATCGAAATCGAGATCTAGAGGAAAAAAATTAATTTACAAAATTAATTAAATTTGAATGCAGAATGAATTTAGAGGCCTAAACATGATCGAAAACACATTCCGTTTAAAAATCGGTAGAGTTTTGCTGAAGTTATAACAGTTTGAAGTTGTTCCGGATTATATACGAGTCAAGATTCTTCTGGTTATACTAATTTTTTCATTTATATATAACCTATATTATAGATACTTATTTAAGGTTCGATTTCGCTTTAGACTTCTCAGTTATTTGCGATCTTTGAAATGTTTGAGAGTAGTTCTCTGGCTGGGATTGAGATTAGGAGGCAGTGACTCACCCGTGAGCTGGTCGAGCAGCTGATTTGCCTGTTCCGTCAGCTGGGAGCGTCGCACGTCGTGATAGAGCGAGAAGATGAGCAGCCAGAGACGCAGCTTGATGCTGCTCATGAGCTGGGAGAGCGGCAGTTGCTGCAGTGCATCGATGAGCTCATCTGTGCTTGCCACTGGCAACGTTGGCTGCTTGGAGCTGCCACAGTGTTGTCGCAATGCAGCCGACAAACTTGTCTCATCTGATACCGATTGCAATTGCTTGAGGAGCAGTGTTCCGTGTACCTTCTCAGCCTGAAGACTGTCGGCATAGTCTTGGAGCAGCTGCAACGCCAGCAGTTCCACACACTCGGCATCCTGCCACAGATCCTCATGTTGTTGTTGACGACGCTGTTGCAAACGCAACTGTTTCTGGGCACGACTCAAATGGGAGAGCAGCTGGGGCGGCACAAGCTCCAGCAAAGCATCGGGACACGGTTCCTGGCGTTGATTGGGCAGCAGCAACCAATTGGTTTGCACCAGCTGCAGCTCCAGACGCTGCAATCTCTGACGGCACAGGCTTTTGCCAAAATTATGGACACGCTGTTGTATCAACTCCCATTCATCGCTGGGTAGAAACTTGTAAGGCAACTGCAATTCCTGCTCCGACTTGGCCAGGCCATCGGGCCAGTAATAGGCCAGCTGGAGTTGAAAGCTTGTGGCACGATCCACACACTCGAGAAAGGCATTCATGGTGCTGCGATTATGCTCCCGGGCGAGCAGATGTCGTCCAAATTGTTGCAACACTTGGGCAGTATGACGACAACACTGCTCCACATCCAATTGATGTTGCTGCACTTGCTCGGCGAGGCGGGTGCCCAGCAAATACTGACACAGCAATGCCACCTGCAGTTCTATGGCAAAATTCAAATTCACCGCCAGCACAGCTTCAGTATCCGGCTCCAGGAGCTCGGCGAATGTGTGTAAAAGCATTTTCCAGATGACAATGGAGGGTTTGGCCATTAGATGACTGATGAGGCGTGTGAAGGCGGCACCAGCCGACTGACTTGGCCAGGTTTGGGCCAGACGATCGCTGGCAACGCTGGAAACACTCTGATGTGGTTTTAATAGCAGCTGCAGATACGGATTTAACGGGACAGCTGTCTCCTCTGCATTCCTAGAGAGTTTCTGACGCTTGGCTTCACTGGCGGGCAGTTGGAGTTCGTATTTACGCAGCCATTCCCGCAGAGATTTCAGCAGTTGCATGACAAAGCGTTCCGCCCGACTGAGACGTCTAAACATGTCCAGCAACAGCACCAGATAATCCGAATACAAGGCGAGTTCATTATCATTGCGTTTGGGTTTGGTTAGCATCCAAACAGTGATCTGATAGACATGCGGTTCCAACAGCATTGGATTCAAACGCAATGCGGCACATAGCATCATTAGCACCTCGCCCAGATGCTCCTCCTGGCAGTGTTCCACCAGTTTGAAGAGTTTGCCGGTCACAAACTCCATGGCCGTCACCTTATCCGGCATTTGGAATTGCAAACTGATGTTATGCTTGCGCAGCGACTCCAACGCATGTGTGGCTAGAGCAAGCGGCTGCTCTAGAGGATTAACCTGCGGTCTGCGAAAGGCAAACTTCACCACTTTGGACAGTTCATCGTTATCGAAGCGTTGATTCAGCAGCAAGGATTCGAGGAGCAGCAAACGCACATGCAGCGGCTGCTGAGAGATACGTTTAATGGCATCGCCCATGCTTAGGGACTCGGTGAGCTGTTGCTCCAATGCCGCCAACTGTTCAAAGCAACACAGTCCCTGTTCCCGCAATTGCAGCAATAATTGACAAAGTGGCTGCAGTGCAGTCGTCGTATAGGCAACCAGGAGTCGCTCATGATGCTGGGCACGTTGCACATAGTCGCGCAATTGTTGCAGCAGTGGTAAGATGAAATCCGACGGTCTCAACTGCTTCGGATTCACTCCATCCTTGGGATGCAGCAGCTGTGCTTCATAGCTGGCAAACAGAGTGCCATAGCTGGACATGAGCAGCTCGTAATCCGCACGCAGTGCATCCTGCACCAGCTCAAAGTTAATCAAACTCTGCAACAATTGTGGATGCTCCACAGAATTCACAGATCTTGTGGTGCCATTCACATCCTTCTGTATGCGCCTTAAAATGCTTCTGATGAGCTTTGTCTTCGTCTTCACACTGACCAGACCGGGTTGTGCCCTCAGTCCAAATAGTTGCTGCAACTGCACACTTGGTAATTCACCATTATTGGTATTTTCAATGGATAATGTCTCCGCCAACCATTTGCAGATCACTTCGTATTTGTTAATGTACACAAAGTCCACAGATTGCCAGACTTTAATTGCGAATTCCAAGCGTGCCGTGTACTCCTTTTTCTTGTCCTTCAGCCAGGACATAAGTTCTGCAATTATTTGTCTTTAAATACACATGCTTTTATTTAATATTATCCATTTACCTTCGCCAATTTCCATGTTTTTAGGAATTCAATTCAATTGCATATACAAATTTCGATGACGATTTTCATACACGCACGTGTTGCGGCCGGTCGCTGTTATCGATTAACAGTGTTATTGTGACTGTGTTGCACAGAGCCAAATAGTTCAAGCTGTCATGGTGGGAAATTATGAGAAGGTAGCTGTTGCACAGCGAATTTTACTTTATTTAGTTTTAAAAATTAAATACAAAATTTAACCAGGGAATTTTATAAATATTATATATTTCAAAAATCACGTTATAATGATTAATTTTAATTAATGATTATTTTTGATCAAAATAAAGTAAAAATCATTTATTATCATTATTTATTCAGTTTTTTTTTTTTTTTTTTATCAAACATAATGATTATTGGTAAGGAAAATCGTAAAAATCAGAGTTTTTAAATCATGGGAGAATTGCAGTGATTGTACAAAATTAAAGATTTTTGTGTAGTTATTATTTTTTCTACGTCCACTATAAGTGCGTGATTTTGTATTTAAAATAAATAAATAATAATTATTATTGTTTACGGTCGCTGCTTCGTTGTTTGTCGAAAAACTCGATGCGCTGATTGAAAATAAAAACAAAGAAGGCAGTGACATCACATTGTGATAAGAATCCCATCGATAGCTTGCATGGTGTGTGTAACCTTCACACAAAGATTCCACCTTGCGAGCAATCAGCTGCTTAGTATTTTTTTTGTGTGTGGTTCAAAATTCACAAGTTGCTGGCTGGTGCTGTTGTTGTTGTTTTTTTTTTGTTATTTTAATCGGATTACATCAAAGTTGTTTTGGTTTTAATAGATATAGAAATTTTTTTAAATAAAGTAGTAAACATTTTAAACATCAGTCATAATGTTGTTGAACTGCACACGCCTGAAACACGTTTGTACAACTTTACGGGTCTCCCAAATTTATAGCACGGGCACCAGAATCCCAATCAGTTTAATCAGCATACATAACGAACTATTGCGGCAACCGCTGCTGCTGCTACGACGCCCCTACCATCAACTATTCCGAATACGTCAGCCAGCCGCGGCTGCCGCACGCCAACTCCTCCTCTCGAATACAGCCGGAGGCACAGCCGCATCCGCATCCTTGGCCTCTAGGTGGGTGGCACGTCTCCAGTGCATCCGACGCTGTTTGGCAACCAAAAAGAACGGAGCGCTGGTACAGCATGCGCGTGGAGTGAGCACACCAGCTAAGCGGATCAGAATGGGCAGGACGGAGTACAAGCGTCTATATAATTTGCTCAGGACTGAAAAATGGGTGCTACTTGGTATGATTAATATATTGCATCTCAATTATTTAACTACAATATATTATAACCGTTAGTTAGTTGGTTTTTTTTGCTTTTCACGATGAATCGAGTTAAATATATCGATATAATTTTATTAATTATTAATATATCAAATCTCATCTCTATTATTTAGCTACGGTATAAAATAACCGTTAGTTTACAACTATCTTAATTCGATCCATTTCTTTTCACGATTAATCGAGTTAAATATATCGATAGAATTTGATTAATGATTAATATATTAAATTCCAATCTCAATCATTCAACTACAACATATTATAACCGTTAGTTAGTTCATGCATTTGATTTTTAACTATCTTAATTCTATCCATTTCTTTTCACAATGAATCGAGTTAAGTATATCGATATAATTTGCTTAGGACTGAAAAATGGGTGCTAATAGCTATATTAATATCGCATCGCGTCATATCACATTAAAAATTTAACAACAATATATTATAACCGTTAGTTAGTTCTTGCAGTCGATTAAAAACTATGAACATTAAATCGGTGCATTTCTTTACACGATAAATCGAGCTAAAAATATCGATATTCCTGATTATAATTCCTGATTATAATGTTCTTATGTGATTCGTTTTTATTATAAATCTTTTGCAGCGGGTCTCGTCTGCCTGATCGTATCCTCGTCCATCACAATGACCATACCGTACTTTATGGGAAGAGTGATCGATGTGGTATTCAAAAGAAGTGGGGACTCTGTGGCACTGGATAGATTACGTGAATATTCAGTTATGTTATTCTGGATATTTGCACTCGGCGGATTTGCAAATTTTGCCCGTGTTTATCTATTCGGATCGGCGTGTAAGTAAAAAATATTATTATAAACGATATTTTCTGTAAATATTCATAAAACTCTTTGTCCTGACTCACTGACTGACTGATCAGCATTGCGTATTGTACGTAGATTACGTTCGCGTTTATACAAATCGATGTTATTGCAAGAAGTTGGTTGGTTCGATTCCAAAGGTACCGGTGAATTGGTAAATCGTCTCAGTAATGATACATATTTTGTGGGCGTGTCATTGAGTCAAAATTTCTCGGATGGTCTGCGTGCCCTTGCAATGATTGTTGTCGGCTCTGGAATGATGGTATGTTAATGTCCTTTTTTAATATTAAATCATATTATATTTATTCTAATTTATTCTATATATATTATCGTAGGTCTTTGAATCACCAAAGCTGGCATTGGTTAGTGCCCTGGTTGTTCCCGCTCTCGCTGGCATGGCAATTGTTTACGGTCGTTATGTGCGACGCATAACCAGGGCTGAATTGGACAAATATGCCGAGATTATGAAATTTGCCGAGGAGCGTTTTGGTAACGTGAGAACTGTGAAACTATTTTGTCGGGAACAGAAGGAGGTCGACAGTTTTAATGGCAAGCTGGACGAGGCTTTGGATATTGGCTACAGGGAGACACGTGCCAGATCCATATTCTTTGGCCTGGTGAGTTTATATGTCCAAAAAATTTAAAAATAGTAATACCAATTCATAAACTACGTCAATTCTGAGCTGATTTCATTAAGAACCCATAGTTCTAAATTCAATTCCCAAAAAGTATATTTTTATTTAATTATTAGCATATCATTCGAGTTTTTAGTCCGATCCTGAGAAGTTTGATATCGAAATTGTTATTATGATCAGTATTAAGCAAATTTTATAGAATCAAAGGACCAATTTTCCTTAAAACATAATTTTCGTCTATCAAAGGACTAAAAACACAAAAAATGTTCAACCCAAAAATGCGAGGACTAGGAATAGATTTTAGAATTATGGTTTTATGGTGAAAACATCTTAGAATTGACCGTAGATTACGAATTTAAGTTCCACCGTAAACAATAGGAAACATTTTTTATTTGAAAAGCCTTACATCTGTAAAAACAACTTTAATGAACTCTTACATTTCTTTTTTTTTTTTTAGACTGGTTTCTCCGGCAACTTTATTATAATATCTGTGCTGTATTATGGCGGAATTCTTGTGCTAAGCAATGAGCTAACAATTGGCTCAATGACCTCATTTTTGATGTACGCCGGATATGTTGCCGTAAACATGAATATTCTATCAAATTTCTATAGTCAGCTGAACAAGGGTATTGGAGCATCGGAACGCATTTGGGAAATCTTTGATCGCAAATATGCGATACCCATTGATAGTGGTATTGTGCCGTTAACAAAACCGATTGGTGAAATCAAATTTGAGAATGTGGATTTCACATATCCGTCGCGTGATGAACAGAAGGTTTTAAACGATTTCAGTCTTACACTATATCCAAATCAAACAACGGCCGTTGTGGGACGTTCTGGTTCCGGTAAATCAACAATAGCATTGCTAATGATGCGTTTATATGATCCACAAATGGGTTCCGTATATCTGGATGGCGTTGATTTGCGTACAATTAATCCGCAATGGTTGCGCATGCATATTGGTGCCGTCAGTCAGGAGCCCGTACTCTTCTCCGGCTCCATACGCACAAACATTCTCTATGGCATCGATGACAACGAACCAAATCCGGAGGCGAGACTTCAACAGGCTGTGCACGATTCGAATGTCATTGAGTTTACCAAGAATTTACCTGATGGCCTCGAAACGATTGTTGGCCAACGTGGCATGTTACTTAGCGGTGGCCAAAAGCAACGTGTGGCCATTGCCCGTGCCCTAATTAAGGTAAATATTAATAAATATAACCCTTATAATACCTTAATTTAACCAAAAACCATGCACAGCAAAGGAGCTGCTTCGATTCGAGACGCTGAACACAATTTTTTGTGCAAAGCACGATATTTAACCGAATCGGGTATCGGTTTAAATTAGGATTTAGCTTAGCTTGATATTTTAGTTTTCGCTTTTCGGTTACTTCAAATCTTTGCATATTGGTTTCTTAACGGTTACCGGTTTTTGCAGGTTTCGGTTTCGAAATACCAGTATGATTTAATTTCATAAAAAAAAGTGGTGGAAATGTTATAAAATAGTTAATCAGGGGTGCCACAGAATACGAAACCAACCGAAAATCTCCCAAAAATGTATGAAGATTTTCGGTTTTTGTGGCACCCTTGAATATATAAAAAAAAATTCTTTGCTTTCAAAAAAGATATTCAAATGTAAAATCAAAATCAGTTTAAGAAACAAAGATCATACTTAAAATATTTTTATTGTTATACATTTGTCTCTAAATTTTGTTTCAACAAAATTTTTTTTAAGGAAATCAAATTTTAACGATCATTTAAATTTATTAAAAGTCTCAAATAATTGCGTAATATTAGAAAACCACAAAAATTATGTATTTATTTTTTTTCGAACCGAAACTTTAATTTTAGAATGCGGTTCGGTTTTGGATCGGGTTCGCAAAGTAAATAATTTCAAGGATGCGGTTCATGATCCGGTTCAGGCTGCTTTAAAACCCGAACCGAACCGGCTCTACGAGGCTCGGCTCAGAATCGATTTACAGCCTTGGTTTGAATATTTTCGGTTTCGGTTTAGTAAAAATTGCTGTTTCGGTTAACAATTTCAATCGGTTAATACCGGTTGTAGGTTACGGTTTTGATTACGGTTTTAAATTCTTGTGCAAAGCCCAAAATATCTTATATTTTTGTAGAGCTCACTTGCTCATCCCATATATATATATATATAGAGTTATCCTTGGATAAATTTAAATTTATTTCTAATTTTTCCCCCTTTTTTTTAGAACCCCACAATTCTCGTACTAGATGAAGCAACAAGTGCATTAGATTCTGTGTCAGAGCAACTGGTACAGTCAGCATTGGATAAACTGATCGAGGGTCGTACAGTATTGACAATTGCCCATCGTTTGAGTACCATTCATGGCGCTGATAAGATTGCCGTGCTCGATGCCGGCCGTATTATTGAGCAGGGCAACTATGATGAACTGATGGCCAATCCGGATGGTGCCTTTAGGGAACTGGTTTCTATGCAGGCATTTGGCACCGGCCCCGGAATAGGCACAGGCCCCGGAACAGTCACCAGCCCTGGAAACGGCTCCGGAACCGGTCCCGGAAACGTCCCCGGAACCGGCAATGGCACCGGCACCGGCACCGGAGCACCACCGTAAATTGACAAAGGTTTTAGGTTTTAGGTCAGTTCAATGTGTTCAGCTACTCGGCGAGTACAAAATTTAAGTTTTATTTAAAAAAAAAAAACCACCCCCTAAAATTCGTTAGCTATAACTAATTTCCCAAGAAATCTATGGTAAATTTCAGTTTGTAGTCGCGTGAATTATTGAGTCAGTTTCTAACAAAATCATGTATAAATTGATTATACGTAAAAGTTTTTTTTTTTTTTTAACTTTGAATATGAATCATTTTGAGCATGTTCTTAAAAGGAGGCTATCCGTTAAAGTTTAGTACGTTTATATAATGACATTATATTTCTGTAATTTTGAGGCAGCTGTTATTATCAAAAATTATCAAAATCAGAACGTACAAAATTGACAAATTATGAATAAAGACGTGAGAAAACAGCGGTTATTAATAGTTTTATTTTAATTTAACGTTTAAATCTAGCGGTAAGGTGTTTTTACCAGGTGGCAACACTGCGCTTAAGCTTGGCAAACAATATTGGGATTATCAATATAAAATAAATTAAATAATTTCTAGCCCTGATCACTGCTGTCAATTTTTAGCGATTGTTCCTATGTCAGCTATATGATATAGTTAACCGATTTAAATAAACTTCGGCCAGGGTGGACCAAACCAAGTTAACTGCATATTCTATTAGTTTGGTTAAGATATCCCAAAAACCAAAAAACTTTTCTATACTAAAACTTGATTTATGATTGAGCGTCTCTATGGCAGCTATATGATATAGTGGTCCGATTTGAACCAAATTTGGGCAGGATGTATAATACCAGCCCAGATGTGTATTGTGTGAGATTGGTTGACATATTTCAAAAAACCAAAAAGTATTTCATACTTAAACTGTATTTTCGATCTATTGTTCCTATAGCAGCTATATGATATAGAGGTCCAATCCAAAAATAAAAACAAACTTTATCTGCGTACGGTATTTAGGCACCTAAATACCAAGTTTGAAGTATCTAGCTCTTATGGGCTCTGAGATCGATGCGTTCAAACAGACGGACAGGCAGACAGACGGACGGACAGACGGACATGGCTCAATCAAGAAGTTTTTCATGCTAAAATTTCGTTTTCGATCGTTAAAAATCCAGATTGGCAACAGTGTCCTTGTTATGCAAATGTTGCTATCGATAGATTTCGATAGTGCGTTGTAATCGTTGAGTTTATCGTTTTCAAATGTTTATTTTTTTTTATTAAATTTCTTTACAGTTGTGTTTAAGGTTTAGCTTACATTCTAGTTAACAGGCACACAAAAAAATAAATGCAATAATTTCTTTCGCTACATACAAACATACATACGTGTGTATTCTATGTATGTATGTATGTGCACATATGTACATATGTGTGTGATGTACATACATATGTTTACTTCATGGTGGGCATGGCCACAGCCGCCTGAGTGTGAGTGACATCGGTTTCGCGCCACAGCTGAGTAACGGTCTTGGTCTGTGTGTAGAACTTGATGCCCTGCTTGCCATAGAAGTGATGATCACCACGGAAGGAGCCACGTGTGCCGGTGAAGGAGAACATGGGCAGTGGCACCGGAATGGGTACATTGACACCCACCTGTCCGGCATCGATTTCATTCACAAATTTGCGAGCAGCCGCACCGTTGGTGGTGAAGACAGCGGTACCATTGCCATAGGGATTGGCATTCACAATGGAGATGGCCTCATCGAGGGTATCGGCATTGAGGATTATCAGAACCGGGCCAAAGATCTCCTCGGTGTAGCACTTCATGTGTGGCTTGACATCGCTCAAAATGGTTGGACCCACAAAGTAACCATCCTCAAATCCGGGCACATTGATCTTTCGTCCATCCAACACCAGTTTGGCACCCTCCTTGACACCAGATTCAATCAGATCATTGATACGCTGACGGGAGGCAGCACTGATGACGGGACCCACATCGGTGCCGGGCACATGACCAGCATTCACCTTCAGCTTCTGGGCACGATCCACAAGATCGGGTATCCACTTCTGGGCATCACCCACAAACACCGCGGTGGACAATGCCATGCAACGTTGTCCGGCTGCTCCAAAGGCGGCACCAGCCAGCTGATTCAATGTGTTCTCCTTGTTGGCATCGCTCAGCACAATGCCATGATTCTTGGCACCCATATTGCTCTGGACACGCTTGCCATTCTTGCCGGCACGCTCATAGATATACTTGCCAGCGATATCCGAGCCCACAAACGATACAGCCTTAATCTCCGGTGCATCGCAGATAAAGTTAACGGCATCGTGTTGACCATGGATGACATTGACCACACCTGGCGGACAGCCGGCCTCATTGAGCAGCTCCATCAGCAACATGGTGGCTCCAGGCACACGTTCCGATGGCTTCAACAGCATTGTATTACCAGTGGTAATGGCCACGGGGAACATCCACAACGGAATCATCGCAGGGAAATTAAACGGTGCAATGCCGGCGGTAACACCCAATGGCATCACCAGCGAATATGTGTCCATATCACGGGCCACATTGGCCACCGTCTCACCCATCTGCAGCGATGGTATGCTGCAGCAATGCTCCACAACCTGCAGACCACGGAGTACATCACCCTCGGCATCGGCCAGGGTTTTGCCCTGCTCCTTGGTAATGTTCTTGGCCAGCTCACCCATGTTCTCCTTGATCAAAGCCTGCAGCTTGAACATCACCTATTGGTTGGGATGTCGAAATATGGAATCAAAATAATTATTTGTCTAAATGGATAACACTACATCCAAGTGTAAGCCGTGCAAATAAAATAGGAACAATTTGTGGAAACTCTGTGGAAACACGGCAAATTTGTTCAGGTCTGTTCCAGAAATCTCTAGAGATTTTGAAAAAAAAATGTTTTTAAAAACAATCGTTCGACATGTTAACTATCAGAAATGTAATCACTTTGAATAATTTTTGTTTTTTTCTTAAATCAACTTTAATAATATTTAAATCAAATCCCTCAAAATTCTATTAGACATTTTTAAAGCAATAGTTTCTTTTTGATTTTGATTAAAAATAGGAAAAATTTGTGGAAACTCATCTTATTTTAAGTGGAAACTCGGCAAATTTTAAGATATTGTTTAGGTCTGTTCCAGAAATCTCCAGAGATTTTGAAGAGAAATGTTATTGAAAACAATCGTTCGACATGTTAAATATCAGAAATGTAATCTCTTTGAATCTCTTTTTTTTTTGATATCTTAAATCAATTGTAAAGATATTTGAGCTTAATTTAAGTTTATTGAATTTAATTAAATTATTTTTTAAATGGACAAAAAAAATAAAATACAAAAAATTCCTACGCATCAAAACTAAAAGTAAACTGATTTTTGGAATTTCGAAATGTTTGAAAAAACAAAATCTTTGACATTTAAGAAACACCAACAGCTCGAACGGTTTTTTTCGAAAGCAATTCTCTTTAAAAACTTTAGAGTTTTCTAGAACACACCTAATAAATGTTATTTGTGATATTAATATTTTAAAAATATCTACCTGTTGGCGGGTCAATATGGATTGATTGCTCCACGACTTGAAGGCCTTCTTGTTCGATTCCAGTGCCGTCTTCATCTCGTCCTGTGTGGCCTTGGGCACACGGGTAACCACCTTATTGGTGGCCGGATCGTGCACATCGATCCATTCATTTGTCTTGGACTCCACGAATTTGCCATCGATAAAGAGTTTAGTGGTGGGAGCAGCCGATGAATAGCTACGCTTGGCAATCAGGTTTGCCTAAAAAAAAATAGGTTTTCATTAAATAAATAAGAAATTCACATTTTTACAAAAATCAGTTAAATGTTTGAAAACCGATATAAAAATTTGTAAATGCGGTTTAAGGTAACTCGCTTTCAATTAAAGCAACTTAAGGCACTGTATAAGCATGATATATAAGAAATATTAGTTCGTTCATCAAAAATTGAACAACTGAACTAAATCCTTCAATTGAACTACGATGCACAACTCTAACAAGGATAAACGATCGTTACAATTGTTATCGATATATCGATATTAATACTTCGGCACATGCCAAGGCAGCGTTTTAAAATTGAAATGTTTGTTACCACTGCGCAGTTAATATGCAATCTTTACTGTAAAATTCCATTGTTTAACATAGGCGGGCTTAACTGTACACATTTATCTTACATGTCAAGTGCTTTACTATGGCCCCCAGGTAAGAATTGCCTGGCAACATGATAATACACATACACACATACCTATGTACCATATATATATACATATATATAGCAGTGTTGCCAGAAGAGCTTTTTTTTCCCGTCAAATCTGGAATTTGGCTTGCCCTAATCATTGTTGCCAATCTAGCTTTTTTAGCTTGTTTCTTTATATACATGCAAATTTGGTGTAAAAATTGTCAGCAGTGAGCTTAATAGAAAAATATACCATAGAAATTACTTTCAGATATAACAAACATTTACATAATTTTTACTGATAAACAAAATGTGAAAAAAATGTATTTAATATTATATTTTTGTGTCGGCCAAAATTCGCACTCACTAAAAACAGCTTTTTTTTTATTTGGCTACATAAAAGTTGGCAGCACTGATATTTATATGTATGCATGTATGTGTGTACGTAGCGCACAGCTGTGTGCCACGCCCGCGCTTATCACTGACAGCAGCCGCCTCTAAAAAACATTTATATGGCTTTGGCCTCTAATTAAAATACAAATGCTTCACACGCATATAAAAGTAATAAACTTATCAGTAAATGTAGTGTGTGTGTGTGTGTGTGTGTGTGTGTGTGTTTGCGAGTTTTCCATGTATGTATGTACTGGTCTCCGCTGTTGTGATCGTTGTTGTATTATCTGATTTGCTGCAAACTAAAAATTACGTAACATGTGCTTCGTTCCATAATGGGTGTATGTATGTATGTACTTATCATGTATTTCTCTTCCGTGTTATTATTCGCTTAATTGAGCAAACGGACACACATACAAATGCAGTTATCGCATGTGCATTTGCCAATTGGAATTTACATGCAGGTAGATCTACACCCACACACACACACACGCAGACACTTTCTGACTGCAGTTCGAAAGCTTTCCAACACTAATTGATCTAATGTTATCGATAATAGCGTGAGAATATTAAAGGTAATTTGTGATAATTGATTGCTGTCCATTTGCTTTCGTTGAAATTTTGCTCACCTTGCTGCTAATTAAACGCACTAAGGACATCTTGGCACAGGTGAGTGTAAGGTCAGGGTAATTGTGGATAACGGACGTTCGTTCGGTCTGGAAACACTGCTGATGCGGCTCTTTCAACCGTTGGCTTCACTAGAACTGAAAGCAAAAGCAAAACCAAAAGCTGAGGCTGTGCCAACTTTTCGCCCCCAGCGCGTGTGGCGTTTATGTGTGTGTGTGTCCATGTGTGTGTGTATGCGTGTGTGGTGTGATTGTTGATATACATACGACGCGGCAGTGGCCAGACCGGCGAATTTCGTACAGTGGGGTGCATAGTGCAAACAGCATGACAAAAGTCTGAATAAATGCATATGTTAATTAATTTTTTTTGAGGTGGGCCCGAACTTATAGACAATAACCAAAAATAATAATAATAAAATATGAATTCGTTAAAAAAATAAGCTAAAAAATATATTTTGTACGAAAATTTTAAATTTTATTTAAAAATAATCTAGTTGAATCTCTAAACAGAATTAATTATGTATTTTGTTTATTTAATAACTGTATGCTTATATTAAAAAACTAAAGCTACAGAGTATGCAGTAATAGCTACGGAGCCTGAATGAATTATAAATCGCGCTATATATGTTTTTCTTTTTTAATTTGAGATAATCCTTTTCTAAAGTAACATTAACAAAAATAATAATAAAAGAATAAATATATTTAAACGCATTTTTAGATGTTAGAGAAAAGTCAATGAGACCCACTGTGCATCGTCTCGTTAATATACTGAATGTACAAGTGCCTATGTTTGTATGTGTGTGTGTTTGTGTATGTGTAGCCGCGCAGCCAAGAACTTGAAGCAGCAGCTGTTGCTGTTGTTGCTGTTTTTGTTGTTGCTTTGCGCCAATTCGTTGGGGGGCTCGCTTGTGTGTGTGTGTATGTTTGTTTTTGCTACGTTTATTCTGCGTTTCCAATTGGATGTTTGTATATGTATGTATGTGTATACAATCTGCAGGCTCTAATACACACGTACGCATTTATCTATTTATGAATATGTGTGTATTTTTTGTAAATTGAATTGTTGGCACGTGTAAAAATAAATAATAATATAAATACATATACATACATATATATATGTATATTTGCAAAAATAAATGTAAACATAAATCTATAAAAAACGAGTCATAAAAGTTTTCATCTGATTTTTAGTTGCCGATATATAAATTATAAAATTTATGTGATTTTTTTTTAATTTATGCATAGATATATTTTATGGTATGCATATAAAGAAATTGGCCAACTTTTAAGCTTTCGTGCAGATCGAACAGCTGATTTACAAAGATAGTTTCAGTGCTGCCAACTTGTTTTAAAAGTCATGTTGCAATAAAAAAACGAGTTGGCAGATCGTTCTCAGATTGTGATCAATTTTCAAAAAGTATCAAAATCTGAAACTTGTAGAATTTTAATGCTACAATTCATACATTTTTTTTTGCAGAATTATAAAAAATTAAAATTGCGCGCAGATTTTGATAAGAAAAAAATAGTGTTGCCTACTTTTGAAATCCTGATAAAATAAATTGTGACTTAAAGACATTGCATACTTCTAGGCTGTGATTGAAATTTAATTTGAGAATTTAATTGCATACAACTCGGCATGATAAATGTGTACATAAAAAATAATCTTCAAGCATTTTATTAGAATTATTTTTATACACTTGCTGGATTTCAAAATTTATGCAATTTCAAAAATATACCTGAAAAAAGTAAAGTTGTGCCCATTTTTCCCGTTCCCAAAATTGCAAAAGTATTAATTAAATATTTGATCGCAACTGTTCATTTTATTTTCCATTGTAATAATTCAAAATCGTAAACGTAAAATAATTAATTAATTTATTAAGTACATAAACGCTAAGTACATAATTTAATTTGTTCAATAATGTGTGTTTTTTTTCATGTTTTGTTTCGCTTTTGAATAAAACTCGTTAATTGTGAAATGCTTTGGTTATTGCTGTAAAAAGTCGACTACTTTATATGATTTTGCTTACTATATACATATATGTATATATATATATAAATATATGTATAAGTGTGTTTATATTAAATGTATGTGTTTAATTATAATATGTATGTATTATGCATAAAATATTTAATTTTAATTTTGTTTTTTCCTATTTTAAGCTACAGAAATGAATTTCGCCTTCTTCAGTGAATTTTTCCAAATGATATAATATTTATAATAATAATAAAGGTATGTATTATATGTAAGTATGTTTATAGTATAGTATATATATATAAAAAAAAGCCACTTAGACTAAATCGACTACAATTAATATGGAATGCTTTGATGCATTTTTTTTTCATTATTTATTAAATTATTATTAATAAGCCACGTTGCGGTCAAAGGCCTCAAAATGTACATTTTGTTTTAAGTTAACCATGAAATAATATAATATATTTTTGAATTTATCTATATATATATGTATATATATATAATGATATTAAACATAGAGCACTACGAAGGCAATTTTCTTGTACAAGTTTTACTCTCATTTCCACTTTTTTTAATATTTTTTTATTTTAACTCAAGTCTTTTTTTTTGTCATGCTTTTGTTTTCATTATTTTTGTTTACTTTCGTTGTTGTTGTTAGTTTTCTAAGGCTACTTTTAGCTTAATCCTAGGAAAAAAAAATATGTGAAAAAAATTGTACTTAAAATTTACTGCGTTTTAATGCACATTTTGATTAATTTGTTGACATTTATCATTTATTTTCATTTTTAAATTGAACATTTAAACTGCCTGCAATTCCAATTTTGGCAACAATTTGCGAATTTTATATTTTTGCTGAAATTGTTGCATAAATGGAATTTAGTGCGCTTTTATTTCTGTTTCAATTTCGGTTGTACCGCACACAAACTGTTTTAATTCTGCTAGTAAAAAAAAAAGTTAAAAAAAAAAATTATAATAATAATAATTGTAAAAATAGTTTTTTTTTTTTTTGTAAAATCTATTTAGGCTTTGGTATATGTACGGGCGAAAATGTTACAACATTGTGTCTTCTCGCATACAGTTCAAAGTTTAGCAATTTCTGAATGTTCCATTGTTGGAACTGTTGTTGTTGTTACCCTTGCAATGCTTTTGAGCTAGCTCCTAACTCAAGTAACTGACTAACTAATTGAGCTAGTTGCTTGAAATTTGGTATAGTTCTTGTGTAGATTTAAATCAGTTGAATTTTTAGTTATACAAGTGAATGCTAACTCTCTGAAATTTGTTATACAATTGTGTTCCAGAAATCTCTAGAGATTTTTAAATGAAGAAATGTTTTTGAAAACAACCATCCGAAATGTTGGTGTTTCTAAAATGTCCGAGATTTAATGGTTTCGAACAAATTTTTTTTTTTTGGCATTATTATTCATTTTAAAGATATTTTAATTCAACTTTATGAATATTTATTTTGTCAAATCTCTAAAAATTTCTTTTTTTTTTGACATTTGAAAGCAATGCTTTTTTTTTCAAGTGCACCAGTTTGTAGAACACACCTAATTGTGGTCAAATTTTCAATTTTGTAAAGCTGCAAGGGTATGTCAGCTTACGGCTAGAACGGGTTCGATTTTTATTCAGGCCAGTTCCGATTTTCACTTACACTTTTATATGATTTCATAAAATCTATGCTACTTACTTAGAAATTATCTTTTTTTGACTTTATTAGACTTAATTTAGGCAAATTTAGGGGAATTTAATACCCAAAATATTTCCAAAACGAAATGAGAACAGTTTATAGATAAATATTGCCGAAAGTGAAAACCGGAACAGGCCCTTTTAAGTTTTGTAAGCTATTTTTTTCTTTTTTTTTTTTTTTTTTTTTTTTTTTTTGAATAAGCTGACTTTAGGGACTACTGAGCTGGGTTTATAAACTGTTTAAAATCTGGCATCGTTGTTTGTTTTTAGTTTTTTTGACTAGCGGACATCCACTCTTAAGTATCTCTCTCTCTCTCTCTGTCTGTCTTTCTCTTCTTTTCTCTTACTTGTCAACGCCTAGTAGCTTAGCTGCCTCATCTGCAGAGGATAGCAACTTATTAAGTATACCCTGATCACTTATACCCAGTAAATTGCCTATTAAATCGCCACTTGCCACAGCTGCTGCTGCTGCCGCTGCTGCTGCTGCTGCTGCTGCTGCACTTGCTGCCGTTGGTGTGGAAGATTCAGCTATGTTTTCCTTATGTTCACCCAAACGACTGACACGCCATTCATTCGCCTTGTCCAACAATTCATGCAATTTTGGCAAACGTAAACTTTGTTTACTATTGTTGTTGTTGTTGGTATTGTTGTTGTTGTTGTTGTGGCAAGTGTTATTGTTATTGTTGTTGTTCGCTTGTGGCATTATCATGGGCGTTGGTGTGCTGGGAGGCGTGGCCGATTGCTCATCATCGGAACAATCGGACTGTCCACCCAAATCCCCATTATGATTGCGTCCACTGTGCTTCTTCATGTGCCGCAACATGCTGTGCTTCAACGTGAATTTCCGTAAGCAGATCTCACACTGAAACGGTCGTTCGCCGGAATGTGTACGCATATGACGGCGTAAATCCTCCGTGGACCAAAAGCGACGCACACAAAATGCACAAATCACCTTGCGATTGGTGTAATCCGGATATTTGACATTTGTGGCACGTGTGGCATGTCCGGTTTCATCATCGGAGGCAACAGTGGTCGGGTTGGGTGCGACCGCAGGAGGTACAGCTGTTGCTGACGGTGGTTGCTCCTCCGTTTCAATAGCACCTTTGGCCAGGAGCAAGGCAAACTCGTGTGGATGTTGCTGTTTGATGTGCTCCAGACACTGCAGACGTTCGCCAAACGAATATTCACACAGATGACATTTATAGGGTAAATCGCTGCCTTGGGATTCGCTGGGACTACCGGCTCCGGGGACGGCTCCGGTGACGGATACGGGCGGCGAGGCAGCGGCAACGGAGGCGGCTGCCACCATTTGTGCCGCAGCAGCCAATTGTTGGATGAGCTGTTGTTGTTGCTGCTCCCGCTCCCGCTCCAGTTCACGTTCCCGCTCCCGTTCACGCTCCCGCTCCCTTTCACGCTCCCGCTCTCGTTCCATTTCCCGTTCCCGTTCCCGTTCACGCTCCCTTTCCAGCTGCTCCGCCTTGCGACGTCGCTGCTCCTCCAGTTCGATTTCTTCCACGGATTTGGGCACTGGTATCGGTTCACTCACATCCTCGGTGGGCACATAAACACTCATCGCACTCTCCACATTGCCGTGCTTCCGCAACAAGTGACGATCGCAATTGCTTTTGGTGGTGAACAACAGTGGACAGTGGGAGCACTTGAAGGGCTTCTGACCCGTATGCGTCAGGATGTGACGCCTCAGGCTGCTGCTCCAGGGGAACATGCGCTGGCAATAGGGACAACTGACACGATTGGGGGCCAAACTGTAGGCGGATTTCTTTTTGGGCTCATTGCTGCTGCTGCTGGTGACATCTTCGGTGCCGGAATTGTTGCTCTCACTGGCACTGCCGGAGGCAACGAGTCCCTCCTCATCGGATTGCTCCATGTGATTGGCCACATCGCTGGGACGAAAGTAGCTGTTGAAACTGACCTGATTGCTGGTGGCATTGTCCACCAGCTTGGCCACGGGCACCAGATCTTGAGATTCATCTTTAAATGGTGAACTGGCCACTTCTTTAAGGGATTTCGCCACGGATTCGGCTTGGGCAATCATTGTTTTCATGGTGGTGGCTGTGGGCGTGGGCGTTGCAGTCGGCGTGGGCGTGGCCGTGGGAGCTGGAGTGGCCAACTTTTTGGCTTCCAATTCTGTGGACTTGCCCGCTTTGATGGCCTGCTCCAGAATGGTTTCCGCCACCTTTTTGGCCGCCTCAATGGGCGTTGAAGTGCGTGTTGGTTCCTGCTCCTGCTCCGGCTGTTGCAGCTCCTGCTCCTGCTCCTCCAGCAGCTGTTCCGGCTCCTCATCCAGCTCATCCTCCTCCTCAGCATCCTCCAACTCATCCTCAAGCTCTTCCTCCCCCTCCCCCTCCCCCTCCTCCTCATCATCCTCATCGATTATCAACTTGGGCTCATCATCATCATTGACAGCAACATGATGTCCATTGCCTTGGGAATGGGGTATAGCATTACCATTGCTATGGTTGTTATGTTGCTTGTAGCCAAAATGCAGCAACGGATTACCGGCCACACTGCTGGAACCATGTGCCAATGCCTGTTGCAACAGATCCGTATCCTTGCGTGCCTTCAACTGTTGTGCCAAAATCGCATATTTCACCTGCTCCGAGATGTGTGCATGATGTGCATGATGACCATGTTGTTGCTGACTCAGATTGGACATTGCTGCTGCGGCTGCGGCGGCGGCGGCAGCAGCAGCTGCTGCAGCAGCAGCAGCATTTGAGGATGCAGCACGTCCACGCATCACATGGTGTCCACTGCGCTGGCGTTGGGCATAGAATTGTGGATGTTGTTGCTTCACATGACGCTCCATGTTGGAGCGCAGCGTGAATCTGGCCGAGCAATGCTCACAGGCAAATGGACGTTCGGTGCGATAGCGACGTTGTTTTTGTTTTGGCATCAGGACGCCATTTTTAATGACCATTTTAACGGGTCCGCCGGCGGGCACAGGCACGCCCACACCGCCCACAGCGGACAGTGGCAATGGTAGACCCAAAGCAGCGTTTGTTGCTGGTGTAACAGCTGATGTTGCTGCTGCGGCTGCGGCTGCTGTTGTTGTGGGCATAGCTGCTGATGTTGCTGCGTTGCTCTTCTCGCCAGCAGCAGCAGCAGCAGCGGCGGCAGCTGCTTGTGGCATAAAGCTAAAGAATGGAAATGCTGGCGATTGTTGGAACATGAGATTACGGAACAGCTGTTGCATGTACTGTGTGGCAGCATCGCCAGCACCAAAAAGTTGCTGCTGCTGTTGCTGCTGTTGCACCTGCTGTTGTTGCTGACACAGCAGCAATTCACGCTCGCGCTCACGTTGTTGTTGCTGTTGCTGCTGCTGCTGCTGCTGTTGTTGCTCCTGTTGCAATTCCTGCGGACGCTCCTTTTTGCTGAGATCCAAAACATCCATGCTGAGATCCAAGGCAGGCGCCAATGGTTTATCCACCAATTGATCCAGGCTCTTGACTTGTATTTTCAATGGAGCCACCTTGACAGCAACTGTTGCTGCTGTTGCTGCTGCTGGTGTTGGTGTTGGTGTAGCGGCAACTGTTGCTGCCGTGTCCGCCAGCAACATGTGCTTCAATTGCGATGCTGTCTCCAAGGGCGGCGACATGGAACGATAACTCAACTCGGCCAGCTCCGAATCGTTTAATCTTTGTCCGGACTTGGATTCCTCACAGCTGGCATCCTCCGCCGGATGATAGACAATGGCACGTTTGACATCCTCGCGACTGGTTTTACTATGACGATTCCTCAAGTGACGCTCACAATTCGCCTTGGTGGTGAAGGCATAATTGCAGACGGCACATTCGTAGGGACGATCACCGTTATGGGTGCGCATGTGCCGTACCAGGGCCGCCTTATCGCATACGGCGTACGGACACATGTTGCAGCGAAAGGGTCCGGCAGGACCAACAGCTGCCAAATGTACACGATTGTGACCCTTGAGGGCACGCAAATTGGGAAAAACGGCGACACACAATTTACAGGGGAATTCACCGCGTAATTTCATGCGTCGAAATTCACTGGTGAATGCATCCTGTGCCTCCTCATCGCCATCGCGTCCATCGAGACTGTACTGACTGGAGCACGGAGTGTTCACCGATTGCTCGAAATTGCGCAGAAAACTGGAGGTACAACTGGAGCTGGTCATGTTGAGGATACTCTGGATATCGGCCAGATCCTGACGACTATCGCCACGATCGGTGGCAAGTTCATGTTTGATCGGTGAGGGTAAGGGAGCGGCAATATTTGATTTACCCTTGTGATATAGCTGCTGAAAGAAGTCATCGCGTTCATGTTGCTGATGCACTTGCTCATCAACATGTCGATGATGCTGCTGCTGCTGCTGCTCCTCGTCATCTTGCAACATGCGCTCCTCGTCGTCCTCCTGCTCCTCGTCGTCGTCATCCTCTTCGATTTCATGCTTGGGACTTGAACTGGCGGCAAGTAGCGGCAACATTTGCATGCCATTGATGCCACGACAACTGTGCGTCTGCAATTGTCGATGGCTGGCAAAGATTACCTCGCATTCGCGACACTTGGCGGGTATATCCGCATGCTGGGCATCCAAATGTTGCCACAGTGCTGGCAATGATTCAAAATCATCCGCATCGCAGGCGGGACAATTGAGTAGCAACATCATTGCTGGTGCGGGCGATTGACTTGGTGTTGTGGCACCGGATGAGGCCAACAGGGTTGCCACATCGGGTGTGGAGGTTATCATTTGTGCCACATCCTCAACACTCTCCACATCCGAGGCCATTTGATCGTGCTCCTCTTGCTCCTCCTCCTCCTCCTCATCCTCTGGTTCATCCTTTTCCATAATATTGTTGTTGTTGATGTTGATTTTATGGCGTCGCTGCTTGCCACACATTGTGGCAGCCACATGCTCCTCCTCATCTTTCTCCTCATTGTTGTTGTTGTTATTGTTGTTGTTGCTTAGTTTGTTATTGTTATTGTTGTTGTTGTTGTTGGAGTGATTGCTGCTGCTGCTGTTGCTGCTGTGACTTTGTGCACTGGACACATCCGTTGAGCAACTTGCATCACTTTCATAACTCTCCGATCTGCCACCTGTCATTTGATTTGTTGTTGTCGTTGTCGTTGTTGTTGCTGTTGTTGCCACATGTTGCTGTCGTCGGTGCGAATGCGACTGTTGCTGCTGTGCATGTGGTTGCTGCGAGTGCGATTGCTGTTGCGACTGCGACTGTTGTTGCTGCTGTGTCGCCTGATGTTGCTTGTGTGTGCGCATGTGACGATGCATGTTGCCGTTCGTTGTGAATGTCAAGTGGCAATAACGGCAGTTGAAGGGTCGCTCGCCAGTGTGCACCAACACGTGTCTGTCCAGCGATGAGGCCGATGACAATACCTACAAAAAATACAGGGTAAAAGAGTCAAAATTTCAGAGGGAAATGGATTAGAAATCAATTTCAATTGCAGAGCATATCCAAAAAAAAATAATTGCATTTTGATAGAAGACTAGTTAAAAACCTTTTAATCAATGCCTTAGATTTATAACTCGATAGTCGACTTTTAAATACTCTGTAATTACTGATCTGTCAGAAGAATGAGCAAAAATAAAAATATATTTAAAAGGGAATTGGATCAAAAAAATAAATTATTTTTTACAAAAGACTAGTCAAAAACCTTTAAAACGTTGCCTTAGATTTATCATACGATAGTCGACTATTAAATACTCTGTAATACCTGATTATTCAGAAGAATGAGGGAAAATAAAAATATATTTAAGTGGGAAATGGATTTGAAATCAATTTAAATTGTACATCCTTTCAATTAAACAATTTTTATTTTATATAGAAGACTAGTTAATACCCTTTTAAACGTTTTCTTTTTTTTTCAATTAAATTTTTTTGGTGGTTTTTATTGAGCCCTATTTAAAATTCTGTTATGTTATGGTCTTTTATTATAAGTTTGATTCGATGGACTTCAAAAGCTGCGGTTTAAATTTAATTGATATGCGACTAATTTCTGAAAATTTGTATTAACTACTTGAGTAATCCCTATGAAATCCCAATTTACTAGTTGAAAGAGTAGCTATTTATTTATGAACTATGACATACCCCGTAAACGTTATACTTCTGGAAAGTGTAATAAATTAGTTAGGCTATTTGAGTATATTCCCTATAAAATCACAAGCTACTGAATGAAAGAGTAGCTATTTACTTATCAACTATGACATACCCTGTAAATGTTTAAATTATGGAAAGTGATATTAACCACCTAAGTAATCCCTATGAAATTCCTTTCTACTAGTTGAAAGAGTACCTATTCATTTATCAACTATGACATACCCTATAAAAGTTATACTTGTGGAAAGTGTAATAAATTAGTTAGGCTATTTGAGTATATTCCCTATAAAATCACAAGCTACTGAACTGAAAAAAAAAGTAACTATTTATTTATGAGTTATGACATACCCTGTAAACGTTATACTTCTGGAAAGTGTTATATTCCCTATAAAATCACAAGTTACTGAATGAAAGTGTACCTATTCATTTATCAACTATGGCATACCCTGTAAAATGGCAGTGTTGGGACTTACCTTTGAGCAGATGCGGCAGGTGAAGTTCTCGGTGTCGCCGTTGGCATAATTGTGGCAACGTATGTGATTGGTGAACTCGTGGGGCGTGGCCGAGACGACCTCACAGATGGGGCACAGATATTTCATGTGCTCGTCGCCGGCGCCGATTCCCGATTCGGCGCTCGACAGGCACAAGCCGCCTTGGGGCGATGAGCCGCCCGAGCTGCTCGATGACGCCTGCTGCGCTGCAACTGCGGAGGCTGCTGCCGCTGCCGCTGCCGACGCTAACTGTGCGCTGCTGCCGGCGCTGCTGCTGAGCAAATAACCGCTATGCGCGCTGCCATCGACAAAACCCGATTCAGACAGTTCGCCGTTGACTGCGCTGCCGCTGGCGCTGCCGCTGCTGCGATTCAGTCGGAATTTTTTACGCAGCGAACTGGCGTCGCCGCTGGCGCTGTAATCGACAATGATGCTGGCGCTGGCTGCGCTGCCGTTGGCGTTGGCGCTGCGTCGCTGCTTGTGGCGCGGTCGCAGCGCAGACTGATCCAGCTGTTGCTGCTGTTGTTGTTGCTGCTCGTCATCGGAGAGCAAATGTTGTTGCTGCTGCTGCTGCTGCTGTCGCAGTTTGCGTTTGCGCGACGTCGCTGTCGTCGTCTCGTGCGGCGTCGACGTCGGCTGCGGCGCTCCGCTGCTGCTGCTGAGCTTCTTTGGTGTGCGTCCGAGGTCGAGATGCTCCAGCGAGGATTCGGAGGTGGTTGAATCCCGACGCTGGCGATCCATCTCGTTGGCAACTGTTGTTGTTGCTGCTGCTGTTGCTGTTGCAGCTGCAACAGTTGCTGCTGTTGTGTGTTGCTGTTGCTGTTGTTGTTGTGTGGCCAGCATCTTTGCTGTAATTCCTGTTCTTGTTGCTGTTGTTAAACTTGGCTAATTGAGATCGTAAACGGCTGTTGTTTAAATGAGAAAAAGAGAAATACCAAAACAAATAGATAGTTAATATTTGATTTTAAATTATACTATTTCTTAAGGTGGTTTTTTGATGCCAATTTTTCTTAAACATACAAAAAATTGAAAAAAAAAATATTTCTCAGCTGAAAAGATATTATCAGAGGTGTTCTACAAATCTCTAGCAACGCCAAAGCAACCCTAAAGCAATTGTTGGGGTTTCTGAAAACAAGCAAGAATTGCTTTCAAATGTCTACAAATTTGTTGAGAGATTTCTCAAAATAAAATAGTTATAGAATTAAACTAAATTAATTTATAAACTGAATAAATTTGAATAAACAAATTTATAATTATGTAAATTATGTAAAATAGTTCTCAACCTATAAATGTTTTTAAAACTGGAAGAAAGTCGATTTTTTTGACTTAGAAAATATGTTTGAAAAAACTAAATCTCTGACTTTTGAGGAACACCGACATTTCCAACGGTTGTTTTCAAAAGCAATTCTCTACAAAAACTCTAGAGATTTGTGAAACACACCTGTATATCTTATATTATTAAATATAATTATATCTTATATTATAAATAAGATATTATATATTATATTATTGTATATATAATCTCTGATACTACATGTAAAGCTAAATTTAAGCAAATGTAAAAAAAAAAGAATCTAAATGGCAATAAAGCAATATCATTATTATTATTATATTATACTATTACTGATCAACACTAATCTTTATGGATCTGTTTTGGGTTTTTCCCAATTCTTGCAACAAATATTGGATCATTTGTAATTTTTGCATACCACAGATCAAATTTTAATTTGTTTTCTTTACAGTTTACAGTTTACAGTTTATATTTTATTTTTATTTCTAATCTTTAATTTAATTTTTATACTTGGTAATTTTTGCTTCGAAGACTGCTTTTAGTCGTGCATAAATAAATAAATTCAACAAATGAATATATAAAATATATATTTAATTAAAGATAGGTATGCTTTAAAGATTTTTAGTCAGTTTCTCATTATTTTGCATTTAAATATTCTTATTTTTTGGTGCAAAAAATTTATTTATTTTAAAAAAATATTATAAAGCAAATATATATATTTTCAACAAATGCAGCGTGAACCAACATTTCCCTTGAAGAATCCTAAGTATATACATCTATATAAAAAATTTTTAAATGAGAGAATATTATTGAAAATACATGTACTTTTAAGATATTTTTTTTTTATGATATAACGTAAGAAACTGCCGAATATTAGGACAACTTATGAGAAATTCTGTACTCGATGTTAAAGTAAAGTAAGCTATATCGATTTCTAGAGTTTGCAATGATTAAACGCAGAAAAACGAGTGAAATAGTGCTGAAATTAAGCTTTTGAACACATCATAAAAATAACAAATAATAAACATGGTAATAATAATAATCACAATAGTGTTTTCTCATTTTTTTTTTTTAATGATAATAACAAAATGCATCGAATTGTTATTGGAACGGTGTGCAATTCTTATGAAATCATCAATATCATCTACAGATCGTATCTCAATTTCTGTTGAAATATCAATGTGAGGATTTTTAAACAGCTGATCGTTTCCTACGGCGAATTTGTTAAATGAGACGCTTGGAAAACAGTTGCAATTCTCACTCTCTCTCTCTCTCTGTCTCTCTGTCTGTCTTTTTTCCATCCTCTCTCTCTTTTTCTATGTCTTTTTGTGATTCTTTCTGCTGGTTTCCCAATCTTTAACTGGAAAATTGCAAGTGGATTTCTTTCGAAAAATCCAATAAGAATAAATGCAGTGAGAGCGAGAGAGCGGGAGAGTAGTGGGTGGTGGGTGGTGGGAGTTGCAGGAGTGTGTGTGTGAGAGAGAGAGAGAGAGAGGGAATGAGAGAGCACTACACCTGCTTGCGCTCTCTTTAATTGCGCTGTCATACGCTCTCTCTCTCTCTCTCGCTCTCTTGCACACGTTGTGCGTATCGATTTGTTATCGGTTTTGTACTGTCTGTGTGTGTGTGTAGTTGTTGCATTTCCATTTTGCGCACATTTCTCATTAACCTTTACCGTTATCAATTGGCAAATTTCATTGTTACTGTTGTTGTTGTTGTTGTTGCTGGCGCTTAGGATTTCCAACTGGCGACAACTGCAACAACAACAACAATAATAACAACAACAACAATGGCAACAACAAATTGACAGTTTTCAAAAATATAATTTGGCGATAACAAGCGACCACTGTGCTTACCACTGTGCTTACCACTGTATCTATGTATGTATATGTGTTTGTTATATTTGTTGTTGTTGTTGTTGTTATGATTATTATTATTATTGTTGTTTTTTTTTTGTCTTTTGACTGGGCTTTCATTTTGGTTGGCTGATTTCAATTTGTGACTGTGACTCATTCAAAAAAAAAAAAAAAAAAAAAAAAAAAAAAACTCATTGAGATAAAGACACGCCTCCCTACTGTTCGCCCCTTAACCCCTTGCTCCTGCTTAACCCATACTTGCAACATTGGGGGCATACATACAAAACTAAACAAACTTTTCACAAAAAAAAAAAAAAATACAAACATATTTATGAAAAAGAACATACATTTTATAACATTATCTATAGCAAATTTAGATCTAAACAAATCTCAACTCAATGCAAAAGATACCACTTTAAATTAAAAAATTGTTTAACTCTAAAATTTATACAATTTCTTTTGTTAGAGCTCAAATTTTCAAAGTTAAGAATTAGCTCAAACTAAAGATATTAAAGTATTCTTTATCCTAACAAATCTTAACTCAAGATACCACTAAAAATTAAGCAAAAAATAAGAACGAAAAGTTTAAAAGTTGTTAAAATTTATTTTATTCAAACTGTCAATGTTTGAAATTAGTTCTAACAAGAGATATTGAAGCATTAAAAAAATATTTTAATTTTAACAATATATTAAAAAATATATATACTTTAAACCTTATTTTTTTTTAACAAAAATGGATCAATTTCAAAATATGCCAAAGCTTAATATGCTACAATTTTGAAGTTATGATTAATTATAAAGACTTGTCTATATCTGCAATATCATTTATAAGATTCACTAGACTTTAAGTTTAGTTTTTAACTAAACACAAATTAAGAAGCTTGTAAAAATCATTTAATGAAAAATGATAAGCTTGATTTTTAAAGAAATAAAGCTAGTTAAAACCACTTAAGTTGATAACATATCTGACAGATCTAAAGTACAATTGCATTAAATTAATCCGACTGATGAAATTATAAAACACTTTTCGATTTTTTACGCAATTTATCACCGAATCAAGGTTCAATTTGTGTCAACAATTTCGGTGCAACCCTTTTTTTTTTAACATTTTTTGGGAAAGTTCAGAGTTCAAAAAAGGGGATAACAAATGTGTGAACTTTGACGGGATTTTGAGCCCGTTGACCGTACCGAGGTCAATTGAATTAGGAAACCCTTGAAGATTATAGGGCAAAATAATAAATATCAAAATAAAAATCAGATTTTAATTCAGAGATTGCAAAGCGAAAATTATGTTAGATAATTAAAAGCTGGTAATATTTATAGACATAAGTTAAGTGAAGATCCAAAGGTTTAAAAGAAAATGTGGAAAACAAAAACCACTTGGGATTAATCCATGAAAATGAGGCTGCATGCTTAAAGTTGATTAATTGCACTTGAATGACACTTGAACAAATTTTTGTGGCACAAGAAAAAAAATTTCAATTTTTAAACAAGTGTTTAATTTTTTTTTTTTTTTTCTGTTTTGTAATAGATTTTTACCTTTGTTTAGTTTTTGTTTAAGTGCACAATTTGGCGGCGGCATTAAATGATGTTGTTGTTGTCGTTGTTGTAGCTATAGTTGTAATTGTAGTTGTTGTTGTTGTTGTTGAATTTTCACTTGATCACTTGAAGTCACTCGATAATAATTAAATATGTATTTATTTATTTGATTTATTTAATTATTTTTTGTAGATAGTTGCACTCAAATAAATATTTGTATATTTTTTGTAACACTTTTCTTTGGTTTAATTTGTATTTAAAAAAAAAATAAAATAAAAATAAATAATATCCAAATTTTGTTTGTTTCTTTTATTTTTGTATGTTATGCTTGGATTTTTTGTTGTTGTTGTTGTTGTTTGTAACTCAAGTATATTTTTGGTATTACTCAAGTATTTGTTTCTTTCAGTGTCGTCGTCGCAGCGCGTCGCAGATGCTTTCACGTTGACGCGCACACGAGTTCTGAGCGCAGCCGCAGCGCAAGCGTTCGGCAGAGCCTCGACTTTTTTTTGTTTTTGTTTTTTATCTAATTTGTGCAGCTCCTCTGCTCGTGCGCTGAGCTGAGAACAAAAATGCAGAGACACATGCGATTTATATATATATACATATATATATATGTGTGTGTGTGTGTGTGTGTGTGTGAAGTAACCAACAACGTATGTACGTGAACCAACAAAAAAAAAAGTAATTACAAAAAAAATAACAAATTCAAGACGTCTTTTCGGTTCGACTTCTGAATTGTATTTGAACGCATCTATGAAGTTGTATTTATAAAAGCGCGCAGCAGAGCACAGCGACCGGAGGCAGCGGCAGCGACGCAGCGACGCAGCAGCAGCAGCAGCAGCAGCAGCTGACGCGACATCGACACATCTGAGTGTGTAAACCCGAGACACGACAAGAGAGAGAGAACGCAATGGCTGCCGTCTCTGCTCTGCGCTGCGCTGTTCTGCTCTGCTCTGTCTGCTGCTTTATTTGTATGCCTCTGCATGTGTATGTGTGAGAGTTGCGCTGTCTTTGCTCTGCTCTGCTTTGCTCTGGCTGCGGCTGCGGCTACGGCTGCTGTTGTTGTTGTTGTTGGTGGTTGTCCGTGGTCGACTGTTGCTTGCATTGGTATTGGTTAGATAAAAACAGCAGAGTACGCAACGTTAACGGCGTCGTCGACGTCGACGTTTCACTGCTCGTAAAATCTTTGGCGCAAAGGAAACAGACGTCGCAGCAGCAGCAGCAGCAGTGAGAGCAGCAGCAGTGAGAGCAGAAGCAGCAGCAGCAGCAGCATTGTCGCTTCTTTTCTTTGGATTTTTCTTTCGTTTCATTTTATTTTTGGACGCAAATAGGATTACACCTAGATATACATATATATGTATATATGTGTGTTTGTGTGTATGTGTACACGCATGTCGTTTGCGTGCCTTGTGGATGCGTGTATGTTAAAGCGAGAGCGCGCTATGTACCACACTTGCTACATACAAAGATACATTTGTACATAGATACATTCATACATACATATGTACATATATGCATATTACGTATGTATGCATGAAGTCCCCAGCCACCAGGAGAAAAGTGTTCTCCCCTTTACATACAGTTGGTCAATCATGTGTTTTGACCAAATGAAAATGACCAATAAATGTTTTTTTTTTTTTTTTTTCAAATAAATACTAATAAATAAATAATAGTAAATGTTTTTTTTTTTTTTAAATAAATAACAATGAATGTTTTTTTTTTTTTTTTTAAATAAATAATAATGAATAAATAATAATAAATAAGAAATAATAATTAAATAATAATAGTTTTTTTTTATTTTTAAATAAATAATAATGAATAAATAATAGTAAATGTTTTTTTTTTTAAATCAATAATAAATTAATAATAATAAATGTTTTTTTATTTTTAAATAAATAAGAATAAATTAATAATAATAAATGTTGTTTTTTATTTTTAAATAAATAATAATGAATAAATAATAATAAATAAATAATAAACTTTTTTTTTATTTTTAAATAAATAATTAGGTGTGTTCCAGAAATCTCTAGAGTTTTTGCTTTTGAAAACAATCGTTCGAAATGTCGGTGTTCCTCAAATGTCAGAGATTTAGTTTTTTCGAAAATATTTTCGAAGTCAAAAAAATCGACTTTCGCTTTCCCATGATTTTTTACAAAAGAATTAAACATCTCAGAATCAAGTTTAAATGTTGTTTTATATTAATTTCGATATAAGGAGTTGATTAAAAGTAAAAACTTGAAATTTCCAAAATTACCTAATTTGAAGGCCAAAAAAAATTAAGAGAACAAAACATAATGAAAATAACATTTTTTTTTTTAAATCGGTGCAGTTTTGACAAAGTTATGTAATTTTAAAATTGTAATGGATAACTTCCAACTTATTCAAAAAAAAAAAAAAAAAAAACACTCATTATATTTATCATTGTTTTTTATAAATATTATAAGAGTGCTGTTTGGTATTTTAGACTTAGTAATATAAAGCTAACATTTGTATTCTAATTATATATGTATATATTTTTTAATTTCATTTTGGTAGAAATTATTCACGAAAATCTAATAAAAACTCGGATTATTTTTAATTTTTTCCTTCGTTTAAAGAGTCATGAATGTCAATACATATTTTTAATGCGGTCTGCTCAGCTGATTTTCAGCAAAAAATTTAATTGCCACGGTTTCTTACAGCTATATTATATAGTCTGACATTAACCATACTTAGTCAGAAAAACATAAGATCATGTCAAAGATTTTTGTCTACTTAAACTTCCCAGAACTTTCCTGGATTATCCTAGAAAAATTTAATTTTACGTTTGCGATTTTTTAAATGAATATAATATTTATTATTAAGAAATTTCAAATTAAAAAATCTTTTTTTATTTCTTGAATTAAATTTTAAGAACATGTTTTCTTATACCAAAAACTTGGTGTTATGCGAATTTTATGTTTTTGACGCATTTCTTAAACGAAAGTTCTTAGTTTTAAGACCAAAAACTTTATTTCAGAAAATTTTTTCTATCAGTGTAGAATCGATTCATAATACTTAACTCTTTGTATAGCATGCTCTCTGATTTTGAGACGGTTATTTTTTTTATATAGAAAATTTAAACCCAAAAAAATGCAAGTCTTTTTAGTTTGTAGCATATTGAATAAATAGCAAAAATTAAAGAGTTTTGAAATTAATTAATAAAGTAATAATAAGTAAATATAATAATAATAAGTTAAATAAATGAAAAAAATTAATAATGAAGTTTGAAAATATAACAAAATTTGGAGGAAATGTGATTATATGGTGTGAAAAACATATTAATATTAAATCAAGAGTCATGAGTTTAAATATTATGCAGGTTTTGGATAAACAATAAATAAAAATTAAATATTTTTATTTCAAGTTCCTAGATATATAAGTAAAATCGGTATGTTGCAGAAATGCATTCCGGCCATTTAAAGGGTTAATTGTGCACTTTAAGACCTTATAAAGGGTTAATTGTGCACTTTAAGACCATCCCCCCACCCCCTCCCACAGGGCATCACAAGACAGTGTCTCCACAATACGATTTCCTCAACCTTCACCTCAAACTTGAAAACTCATCCAGAAGCGGAAGTTAAAAGACGTTCAGACTCTGATCGCTTTTATTTTTTTTTTTGGGCAGACTTTTCTCGCTGTCACTGTTGCTGTTAATGGATGTTGACCGCCTCCAAAAAGGTACACACACACACACACACATACACACACAGATGTGCATGTGTGGAAAAGAGATCATTGTCAGCTGCCGAAAAATGCAAATGAATCATTTTGTCTCCCTCTCCATTTCTATTCTCTCACACACACACACACTTGTAAATGTGCATTACATGCATTAACGATAACACGATAACATTGTTAACAGCATCGCGCTGCGCAATCGATTGATTGCACGATGACCGATAAACAGCAGCAGCAACAACAAGAACAACAACGAAGACGTCAAAAAATTATTGCCAATAAGCACAAAAGGCGGCAAAAAATAAAAAACAATTGCAATAACAAAAGCGGCAGCAGCAAAAACAAAAAAAAAATTAATAAATAAATATATACATATAAATATAAATATAAAAATTGAGCATAGTCATATATAAAAATTAAGCATACGGGCATACTGTACAATGTACGGTGTACATACAGTTAGTGAAGAAAGTGTTTTAACAAAATAAAAATTATGCAAATTTTATTTTAATTTATTTATTTAATTTTTTAGTTTGAAAAACATTTAAATTTTATGAAAACTATTTTAGTTTTTTTTTTTTTCAAATTGTTTTAAACATTATAGAAAAGAATAATAAAATAAAAATGCATAAGTAATAAATATTATTTAAATTTTTTTCGATAAAAAAGGGTACTTCATATTTCTTATTTAAGATGTTTTTTACCAAGAAACCATAGTTTAAAAATGTTTTTCTAGTCTAGAATTTTTGCAAGCACTCTAGTATAAATTGTTGATTTTGTCAAAACACTTACCAGACTAACTGTATGTTAATACATCAATGCTAAAATAAAAGATATTGTGCAAAAAAAAAATGCAGCAAGAGTTCAATACACTCACCCACACACACACACACACCTAAACACACACACACACACACGCATACGCACGCACACGTACAAGACACGCGCGGTTTACAAAGAGATAGAGTGAGAGAGAGAGAGAGGGAGAGAGGGAGATACATGCATACACGTGCAACAACAATGAGTGCGATCATTTGTATATTTGTTTGTACATATATAAATTCAATAATATTTACGTTTTATTTATAATGAACTTGAAAATGAAGTACAAGCCATTTTTGCACCGTGGTACAACACTTGAAGTGCCGTCAACCAAAGTTGCCAATACGATTTCCGTCTACTGCACGCATCCACTGTGCGCGTGGGCGTCGATGTCGACGTCAGCAGCGACGCTGGCGCTAAACAGCAGGAGCAGCAGCGACAACAACAACAATAGCAAACGGTAACAGCGCGTGTGGCAATGCGTGTTAAATAAACATTAATGGCGGCAACAGAAACAGCACATTGCAATTTTTTTTTGTTTCTTTACATTTCTTTCCTTTTTTGCTGTTGTTGTTGTTGTGTTGAGAAACGGTTTTCGGTTTCGCTTTTCAATTGTTGGCATTCAATGAGACTGAAAGTGATAATGAGCAGGCAACAATAACAATAACAATAACAATCAACATACAACATAACATAATAAAAGCTGCAACAACAATAACAACAATAAGAAATAGCAACAACAATAATACTAACAGTAGTAACAAGAGCGCGCGACATTAACATTTAATTGCAAGCATTTAGTTAGCATTTAACTTTGCATACAAAAAAAAAACAAATGACAGCGCGCACACACACACACACATACACATACACATGGGAAGCTCCCACGCTTTAATGCGCTCTCTTGATCTCGCTGCCGCTCACTCTCACTTTGACTCTCTCAGCTCTGCACTTTAGCATTAACATAACAGTCGCCTTAACATTAACAGCATCAGTGCGTTTCAGTCGCACACACGTGTGTGCATTGCATTTGCAACAACAACAAAATAAAGAATGCACTTTCGATTTGAGTATTTAGCATTATTAACATGTTTTTTAATAACAAATAAATACAACTAATTGTTATAATTTGCGTGCATTAAAACTATTATTATTGTTGTTGTTGTTGTGCTAATGGATTTAATAAGCTTTGTCAGCGTTGATGACATGTCAAGGTGAGTATACATACATACATACATACATACACACACTCACACTGTTACGCACTCTACAAAATTCACACTGCACACACGCACACACACACGGGGAGAGCATAAACATTTGTCCGTCATTGTTGCTGATAAACAACAAATTATTGTGTATAGTATCGTAAAACAATTGAAAAAAGGCGCGCGCGCCTCTTTTTTTTTTCGTCTTGTTTTTTTTATTTTTATTTAATATTGGTATACCCTGAACCCATTGAAAATGGGCAAAAAAGGGTATGATGTTTTTGGCAGAAGGTATGAAACAAGCAGAAGGGGGCGTGGCAGACCCCCCAAAGTATATATATTCTTGATCAGGATCAACAGCCGAGTCGATTGAGACATGTCCGTCTGTCTGTCCGTCTGTCCGTCCGACTGCCTGTCCGTTCGTCTGTCTGTCTGTCTGCCTGTCGGTCTGTATGTGTGTCTGTCTGTCTATCTGTCTGTCTGTCCGTCTTTCCGTCTGTCTGTCTTTCCGTCGTCTGTCTGTCTGTCCATCTGTCCGTCTGTCTGTCTGTCTGTCTGTCCGTCCGTCTGTTTGAACTCGTCGATCTCAGACACCATAAGAGCTAGAGACTTCAAACTTGGTAAGTAGGTTCCTCGATACCAAACGCAAAACAGATTTGTTTTTTTTTTTTTTTCGATCTTACATCTATATCATATAGCTGCCATAGGAACGATAGATCAAAAATGAAGTATTAGTATGAAAAAGTCTTTTGTTTGTTAAGATATCAGAACCAAACTAATAGAATATGCATTTGGGCTATTTTTATACGTTCCGACTAAATTTGGTTCGAATCGAACCACTATATCATATAGCTGCCATAGAGACGCTGTCGAAAAACAAGTTTTAGTATGAAAATGTTTTTTGTTTTTTGAGATATCCTAACCAAACTAATAGAATGAACATTTAAGTTCGTCTTATATATTCTGCCCAAATTTGGTTCAGATCGGACCACTATATCATATAGCTGCCATAGAAACAATCAGTTGAAAATTAAATTTCAGTACAGAGTACCTGGGCACAGGGTATCCTACTGTCGAGCGTGCTCGACTCTAACCGTTCACTTGTTCTTTTTTTATTTCGTTTAAACTTTGCACCACCCCCAACAACAAACGTAATATTTAACACTTGGAAATACACGTATATATAGCATACATACATACATTTGTATGTATGTCTGTGGGCGTATGATAAGTATGATTCAGAGTTTACAGTTAGCGGCGAAATACCCTGAGTGCGAGAGGAAGGGGGAGCTGTGTGGGTGCAAGGGAGAAGGGAATAGCTAGCAAAAGCCATTGGGTCAATGACAAAATCTGTGCTCACTTTGCAACACTGCACAAAGAAAGAACTTTTTATTTATTTGATATCTGTCGAAAATTTAAATTTTGAAATATCCACAAAATTGTGAAATTTTTATGTGTATTTTGAAATACTTAATTTCAATTTCCTTTGGCACTCAATGTTGTGTAAATTCGAAATCAGAATGTATTAAATAAAAAAATCTCCGAGATTTATAGATTTTTATAGGTTTAAACAAGTTATGTTAAATGTTAAGACAATAAGTCATAATTAAATAATGGCATTAAAAACACTATTATTTAATAGTTACTTGAAAAAGAAATTCAAAAGTTTTGATAAACTCTTAGTAAATGTGAAGATTTAATACGTTTTTCATTTAACTGATTTTTCAATATTTAAATTTACATTCTGAAATTAAAATATGTAAATTAATTTTATATTTGAATTTGAATATTAATAGCGAAATATTTTCAGAACTATCAAAGAGTATTAAAAATTTTTCAGATCCTTGACTTCTGAACTGTTCTAAAAACAATCACTTCATTTTGAATATGATGTATAACTTTTAATATTTATTTATACAAACTTTGCAATTTGGATAACCTTGAAAACATCGATATTTTGTAGTGACATATAGATAAATATTAGATATATAGCAATAAACGTTAGACAAGAAGATAAACAACGTTAGATATGACTAAGTAAGCGTGTTTATCAGTTAAGCAATTTATTGTTTATGAAAATATAACAATGTCTATATGTTTTAAGTTATGTAATCTCTTTTTCAGCTTGTAAGATAAACCCGAGTTCATTCAGTTCCTTAAACAATACGGTAGCTAAGCTCATTAGAAACCAATTGACTTTACGGGATAAACGACACCAGACTGTCAGACCCATTGAGGTATATTTGACGGGTCTCGGGTCTCGGGTCTCGAGACTGAGACTGACACTCACGAGTCTGGCCATCATTTGTGCATTGTTTTGACAGCGATTAGGACACGAGTCGCAGGTAGAAAGTAAATTATTATTATGGTCTGACTGTTTTCTAAACATTTTATTGCATTGTCTGATGCTGATGCAATTTGGAGGTTAAGTGACTCCCTGCCAAAAAAATAAAGAAAAGAAAAGAAAAGAAATAATAAACATGAATAAAACTGATAAAAAGAATGGCTATTTTCAGTTAAAGTTGATAAGCGACGTCTATATAAGTCACGAGCTAAATTCTAACTGATTTCTATTTTAGGTAGGTGGGGTTTTCATTGTGTAATTAGGTCAACTGATCAACTGGAATCATTAATTACATGTAAACCTTATGATTCAAACTTATTTTACCTTATTTATAGATAAGCAAAAATGGAACATAACCTCTAAAATTGCAACAAAACAATTTTGAGTTTATATCAAGTGAATCCTAAAAAAAATTTTTTAAAAATTAAGGTAATTCCTTAAACTTGTGATTTAAAGTAATTTTTCTAGTTATCATAATAAGCAAAGAAAAAGTAAAGATCAAAAAAATTTAATATTTTGACTAAAAATAACCTCCAAAAGTACATGATAATGAGCCAAAGATGAGGTTATGTTCGTCTCCAACTGTAGCAATTGATAAGAAATAGTTGCTATTTCCAGTTAAATCTCGTGATACGATGTTTCATTTTCATTTTGATCGATAAGCGATGTCTACATATATATAAACCATAACTTAAGTCCCAATATCTATAAGAATAACTGTGTTCTATTTTTGGCAACACACGGGGTTTACCCTCCCATTCGAATCTATAGTACGTGAATCGATGAACTGAACTTATTTCGTCAATCACAAAGACGACGAAACAATACATCATGTTTTAAGTTGTCGCATCGGATCGATCTGATATTATATGCATCATCATCATGGTCAATGAGTTTTGGTAACTGTAGCTGTAGCTGTATCTGTATCTGGGTATGAATCAGAAATGACGACAAGTACACACACTTGTGTCCCAATTTCTCCCCCTTTTTCCGATACACCCCTTAACTTGGTTATCACCATCGACGTAGTCATCGAAATCGTCATCATCATCATCATCAGTAACGTTCATTGAATATCGAACACCCCACCGCACCCAGCTCGTAAACGATAAGCAGCTGGTGTGTGTGTGTGTGTGTGTATAGAGGGGCTGATAGGGAGCTGATGGAGTGTGTTTAGCTTCGATTTCGCTAGAAATCATCGAACTCATTTTACAACCAAGTTCTGTTAACTCGATTGTTATTATCTCAGATCTTACGAATTTGTGAAATCAACTCTCTCTATCTCTTTCTATCTGTAACCCTTTCTCACTCCTTGACTCTATCTATATATAATTCCAGATCTGTGAAGCGACAAATGCCATCTAATAACTTTGAAAGTAACTCGGCACATCCAAAGCAAACAAAGGTGTGTATTATGGTGTGTGTGTGTGTGTGTGTGGGTGTAGGTTTATTGTGAAATCCACCCAATGCCTAAGTAATCATAAAGATCAATATCTACATCTATATGTAGGTATTATGATAAGAACAAAAAAAATAAAGACGTACGAGAAGATCAATGATCGCATATCAGTAAATAATTCCCTCCCCTAAGATCTTTGATCATTGCAGCAGTCCATGATTAATATCATATAAATGTGCCATTGCTCAAGATCTTTGCGATCCCAACTATATGTAAGATTTTTTATTAAAATGATCTAGTTGATCATATTTAGATGATCTTTTTAGACCCTGTTAAATTTTAATGAGCTTTAGGTTTTTAAACTAATGTTTTTTCGCGATTACAATTTTTTAAGAGTTAAATAAATGAATAGAATATTTTTGATAAAGGATATTTGCTAGCCGCGCTGCTATATATCATGCTTATAAACACTTAGTATACCCTGTAAACATATTATAAATTCAGAATGCATATTTTCTGGCTAATCTTTATTATGTTCACCAAATAATAGAAAGAACTGAGTATATAAATGCCGGGAAATTTTTTAAAGAGTATCTGTTAGTTGAGCAGTCTTTAACTTACCTGCTTTTAGGAGCTGAGATCACACATGAAACCAAATTTGTTTTTCCCACAGCTTCAAATGCAGCAACAACTTGACAAACGTATCAAATATGCTTAGAGGTATATACATAGGTACATATATAGGTAGGACCATGTATGTATGTGCTTGATCATATCTCATTATCAGCCGTAGAGCTCGTAAATGTCTATGTCTCTATGTCAATTGCCAGATTTATCACATGGAACGCGATCACATGGCAAATGAATCGGAGACGAAGATTCATAGAGAAAATAGAGATGGAGATGGAGAGACGTTGAATATGTTAACCTTGGCTGTCTGGGAATGTTGTTGTTCTAGTACCAATACCTTCTGTGATATCATACCCCGGCCAATTCCTCTTTTATTTTCACCCCTGACGAAGCTGTGCCAAAAACAAAAAAAAAAACAAAAAACGAAAAAAATAAAATATAGAAACATTGCTCATTAGGGTTTTGGGTTGTCAACGACAACGCGACTCGAGAGTTTCAGTTTCCAAGTTTTCAGTCTCCATCTTCACGCCATCTCCGTTGTCATTATGTTGTTGTTGTTGTTTGGTTGTTGTTGTTGATATTTACTCAAGTGTAATTGCAAATTGTAAATGCGACAACACAGATGCTCGTAATGATTGTGAACCGCTGATGGTTGTTCAAGCTCCGAGCGTGAGACTTGATCATCATCAACAGCAGCAACAACAACAACAACAACAACAACAACAACAACAACAACAACACCATCAGCAGCAACAACTACAACAACACTAGATTTAACTAGTCTAGCAGCTACCCTAGAAATTAGCAAAACAAGACGAACAACTAATCTCTACTTGAGTTCCTTATACCATAACTTTTTCATAAACTTATCAACTGTGCTGAAATTTTAGAAATATCAACTTAATTTATTTATATCTAATTCTGCCAAGAATCAATGCTCTAGCTAATAAACTAAGCTTTTTATGCGCATTTAAGAAAAATATTTTTTGGAGTAAAATTTTGAGGAAAATTGAACTATCTTGAACTACACAGGAAAAAAATCCGGAATGCCAAGCTAAAATTATTCCAATGCGGTGTCAGAAGTAAGGTAATCCCGAATTTTCATTAACCAAGTATGAAATACTTAAATCAAGCACCAATTTTTTTAACACCCTTTTAGTTTTTGCGGAACTGTAATATTTGTTTTCATATAGATCAAATAATTTAGACTTCTTTCAGTTTTTCAATGTAGATTTAGGAAGTGTATCCTGAAAACACTCTTAAAAAATGTAAGCTTAAATCAAGTTTTTAGAATTTGATTTTTAGTCCACCAAGAATCAAGGCTCTAGCTTTAATATTGCGCTCTTAGAGTTTAAAATTGAAAGTTTTCCAAGTATTGCAGCTTATTGGATTTTGCCTCAGTTGTTTTCTCTATAACTTATCTATTTATTAATTTATTGTGCTGAAATTTTTAGGATATAGAATGGGTATATTAATATTCTAGTCCACCAAACAATCAAAGCTTTGCTGTCAAAAATAAGTTTGTTATGAGTCTTTATTAAATGGGAAAAAATGAATTATGTAAATTATAATGTTGCTCTTTAATGCTAACTTTTCTGAAGAGCTTATGTTTTTAGCAGCGCTTTAACTTGTCATACCCTTTCTCAGCTGACTTTTACAGGGTATTAGATTAACCTGAGCTGACAGCTTCATATGCCCGACAAATAAAATATCGACACAATACGTGAGTTTTAAACTGTGTGTCATTATTTGAGATATATGCAATGCAGAGTTTAAAACTGTTGAGAGTTGAAACTTTACAATATTGGGGAAGATCGTTAAAGCTTTTGGGCTTATCGCAAAACTCGCAATTTCCCTTTTGTATCTCGACTGACCTAAGTGTAGCTGTAGCTGTATCTGTAGCTTGCGCTATTTGTATCTTTTATCTGAGACAACAGTAAAGTATCTTTTTTCGTCGTTATTGTTTGAACGTTGATTGTCAACTGATCGGTATTTACCAGCCCAGCCGAACATCGTCTTGTCATCCCCTTATGCCCCCCCCCCCCACTCTCTTCCCCAACCAACCATCCATCCTCCTCAGTTAGTCAGGTTGTCAATCTACGAGTATCCCTGTATCTGTATCTGTATCTCAGACGACTTGGAAGTTTTCAATTTCAATTTCAGCACTGAGACACTGGAGCTACACTTAAGCAAATAATCGTATTTAGCTTCACATGTTGTGCGTCTGTATCTGTATCTGTATCTGCATCTGTAGCTGTAGCTGTATCCGTATCTGTAGCTGTAGCTCTAGCTGTATCTGTATCCGTATCTTTTGGATGGATATTGTTTTCTTTAGACGCGTTGAATTTCTCTTTGACGTTGGCTTTGTTATTGTTTTGGTTTCTGTGCAGCAGTGTTCCCTTTCCTATTATCGATTATTGCATCTTTTGCCAACAACAACAACAAATTATTGTATTTTTTCCTAATGTTTTTCATTTCCATTTTAGTTTGCATACCCTGTAGTCTGAGAAATTGCTTAAAAGGGTAGCTTAAAAATGTCTTCACTCTTTTTTAATCTTTTTTACAACGAATACATTTCATTCTATGCTGATTACAATCGCATTGGTACAGTTAGCTTGCTGATTACAGGGTATATTATTAGTTAAATGCCTCTTCTAAATATTCTGAAAATTTCATGAGAATCGATTGATAAAAACAGTAGTTATGTTTGCTCAATCTAATTTAAATACCTTTTTAAGGAATTCAGATTGTGGATATAAGTTTATAGGGTATCTTTGAGTCACTTGCCTTTGAGTTGAAGCCTGCTTACATGTTTTTCTTTCACTTTTGTTTTCTCAGCGCCAACACAGACTTGAAGACCTGCACGATTGACTGGCTGATTGACAGACTGATGGACGGACAGATGAACAGACTGACTGATAAGAATATTTGCTAATAAGCATGGCAAACAATATTGGTCTCAGTTGGTTCGTTGTGGTGTCTGTGCGACTTTGTTTACCCACTCATCTGCTCATCACACACAACACATTGCACACACTCGCACACACACACACACACACACACACACACACACTAATGCATACAAAACATGCACAACATCATTATGATTTCATTTGTTTGGGATCAATTTGAGTATCTGTTGATAACAGTCCATAGATTCTATTAGGTATCTAAGTACCTGATCGTAATATTTTCCTTATTCAATAGTAAAGTATTCATCATCATAAAGTATTCATCTATCAAAAGTCAGCCCCTTGAGTGGAAAATGTTTAGATTTTGATTTCATTATACGATTGACTTTAGACTGGTTTTCTAAGATCTTAATTAACTGTTTTAATAAATGTTTCACTTGTTTAAAAAAAAAAAAAAAAAAACACCATATAGGGGTGAAATTTTAGATGACACGCGTCTTTCCCACAATTGGTATCAAACTAATTATGAAAGATCAGTATAATTATATATGAAATGTTTCTTAACCTCAATAGCAATCTTTATTAAGATAAAAAATGCAATCCAATAGAAATCTACCCCCTCTGGTCGAAAACCAACTAAATTATAATTTAAGTTTAAATGACTGCAGCTTTAAATGTCAGTTTAAGTCTTTACTTATAGAACTAAGTGACAGTGGTTAAAGTTTAATAAAAAACCCCTCCAAGGGCGGTGAATTGTTCAAATATTTTAATATGCTACTTTTTTTAATTGTCTTAAGCTCAAACTAAATTTTAAGGCTAAGAAATTGAATAGAAAATTTGGTTTTTTTCGATATTTGACAAGGCATTTAGATTGCAAATGAGAAATGAAAAATTGATCTATTTAATAAAACTCTACTTCATATCTACAATTTTCAGAGTACTCCCAAAAGAATTTGGAATAAGGATGCCGAAAGAGAAAATTTTAAAAGAATATATTATAAATATTATGTATAATATAACGCAATCAGTTTCTCGTGCTGAGTTACATTTGTCCGTTTGCCATCAAAGAGACCGACTGATAACGGATGTGGATATGGATATGAATATGGATATGGATGATATATATGCATGTATGTATTGGGGTAAGTACCCCCAAAGTATTTGCTCGTAATACTCTGGTTATCTTTTTCACAACTTTTGTGGTGGGTGTTGGCCCCACACACACACACACACACACATACACACACATACAGAGAGATCGTGTGTCATGGTTGCAAACTCATTAGCAGATAAAGATACTCTTTAAATGAGACATGAGACCAAAGCAACCTTCCTTCTCACTTTCCATCTCTCTCTTTCTGTCTTTGTTTCGCTTTCATTTAACTGTTTGGCATATTGTGATTGAGAAATGACACCGACTTCTAGCTATATCAATCAAAACTGACCAATGATGGACTTTACACACACACAAAGACACGCACTAGGCGGATGGGCCCCATCAAGATACGAGATACGAGATAGAGTCACAGTCCCCAGTCCCCAGTCCTCAGACCTCAGACCTCAGTACCCAGTCGATGGTGCTACAGATTTCGAAAGCGCAAAAGTCCGATACAACAACAAAAGAAAGTGAACAAAGAAATTATTACTTTCAATTGACGAAGAATAAATGCTCTTTTGAATAATTCAATATTCTTAGATTGCTATTACAATAGACTTCATCGAACCTTTTTTAAAAAAAAGTAATGTTACATTCATAATACACATTCTACATTCATAATAATAGAAGGCATAATAAAATACCGTCAGTTTTAATATTTGGTTAAACAAATAAATAGAAAGATGGTTAGATAAATATGCAGACAATTTTATTCTTTAAAGACGTCTACCAAAGTCGAAATTTACAAAGAATTGTATGAAAATTTTATTCAAAAACTATGGGTCTAAAATGAAATTGTTTTTGTCGCTAAGAATCTCCAACAACATTCCCCATATGACTTTTTCAGAACAATTTTTTTTTCATAAGTTTAAATCTTAAGTTTTTTTTTGTAAAGGCATTTTATTTCTTTTGTAAAAAATCATGTTAAAAATTACAACAAATTCGACATGTAATTTATCAAACTTTAAACTTGCATTTCTTTGTCGAAACTAACCAGTTTTTAAATATCTTCTTCGGCATTAGAAATCAATTTCTTCATATCATAGTACTTTCCTCCCAATGCGTGACATTATTGATTCCCAAAATTATAAGCTCTTTCGTAAGGGTAACTAAATGAAAGATTTATAAAAATAGAACTATCGAATCGGAAGGCATTGAAATAATTATCAAATGGTGTGGAAAATGTCAGCCGATAATTGTTATCGATATCGTCATCGACATCAGCATTCGACCTGTTGTTGCTCCAACTGCTTGGCCCAGATAAGCCACATCCGAAATCCGTTGGCACTTCTGTCCGGTCTTTAAGGTGCTAAATTTAAATTTAGCTTATCAACTCAAGTTTGGCATTTCCTCTTTTGAAATTTCAAATAGTTAACTGAAGATTGTAAATAAAGATAGAGAATTCGGCAAGTACTTTTTTTTTTTTGATAGTTTTCACCCATAGAAATCGATTTCCTAACTTAATTTTTTAAGATAAAACTTTACAAATCATTTTTAAAACTGATCTAATTAAGTTGATTGATGATTATATCTATAAATGAGTTTCGTAAAAGATATCCACAAATTTTCCACTAATGGCAGCGGATTTTTGAGCATTGATTTTCGGTTAACTGAAGATTGGGAGTGTAGGGCGTGTTTTTAGATTCTAAGAGGTATATGCGAAAGTCTGGGGAGTGTATTATCAGTCAGCTGGCGCCTTGGAATTTCTACAGAAAATCCCATCGACTTTGCACCGACATCGATAAACGTCGCGAAACATTAAAAAAAAAAAAAAAAAAAAATAAAAAAATCTTCCCCTAGTTTTACGACGTCTATTCTGCCTAAAGCGATATTTCTATGTAAGTGCGACGCGACTTGATGACTTGTCATCGAAAATGGTTTAGCTCATCGTTTGGTAACATACATATATATTATTATTATTGCCATTGTTGCTGTATTTTCTCAAACAAATTTGTCAACTTCTAAGGCTGAAGCCGACTAAACAAACGAAAAGTACCAGAAAAATATATAGAGCAAAAAAAATAAAAAAATAAAATAAAATATAGGTATTACAAATTATCGGTGCAAGTTACAAACTCACTCGTATATCTTCTAAGTTATTGGCAAATAAACGATCTGAAAACCGAATCCGCACACGAAGTAAAGAGCGCGAGATAGAGACAAAGAGATAGAGAGAGAGAGAGAGAGGGGAAGAGGAAGAACGGTAGAGAAGTAGAGAGAGATATCTCGTTAAGCTACGCGCCTTTAGACACGATTTTCGCCATGATTTTTCCATGCACTTTGTTCAATACATTTCGATTCTTCAACACCTTCGGTCTCTCTCTCTCTCTCTCTCTCTCTCTCTCTCTCTCTCTCTCTCTCTCTCTCTCTCTCTTTCTCTTTTTGTCAGTCTGTCTCTTTCACGCTGTGACTTACTCTTCCATTCAGTATGTCTGATAAGATATTTTGAATGATGATGTGCTGTTGTCATATGTCTACAGTTACCTAACCCTTCTCTCTCTCCTCCTTTGCCACCCAACTGAATTTGCCCCTTACCGTTTCATGCCCCTATGCCGCATAGAATACGTGAGCTGCCCCATTCCCATAAGCATGGGGGATTTGTCGTGGCATTAAATAATATCTTCCCCCAGTTTTTGTGCGGGCGCGTCGCGTAACTTGGTTAGCGACAAACAGACAAGGCCTACAAAAAAAAAAATAAAAAATAAATAAAAAAAAGAATACAGAAAAAGTCAAGTTATTGAAATTGTCAGCTCAGTATCAGTTTTCAACTTATACTTTAATTGGGTTAAATATTTGCAGCGTGCGACATCCAACATCTGATCTATTTATAATTGCAAAAGCATTTTGCAGCATATAACATCTGCTTACCACAGGTGCCACAGAGTTGCCAGAGTGTTAAATCACCCAACAGATGTTTTATTTATTGTGGTTTGAAATCAAAGCTCTCTTGCTGTTTAAAGAATTTTATAGAAAGAGAAAGATATAACAAGTTCTTTAAACTTGAAACCTTTTTCCATTTTTTTCGAACCTATCTTGATGAAGTTGATTTAAAGTTGCCAGAGTTTTTAATAAACTTACAAATGTTGTATTATTATTATTTTTTTTTTTTTTTTAAATATCGTTTTTATTTTTTAAATAAAGATAAGCTGCTTTAAAATCTCAGGAATAGGGGATTAAGAGTTGTCAATGTTTTCAGTTAGTTGTCAGATCTCTAAGGATCTTCAGTTAGAAATAATGACTTATTTTCTTGTCCAAAAAAAAGTTACTTAACAAAATTATCTCTTTTCTTAAGATGATGAAATTTAAGTAATTGGTTCCCAACAGAGTTGCCAGAGCTAACAAATTGCAAATGAATCTGACAGCTCTATTTTAAACTTTCCTTAGGAATGATAGCTAATTTAAAGTTTAGTTGGGATTAGAACAAGATAAGAAATGAGTGCATATCTTAGAAAAATTTAGCTTGCCTGAGATTATATAGAGTTGCCAAAATTTCTATTAAATGTTGGATTTCCTATGATCTGCACATACAAAATATAGCTAATTGTCAGTATGATTGTTATAAGAAGATAATTCGTTAATTAAATTTTAATTTCCACAAGTTGAAAGACATTGTTGCATCACCATAGAATTTGTAGACCTGTTCAATAAGCTGACAGTTGTCTTAATCTTTGGTAAAGTATGACAGTATATTTTAAGTTTGGAATTACAAAGATAACTTCCGTAAAGAGCTTAAGTTTGTTTGCTAAGGGGGAATTCACCTTTGCCGAAGACGCAATAAAGCCTCCAGAAATTTCAATTAACTGATAGATCTATGAGTCCTCAGTTGGTTAGTCATAGATTGCTGATACGAATTGAGATTATTTTAGGTTTTATTAGGAATTAAATCTAAAATAACTTGAAATAACTTTGGGGGAAGGGAAATGTTGTTAAACATTTGTTAGGTTTGCAAGCATATTTCAGAGTTAAGGGATAACAGGGTATATTTTTCAACTTGCCTTTTAAAAATTAATAAATGATCTTTTAAGATATTTTACCAATTGAATCAGATTCTATAGAAATTCCGACTGTCTCCAGTTGTTATTCTTCTTTGTCTCTAGCACTGATCTTTTGTTCTCTCTCTTTAGCGCTCTTGATCTATGTCTGTCTCTCTCTCTCTCTCTCTCTCTTTTGCACTTGGCTGACTGTCTACAGTCTCTGTAGGGCATTTAGCTGTTTACTTCTAACAAAATCCATAATGTGCGCCCCCATTTATCAAATGTAGAAAATCTGGCGTCGCCTTTGATAAAATAAATAAGAAAATGGCCAGCGATGTGGGCCGTGTTTATTTTCAGTGCATGTGTGTGTGTGTGTTGTGTCATGGTGAACAATCGCTGCCATTGAGTTGTCGTCTTCTGTCTTCTGTGTTGCCTTCTGTCTTCTTCTGCTTTCTGCGTTCCCCTCAAAGCTCAAGTGCCTCATTATAATTGGACGTTGAACGCTCGTTTCAAGGTGTGCAAGGGCTTTACCAGGTAAGTTGCTAGGCGCCGTCTCTCTCTTTGATTGTGTGTGTGTGTGTGTGTGTGTGTGTTGTGTGGCAGCCACATGAATAATTCGCCTCCCAAATTCCATTTTCGAGAAGGTTCAGAGAGCAGATAAATTAACTCCGACTCGATCCAAAGACATTTACAACATTTTGTATACCTTGTTTTAATACACTTGCATGGGGTATTTTAAATTTGTAAGTCATTAAGTACAAAATCAAATATCGATTCCAGTTTCGTGTACGGTATGTCTCGAAACAAATATTTCGTTAAAAGGTTCCATTTCGGCTTTTTCCTTCCGGTTTTGGTTTCAGTACCGGAATTTCTGAAAACACGATGGGGATGCCTTACATAAATTTGTATGCAAAATAAATATAGAGTCAAAATTATGATCAAAATGACATTTCGTTAAAAAATCGGTTCAGTTTTGACGAAGTTATAACAGTTTGAAGTTGTTCGAACGTTTCACTCTTCGGTACCGGCTCCGGTATTATTCTCTGCATCATATAGCTGTTATAGAAATGTTCAGTAGAATATTGCAAAGGGTTTCAAATCTTCGGTGTGCCAAAAATTATCTTTTTATTTCGTATTTGCTTATGATTGTTCGACTTTGATTTGCCTTGTGGCAAAAGAAGCTTAACATAGATCCGAAATTATTTAACAGATTTCAAAATTAAGAACCATGCGTTACTCGAAACCTGAAATTCAAAAAAATTCCATCTAACAAATCTTTGGATAGAAGTAAGATAAAAATCTACTTTAGATACTTGAGAAAGATTTTTAGCCAGATTTTTGGTAGAACAAAAGTTTTTCATAAAATGGTTTTCTATCCTTCCTGTGGGTGGTAATTTCTTAATTTCCAGCTTACTGTTCACTTACTTCTTTTAGCACTAAGAATATGTTAAATGAAGACAAAATTTATCAAATTCCAATCAATTGTAACTATTATTACAGCATTGCGATATAGTAAACTGATCTTGTGCATTCTTAAATACGAATTCTTTCCGCTGTATCAAAGAGTAGCTCTACTAGAAGATCAGATGGCATGAATATACCTTTATAGACACAGCTGATCGCTTGAGGGGGATGTACGAGTACGTAGATTTCTTCAGAATATGGGATTATGGGAACTGGAGAGAATGATCCATTGTGAGTTGAGTTATATGTATATTCTACGAATATTGGGTATTTAGAAGAATCCATGAGTCAGTCCAAATGATTGCAGATTGGCTATTTATTTTTTACTGTCGTCGGGTAAAGTGTAACCAATAAAAGAACCAATAAAAGAAAACACAACGAAATACATTGAAAAATGCTGTCGTATCAGCTACCAAAGAAACCGATAAGCACAACATCTGTTAAGCAAGCAGCTAGCCAGTTACCTCTCTTCCCACCCTTCTCGGAGATCACCCCTCTCTGTTCTCCGTTCGAGTCACAATTGATCTATCTATAGAAATATTCGTATATATATATACCTTTAACTGGGGAATGCAATGTGTATAACCAAGTTTATTGAGTTCAATGTGAGTAGAATGAGATCTAGAGAAGCTAGGCGAAGAACGCAAGAAGAGGAGAGCAAGAAAATGGAAAGGGCAGTAAAAGATATTCAGAGAGAAAAGTATTATACCGAATTAATAAATTCTAGAAAGATTATTTTTGTTAACTTTTAGCTAAATATATTTGAATTTTTTAGCTGAAAATGTTTTATATATCATCAAATGTAAGATCATAATATTATAATATAGGAAGAATCAGAAGAATTTGATTTTACTATACATGTATTATTTTTAATAGAAACTTTCGAGTTATATAAGAATTATGACTATTTTTGTAATTTCTTTTGTGACTTCTTTAGATTTTAGACTTTCTTCAGTATTTTAGCAAAAGTGCGAAGAATTGCAATCCATAAGAGTTCAAATCTTTGATATTTCACTGAAACAAAAGAATGAACAACAATAATTGAGAACTACAAACTGAAAGTGCGACACACTTCTACTAAGCTCATCCGACTGATTGGCGAATCGAGTGTCGTCGAGAAGGAGGTGACTCTCAGTTGGTAGAGTGAGAAGAGCAAAGGCGTACCTAGGCAGGCAGAGAGAGAGAGAGAGAGAGAGAGAGAGAGAGAGAGGGTGAGAAAGAGGAAGGAGTATGGCGATAGCGAAACAGCAATCTGCAGCTAATTGCATTTCGACGCCGAACGATTGTTGTAAAATGTTTGAGCAAAGATTTAAGTAAAACGTAACTGCAAAAAAAATGAACTGACTGACTACGAAAATACCCTGTAAAGCCAATAAAATGCAAATCAAGCTGCAATTGAAATATAATAAATCTGAGAGGGATTAAAAATAAATTAAGCAACTATGCAGAGCACCTATTAACTATATGAATACCCTGTAAAGTTAAAAGAAATGCTAATAAAAATTCAGAGGAAACTGCAATTGGCAAAGTATAATACTAAAAGTGATTAAAAAGCTTAATCAATAAATAAATAATAAAATTAACTGAATACAAAACTAACTGACTATAGAAATACCCTGTGAAATATAAGAAAACGCTGTTAGAAATCTATGACAAGTGGATTGCGAAGAAAAATTATGATGCAAACAAATAAAAGATTATGTTTTTGGTTTAATCATTAAACCAAATTAATTATAGCTTGACTGACCAAAGTGACACCCTGTAAAAATAATAAAGAAAACTTATAAGAAACACATCAAGTTAAATTTGACATAAAATGTAGATATAATTGATAATATATTTGGATTTTTTCCAATGCTGTTGCACAACTAACTGACTGACTAGAGCGATACCCTGTATAGATCAATTATAAGCTGCTAAAACTGCTAGCACTCAAATAACAGTGAAAATTTTAAGAAGAACAAAGTTAATGTGTAAAGTAGCTGAAAAAATAGTGACTGACTAGAGTGATACTCTGTAAACAAATTTAAAATGATAATAATTATGTACTTATGTAATGTTGTAAATATTATTTATATTTATAATGCTATGATATCTTTATCGAGCATACCCTTTGACTCAACGTCTTTAGGGTATGCCAACTGGCAATTGGCATGAGAAGTGCAATTGGAGGCGCAATTGGCAGCGCCCAAACGCAAAGTATCTGGTATTGGCTATCGGTTCTACATAGTATCGAGTATGGGGATAGATTATGACTGCTATAAGGAAATAATTTGTCCGAGTTTATGTAAACAAAAACGCATCGAAGGTCGCCGTCTATCTCTATAAATATAGAGGAGCTCACACTTATTTTCTTCTCTTCGTTTTGTAGATTTTGTAGTACTCTCTTCTGTGGTTTGCCCGTCACATCTGGACATCTGCCTGAGACTTATCTAGAGACCAGAAGCTGTGGCTTCACTAATAAGACAGCATTAACCCATATCATTCTCGAATATTCGAATTCCCAGCTCAAATTGAATTGAAAACCACATTTATGATCCAAAAACCTTAATGCTACACTTAGGCACTGAAGCTTGCGGTTGCGGCTTAGGCCCAGAGACCCTGCTGATAGCACCCAGAACACATGGCGCCCCATGTGTGATTAAACTAAAGACTTACTCGTTCGAGTCACGAATACAGCAATCGAGAGACCCTACATATGTACATAAATACATAATTTAAGTAATATAGTACGAAATAGCATTCTGTATGCTACAGGGTATTACTTTGGTATATTTAAAGGTTATTCGTAATGAGAAGAATGTCTTTAAACAGGAAAGTTATTTATGAACAGAATAATTATATGGAAATTTTATAGCAGCGACCTTTAAGTAATATCGACATCTCTGTGCGAAGTATCTTTAGTATCTTTGTTTTTTTTGAAAATTAAATCTTAAATATTCTGTAAAATATATTCTAAAAGTGTAGGTTACTCAGAATAAATCAGAAAATAGCTACTTTAATTTTTTTAAATTTATTTTTTTTATTTAAGATATACTTATATTTGATAAATATAATAAGATATTTCAGTATTTAATGTATATATAAGAAAACTTGCTGTTTTAACTTTAAATGGAGCTAAAAAGCTAAAATATAATTTCGCATATATAGCTTAAATATTCCTCGGTTCAATTTCAATAGGGTATCTATGAAACTTGTGCAGAAACTAAGAAGAATTCAAAATTTGTCACTTTGTTTTGGATTCTTTGCGGTTGACCAACGATGGAATGAAATAATGGAATCAACCAGAAACCCAGGGACCAATAGAGATAAACCAAAAAAAGGAGAGAGAAACAAATAATAATATTTTGATTATATCGAGTTCACTTTTTATTTTTCTCGTTGAGATAAAAGACAGAAAAATTTTGCGGTCATCTTGTTAGTATTGAGAGTGAGACTCATGGGAACCAAGTTAACAAGTGATTACGATAATAATTGGTATTGCGATTATGATGACAACTACGACAACAGCTTGAAGAATTTCCGAGAATTATGTTGCATTAAAATGACTAAAAAAAAAAAAAAATTACAGAAAAAAAAGAAAAAAAAATGCCAACACAGTTAAATACAATAAATACATTTTTTAGAGTTGACAGAAAAATGAATAAGAATCAAATCATATATGTATATAAACGGGATTGAGAGACCATTGATCTACATATATAGGAAAGCAGAAATGCGAAATATCAGCGAAATACAAAAATATGAAACGTAAATGCGAAACGATATCAGTATAGTACTGTTCTACCTGGTACAATTGATGTAATAAGACCTTACTTACGTACATATAAGATGGTTTAGGATATCATCTTATAGAGAGACAGCTTTTTTGTGTAAAACGATGCCCAGATCCTAACTCCAAAAATGTACACTTAAAATATGCGTGATCTAAAAAAAAGGAATTTTTTAATCAAAAATAAAAAAAGATTATCTTAGATATTTTTACATATTTATGAATTATATTTTTACACAACTTTATTGTAATTGTTAAACTAAAATTGTGCTGAAAATGTATTTTGTTTTTCGTGCACTCGATAATTTTCTGTCAGTGTAAGTGTCATTCACCTGAACATCGGGTAAACAATAAATAAATGTATCAGCAACAGACTGACTGACCGAATGACTAACTCTGTCTCGAACTCAGTCCGAGTCTAGATATATATATATATATATATATAAATATGTATATATATTTATGTAGCTGTGTCTGGTACTACACTCTGAGATTTGGATTCTTATAGCACGTGTTGCATATATGGTACAATGTATCTGATTTCTCTACCCATCTCTATCTCTTATGCTCTCTATCCGTCTCTGTTTTTTGTGTCTGATCATGCGGTTGAGTCGTACCATCATCAGATATGTATTATATATGTATATATAGGGGGAATCATGCGCTCACGAGCTATTCCAATGCAAGGCACATGCAATTATTACTCTTCTCGGCACCTGTAATATCTGCCCTATAAGCATTGTCGGACCTAACCATGGTCAGAACTTACTCATACCAGCTCACACAATGTTGTTGGATCAATCAACGATCGCATATGCTCCGATTTCATAAAAATACACTGCTATAAAACAAAACCTCTCATAAATTTAATTTTATTTAATTCAAAATCAAAAATATATTTGTTCACAAATAGTTAGAATTAATTTTTAACCTAAAACTATTTTTTAACATTTTTTTTTAAAGAGTAAACATATTTTTTACATCACAATATAAATAATTAAAAAATAGCACACATTTTAAACAGATTTTTTGAGATTTCTAAATTTATATAGAAATTTTATTTAATTTTAAAAAGTTCATTAATAATTTTTTAAATATTATTATTAATACTTAGTCAAAATTTGAAATATTTTTCTTTTTTCAACTTCTGCATACTGGCCGACTGTTTTTATCAGTGTATCTAAATGAAGTTGTCCATGTCGCAATATAATGATTCTGATGTCATTGAACACAGACCAAAAGATGTTGCGCACTCATAACTTTCCTATATACAAACATATATATTTTTTATTCGGTTTTTAATTTTATTATAATCAGTGAGTTTTTTTTCTCTTTCTTCATATATAATTTTTTTTGCTTTCCGTTCGTTTTTGGCCTGAATTTTATCTTGCGAGTGCAATTTTTGTACCGCCTTGCGTTGCGAAGAAGATATATTACGATATCGGATCCATATCGCATTGGTGTATCATATTACAGACACCGCTGGATTGGTCTGATGTTTGACTCTTCGTTAATTCTCTGATATTTTAACAAAAATCGCTGAATCTGTGTAAATTGACTTTGATCGAGAGTATTTTTTTCTTCTTCTTATATGTATGATTTGGGGAACTGCATTTATCAGATTTTAGCTTCAGGTAGGAATACTGAAATGAAGAAAGTTGAAAGAGGTTAACAGTTTATAGAATTTTTATGCCGATAATTCTAATTTTAAAATTCTTTTTAACATTTTTTAATAATTAATACTTATTATATAATTACTTATATCTAATAAGATTGAAATAAAGTCATATTTAAGCCACATTTTATTATTATAACTTTGTATATGCTTCAACTGTTTATTTTGTACATCTGCAACTATTTTCACAGCTAGTCAGCTTGAGCTTAACTGTACTTTTATATGCTTGCTGTCTAACCTAACCTCATTCTGTGTTATCTGACTTCAATCTAACCTCACAATGTGCCCCATGTTTTTTAGCCTGCATCCTAATGTGCCAGCACATAGTACATATATCATATGGACATATGTATGTATATATAAATATATATTCTCTGTTCATCCATATTGATTTTTCTCTACACTGAGTGAGAAAAAGCAGAAAATGCTGCAAAAGCGAGAAAAATGCTTTTGATGGGGGGATGGGGGGGTAAAAAAAAAATGTAGGCAGGTAAAACTAAACTTCCCTCGAGGAGAGGATACACAACACACACACATATACATACACACACTCACACACACGTATATATATATATGTGTACGAGTAGAGAATTTATCAGAATAACATCAGAAATTCAGAAGAACTTGCAATGAGGCGGCTTCTTCTTCTCTCTTCTCCTTCCTCTTTGACTGTGGCCATGATGTGGTGTATATATACGTATATATGGTATATACAGGGTATATATATGTATGTACATATACTGAGAATCGGCCAAGGCAACAGCAACAACAACAACAACTACAATAACAATAAAGAGAAGAATGAAAACCGACTAAAAACGACGACGTCATCGTCGTGCATGATGTGAACATGGGCCAAAGGGGCGTCAGGTGGACGGGGCGGAAGGCGGGGAGGGTGAGGGGTAGGGGTTGTAGTGTCTGTGTCAGGTGGATAAAAGGTGGGGGGGGGGAAAGAAGGCGGTGGGTAAAAGTAGAGGTCACATAGAGGGTAGTGAGCCGAGCTGCTGCAGCTGCCATTGCTGCTGGGGGTGATTTCTCAGTGGGGGTAGTTATAATACTTAGTTGCTCTGAGCTCAGAGCCGAGAACAACCTGTAACAAGAGACGAGTCCAACAAAAAAAAAAGAAAAAAACAAACGCCGAGGTGAGCCGAACCCACAAAAACTAAGGGATGGGGTAGAGAAGGTCGAAAAAAAAATACAGAAAGAAATTTCATAGATTTTTTCTTAGAACTAGGGAAAATCCAATTAGAAATGCGCACAGAGGGAAATAATTCACCTGTCAAAGCACACACACACACACACACACACACAGACATTAGATAGAGAGCAAGAGCAGAAAGAGAGAGATAGATGGAAAGAGAGAGCGAATGAGAGAGCAAGCGGGGATGGAATTGGAAACTGACGAGCTGACAAGGCAACTAAACTGACTGACTGAAGGCTCCGACTGCGTGCGTAGGATGAGGGTAACAGCAAGTGGGAAGGGGAGTTGGAGGAAGAAGGGGGATGGGGGATGGCTGGGCGTCAGCTAGATATCGGGTTGGGAGGGGATTTACGGCTGGCAGGTAAATTAATGACAAGCGAGGGTGGCTGCACAGGGTGCTGGATAAAGTGGGAGGCGAACAGGCGGAGGAACGGTCGGGCAGACGAACGGACGGACGGACGGACAGACGGTCGCTGTTAGCGTCGCAGTCAACAGCGACGCCACGCAGCCAGACGTTAAATGATGGCGCGTCGCTTTTTCCCTGAGCATGTCTATGTGTGTGTGTGTGTGTGTGTGTGTGTGTGTGTGTGTGAGTGTGTGTGTGTGTGCAACGGAAATGAGCAAACAGAAATACAACAAGTAAGCATACGCAAGTAGAGTGTACTCGACCAACAGACACCCATTCAACAGCTCGTTATCCTTGATTCCTTGAAATATGTCAAGCGATCTCTGTGAAATTATGAGAATATAATATAAATATGCTGAGCTCTAAGACCACCAAGATTCATGATTGTAGCTTTAACAATGCGAGTGTAGTGCCCTTTTTAAGAATATATAGCTTTTTCCGATTCATATAGCTTTTGGATTTCTAAAACAATTTCCCTCAAGTTTTCAGGATACAGATAAGATTGGCATAACTCTAAATTCGCCAAGAATCATGATTGTAGCTTTAACCATGCTATTGAAGTGCGCTTTCTAAAAAATGTATAACTTTTCCAACCTAAATAATTTCCGAATTTCTTAATCGATTTCTCTGAAATTTTCAGTATATAAAAAGGGGGTATATAAAACTTAAAACCTGTCAAGAAACTAGCTTGTAGCTTTAACTAAACCAGCGGTGGGCACAGAATTTGAAGTCGCGAGCACTACAACAACATCTACAACAAACACAACTTCTAAAGTCATAAATTAAAGCAAAATGAACACTTTTATGACTCTGTGCGCCGCGACGAAAGATCTGTGTGGTTGTTGTTGGTTTTGATGAGCCAAAACAATTATACACTAAAAGAAGTTCTAATTAATTTTATTTTGTAAGTCTAACTCTTATTATGTGCTACAGATCAAAATGCATCAAAACGCATCAAAACTTTTCACTCAGTGTACAAAACGCTACTGAAGTCATAAATCTTTGCAAAATGAACACTTTTATGACGGTCAGCGTCGCAGCCGAAACTCGAGCATTTGCTGTGTGTTTGTTGTTTTATTTTATTGGGGGTAATAAAAAGTGGTTGTTGTATTGTCAAAAATCGCGAGCAAGCCAATTTACCGTTGCGAGCAGCGCGAGTACCGCGAGCAAGGGCTTGCCCACCGCTGAACTAAACGATTAAAGTGCGCATTTAAAAAATTTGTGCTGAGGGGGAAAATATATATTCAAATTTAGCTGCCTACAAAACGATATTATTTACTATATAAACAATTGAAACTTCTTCTACAAATTTTTTCAAAAGCATAAATTACCCACTTATTGGAGTACAGGGTATAGGAGTAAAAACCAAAGCCATGAATCTGAAATTCTTGGTTGCTTTTTTGCCTCAAACTCGAATGACAAGCGGCTGACATGGGCCTGATGAAGTGGGGCCCGTGGATTGTTGTTGTTGTTGCTATTTACTGGGTGGGTTGGGTTAAGTTTTAGAGGTTTGAGCAATTGGTATAGAAGATTGCGGTGGGGAGGAATTGCGAGAGATGAGGAGGGGGCTGGCTACTCCAAATGGCAGGACATTGTTTTCTTCTTTTTGGTATTTTTTTCTCTTCTCTTCTCTCTTTTTTTTTGGGTTATTGCGCATTGATTTGCTGCATTGCGTGTGGCAGGTGGATGAAATCCTAAAGACCCGCCCAGCTAGTCCATTAGTCATCAGCATAAAAGAGGAAGAATGTACATTTAATAAACCTTAAGATGAACTCAGATAAAACGCTATCTAAATACAATAATAAATGAGAATATTATGTGAAAAAAGTGGGAAGAATAAGATAGAAACAGACGTTAAGGAGTTACTGAAGAAAGGTAGTTTATAGGAAAAAAGACAAAAAATTAAATGGGCTTAAAGAAAGTAAGAAATAGGAAAAAGGTAGAGAAGAAAAAAAGCTCCAAAGCTGCAGCTAAGAAATTTAGTTAAGAGAAGAATAAGTTATATCAGGAAGTAATTTTAGGAAGAATGTTAGCTCTGAAGAGACATAATATTGGATTAGATTGTGTGAGAAGGATTATTTTTTTATGTAGTGTCATAGACAAATATCTAGAGACATCCTTACTCTTTCTGTTTTCTTTCACACCAAGGTCATACAAATAATAATACCTCATTTATAAACCTTATCTGAGGGCCATGTCAGAATCAGAAAAAGCTGCAGTCGACATGATTTACGCGTTGGCGTTTCTCGAATGCCAGTTGCATTCTGCTGATGTCAACAAAACATGACCCCAAATTGTTTCTCCATTTCCTCCCTATGCTACCTAGGCTACCCAACACCCCGTAAAAGCAAATGTCACATAAATCCTCAATGTGAACGTTTTGCGGATTTCGTAACGCCCCAAAACGTTCTTCGATACCAGCAGCAAATTTGCATAGCAATGCAATCCTAACGGGCAACAGGATCTGCATTTAGCTTATGCAAAGTTTGACTATTAAAAATACCCTATAATATACAAATAACTTGAGAGAAAACTGAACAAAAATACAGTAAGTAAGCGGGAAGGGAAAAATTAACTTAGTGGAAAACGATGTTCTCTAGGCTCCATTATAGCCAAAGGAATCTAGGAACACAAACAGCAGAAGAGCTAGATGTATAAAACTTAGTATGTGAATTTTTCAATATACGAGGAATCTGGAAAATCTAAAATGTTTACTCTACACATCAATAAACGTTAGATTGTCTCTTATCTCATGGTGGAACTTAAAGAAAGACACTTAAGTGATTCTTTCATAAGCTATGCTCAACTATTGCAGTTGAATCAAAAAATTCACTAACTTAAGAAGCTAGATTTATTAAATTTGGTATATAGATGCCTAAGTATATGAGGACCGGGTTTAGGAAAGAAGAAACCATATTTTAGAATTTTCAGAGCTCAAAAGAGGTTATATAAAATAAAGATTTGGTGACGCTTTGGTATTAAAAGGAGCTCAACTATAGAAAATGTACTCATTGAACTCGGAAAATAAAAGAGCTACAAAAGGGAAATTTAATATGTGGGTTGAGTTTAGTAGCACAATAAGTTGTAGTGCTAGAATTGGACACTACTTGTAACATAATCGAAGTTATCCATTGATATCCATTTGGTTTAATGTCTACCATCTTTGTGGCTCTACAAGGGATGTTCATTGGAGGTCTCTTCAGTGTGGGTTACGACTGACAAAAAAAAAAGGACTATAGCGGGGGGAGCATTCAGGATGTGATGTGTATGTGAAGGGGTGGTGGGTGGTGGATAGGAGTAAAGGGGTGTCTCTATGCGACAACTTCCTGCTTTCAAAGTTTTTACACACACACACACACACACGTTCGCAGTATGAAATTGAGGCCCAAGTTACAGCAGCGATAAATTCGAGCCAAATGTATCTGACGATTGCCGTTTGGGCCAAACACACAAGAACTTGGTAAGAGCCCAATATAACAGCTGCCCCTTTAGCTGCGGTTGCCGTGCGGCAAAAAAGTTGCAGTTGTTGTTGCTGTTGTTCGTGTTGTTGCTGTTGTTGTTGTTGGCAGCGTTTTTGCATACGAAATGCGAGCTGTAAATTGTATCTGTGCGCTACTTAGATACACCAATGCGAGCACGGGGGTGGCTCGTCTCATTCAACCCCTGCTAAGCAACCTTACCACCCCCTTACCCCCTTCCCCCTTCATCATACACAACACACACACACACCTTTTCTCCCTTCGCGTTGTGGTGCTTTTTCGGTGGTTTCCATTCGTTTGCCCGCAATTGGTTGCCGCAGCAACGTTGATTTAATAGATTTTTCCGTTTCCAGCTCGAAATGTACTTTTGCAGATACTTTTGCCGAGCCAAAAACGAACTGGAGAAACTGTAATCTACGGGGCGGGGGGAGGAATGGAGGGGGGGGGGTAGACGACAACTTTGACGCTCTGACGAGGACAATGACGAGGGCGAGGACATGGACATGGACACGAATTGAGGTGATACACATAAAAAGAAAACAACAACATACACATATACAGACACACAGACACATGGGGATACGCTTTTAGGGTTGCAACCTCCTGCGCCCTTGGGCAACCCTATCTACGCTTGCATATCCCATTGCCATCATCCGCTTTTTGTCGCATTTGTCTGCATCCAAAATCGTACTCCCCTTTTTTTTTTACCCCCGCCACACAACGAATTTGCGTGCACAGTGGAAAAAAAAAAACAAAGTATAAATGATATAATCGAGTCCACGACTGTAAAATACCCGCCACTTAATTAAAATATACTTTTCAATTGTATCGACGAGCTTTGAACATTTACGTTGCAGAAATTACTGCATACATTTAGGCGCTTAAGCAACTTAAAACAGCCATAAGTAACAATTTATTGAACCGATCATAGTAGTGGAGTTTTTTACAATTTTTTATAGTGAAAAGAAGCGTGTATTATATCTTAAAAACACTCTGATGTCCACGAGGACATCCGTTCAGCAAATTTGGAGTCTCTAGCTCTTCAAATTAATTTTGAATTAAGCAAGCGAATAGGATCGTGACAAAAATTGAAAATAAAGTTGATCTGCAGGAAGTTCTATGAACTTTGTGTGTTAAATTTGGTTGATCTAGCTCTTAATATCTCGATATAGTATAGTAATAGGCATTTCTACAGTCGGACATTACTAGATCCAAGAAGCGTGTATTATCTTTAAAAACACTCTGATGTTCACAAAGATAATTTGCGTCCGTCCAGCAAATTTGGAGTCTCTAGCTCTTTAAATTAAGTTTGAATTGAACAAGCGAATAGGACCGTGGCAAAAATTAAATATATAAATTTGATCTGCAGAAAGTTCATAGAGGTTTGTGTTGTAAATTTTGGTTGATCTAGCTCTTAGAATCTCTGATATAGTATAATAGGTATTTCTACAGTCGCATATTGCTAGATCAACTCGATTCAAGAGTTAATGATCAGGAATATATATAAAATACTTCCTCTTTCTCTATCCTCTTGACAAACAGCGTAAACCCTTTGTGCTTTTTAAGTGCAGGGTCTAATAGAAACCCACTCAAGGGTTGTGCACCACACAACCACGCAAGCTGTCTCTATTTTTCTGTGTGTATGTGTGTGTGTGTGTGTGTGTGTGTGTGTGTGTGTAATTAATGCTTATTGCTTTCGCTTAGTTTGCGAATTGTGTTCGCTTTTGGTTGGCCAAATCTGAATTGAAGAGACACCACGTGATTTTTCGATTGCGACATCCACCCTCTTGAGCGTGGGTTGGGGAGGGTTGCTGTACCCTCGTTAGGGTTGCTAAATCAAAGCACTTGATGATTATAATCATCATCATCATCATCTGTGATTTGTTGAGAAAATGGCGTTTATATTGAGCTTTCTCTGCTGCAGAGACTGCCAATTATTGGGGTTGATTGCAACTGTGTTTCATCAACCAATTGGAATTGAGTTAACTTAGGATGACTAATCGTTTATAGGAAAATACAGATGAATTCTTCATCATTTCTGCAATTGACTAGCAGTCAGTGGAAATTCAAAAAACTTTGTGATTAATCATGGGATTACTCATTTTTTACTTATATCTTGCGGAAGGTATAGATGTAAATATATTTTTTTTTTTTTTTTATAGATCGAACCCCAATTATTATACTTTATTTGTTTCTTCCTGAAAGCCTTACATGTTTTTTTTTTTTGTGTTGATGCTGTAAATAATCATTGGTCAATTCAATCTTAAGGATCTTAAAGCTACAGGATGGTATCTAAAAATTGTTTATTTGTGATTCGATTTTTTTAAAGGTTAAAGGTTTAAGGGTATAAGATTTTTGTTTGGAAAACTAAACCAAATTGATTCGATATCTTTACTTTTCTAGAGATGAAATTAGCTTGAACATTTTTGGATCGTTTTGAATCTTCTTCATTCTTAAGGTTTTAATGAAGCTAAACTTTATATGATCGCCATTTAATGGAACTTTCTCATAGCATAATGATAATATTTTTAAAATAACATTATCTTTTTAAGATATTTTAGGTGTTTGCTATTTTTTAAAATTTATAGAATTTGTAGAGAAGTTAACTGATTTCTCCCTATTTCTGTATTGCTAGTATAGCTAATATATTTGTATCTATAACATTTTTTCCTTAGACCATTTCCGCGACCTTTAGTCATTTTTTTCTTTCTGCTTCTCTCTCTCTCTTAATTTCATATTTTACCTTGGGTTAGCTGTCCACATTACTCGGACAAAGCTGAGACATTCAAGGCGACATACAGCTCTCCTTGAATTGCATGTCAAAGCTTACAATGTGTTGTCCCCCCTTTCACCCGCTTAACGCCCAGTTTTTTATATTTTCTCTGGTCAAAAGGGCAGGCGACAATCATCATCATCATCATCATCATTATTCATATGGCCCAAAAGCGCCAAAAGTAGTCAACAAAATGTTATGTCGTTGTCGTTGTCGTTATCGTTATCGTTGTCTCTATCCCTGTCTCGATATCTGTGTATTGGTGTGTCTGTGTGTGTGTCTGTGTGTCTAGAGCACTCTCCAAGGATTCGTCTAATGAGCTTGTTCATGTGCATGTCCTGATAATCAGCGAACACACGACTGTGTTTTCAACCTACATTGCGAGGCTGCTGTTGAGGCTCATTAGTTGTCAGTATGTATTGGACAATGTACACATAATACCAGATATCTAATATATACAGTTAGTCAAGTAATTGTTTTCACATCATAAAAACATCACATAGTTTTAATAAAGGTCGCTACTCTACGAAAGAACACCATTATAAAATGTTTTTTCATACAAAACAAACATAGGCTTAAGTTATTTAAAATTTCATAGGGATCGAAACCAAGCCGAGAGGGAACACTTTTTTTTTTTTTTTTTTGAAAAAATTGAATGCGAATTGAATGTAGATCATAGAACATGATGTAAATAATATTCCGTTGGAAAATCGATTGATTTTTGACAAAGTTATCAACGTTTAAAGTTTGTCAAAGTTTTGACTTAGCAACTTTACAAGTCCAAATTTTTGTCCATGATTTAATAAAAAAAAAAAAAATAAATTAATAAAGGTCTCAGAATCACCTTTAAAGTGATCTTTAATGCCAATTACTATATAAGGAGTTGAATAAAAGTGAAAACATGAGATTTGAAATTTTGAATTTTTTAAAATCACAAAATTAAAATTACCATCGAATTCGAATCCTGGCAAAAACTTTAAATTTTCTAAATGCATAAAATTTTAATGCGTAATGATATTAGAGGCCAAACAATAATCAAAATGATATTACGCTTGCAAATCTGTTAATTTTTGGCAAAGTTATGAGTTTTTGAAGTTGATCAAACCTTAAACCTAGCAGTTTTTTCAAAACTGCACAAACCTTTTGATTTTAGGATCTTAAAAAATTACTTTTATTTTGGTAAAGGTTGTGGCTCTTAGTTGACCGGAAATGAATAAAAAAATTAAATAAACTTTTATGAATTAAACTATTTTATAATAATACTTTTCAATTCTTTATTAAGGACATAATAATAGTGATGGAATAGGAATAGTTATTCTCATTATTATTTAATTATTTATTTAAGAGCTAACTTAATAACAATACAATTATAGTGTAGTCCTATTTGAGGCCTTCAGCTCTACTCTGTTATTATAGTTATTTTATTTAATTTAAATAATAAATTTGTGATGTTTCTTAGCTTTTCAAAACAATTACTCGACCAACTGTATATCTTATATAGATACACATATGTAGATATATGTATGTGCATATGTTCGAAAGTACAGGCCCAGAGCTTCCATTAGCGATGACGCCGAGGCTTAAGTGTCGCTCCTCGCGGGGCTTCTCTGTATTTTTCTGTGCGTGAGTTGATGGCGCTTTGTGTGCTCAGGGACCTCTGAGAGTGTGTAGGTGTGTGTGAGTGTATGTGAGTGTGTAGGTGGTGTGAGACTGTGTGTGTGTGTGTGTATAGCACACTCCAACTGTGACTTCAGCTTTGACTGCGACTTTGGCAACCTCCCACTTTACCTACAATATCTAATACCCTAACTTTGCGTATATTATTTCTAGGTTGCATTAGATTTGTTTTGGAAAAATATTTTTTTACACACATTTTACACTTTATTGTGTGTCAGCTTGATTTTATAATGCTGTTTAAATAATATTTAAATCAATATCTTACATTTCAAAAAAAAAAGTATCCTACATTAGAGCTCGAAAAAAAAAGTTTCAGGTTTTATATGTCAGCTTGATTTACAATGCTTTTAAAATAATATTTTAAATAAATTTAAATCTTTAACTTTTGTTAGCGTCTAAAAAAAGTAAGGAACTTTAGGTTTTTGGTATTTTTAGTGCCTAACAAACGCAGATTCTCCTCATAAGATGTATTTATATCTATCCATGTCTTACCAGGTCTCTAAAGATTTTGATGAAAAATTAAAAACTTTTTTCAATCACTTTTTAAGCAGTTAAAAAAAACTAGTAAATTGTCTATCCTAAAAAAATATAGAATGTGTCAAAAATACTTATAGTTGTGATCGAAAAATAGGCTTCATTATAAAATGGCTTTTAAAATTAGTTATTTTGGCTAAATAAAATAGTTGTTATAAAAGATATTTCATCACTAACTCGTCAGAACAGTGCCTACCCTGATTTATTTATTAAATAGTATAGGATTCTTAAATTTGAATTTAATTAAGAATTTAATATTAATGAGTTGAGAAAAATATATATATTTTTTTTAATAATTCGTTTGATTTACATATAATTTATTTTTAAGTCTCGATCTATGGCTAATTAGACATTTTAAAATATTATAATCCCAATTCTTTGACAACTGTGTTTACAAAATACCAGAGAGAGAGAGAGTATAAACTCTTTTGTATGACTAACTAAATGATTTCAACTGGTTTTTTGAGGATTATTCATGGTCGTTGGTTCCGCGCTGTAAGCTCGGGAAGTTGGGAGGTCGGAAAGTCGGGAAGTTGGGAAGTCGGCAAGTTTGGGAAGTCGCTTCCTTGCTCAACGTGGCGACGTCTGCGTTGTTCTCTCTGTTTGCCAAAGGTGTGTCATTGACACTGGCCTGGAATGGCAGAGAATGGCAGGGAATGGAAAAGGGAATATGGAAAGGTACATATGTATATATGTATATGTGTTTAGAGAGTGGTGTGGGTGCAAATGGTACAACGGACGGATGGGTGTGGCATGCAACCCCACAGAGACAGCATCTGCTTGACCAACACACACACTCTCTCTCTCTCTCTCTCTCTCCCTCCCACTCACTCTTTCTTTCTCTTTCTTTGAATTCATTTTTGGCTATTGATTTTAGTATCGTTGGCACGCGATTAAAGCCAATGCACGCATCTCAATTGTAGCTCTTCTCCCCCGCTCTTCCTCTTCCTCTTTATCTGTCTCTCTTCCTATACTTCTTCCTCTGTCATTTCCTCTCCTGTTTTGTGTGTTTGTTGTCGTCATCGTCATCGTCTTGGACTTGCTGTGCACTCAAACGTAACGACAGCTACAACAACTTGCTCTTTGTGAGAGAAAGAGAGAGAGGGAACATGCAGATAGAGAGTGTGAGAGAGAGGGGTAGATTCCGCAGATGCGTCTAGTCTACCATAAGCTGACCCTCAGCTCATCAATGCGTTTACTCAACAAGTTCCATGACCAACATCAGTTTGTTAGGAGCGATCAAGCAAATAAACCGGTTCGCTAACGAACCGTTCCAGGCTGACATAGATCACAATATACATAGATGATTTGGTACGAAAATTTAAAAATATTTGAAAAAAATATATGAATTCTGTTATTAAAAAATAAATTAAAAAGAAAAAAAAAATTTTTTTTATTAAGAAATAAAACTTGATAGAAAAAAGCGCTAAAATAAAATTTAAAAAAGGCGCAAAATTGTTAATTGGAAAAATATTGGGATGATAAAAATTAGGAATGTTTGAAATTAAAAAAAAATTTAGGAAAAATAAATTTGGGAATACAACATTAATTCGTAAAAATAATTATCCTTCCACTCTGGATCGTTTCTTTAATGGATAATGAACTGGAACTGCTTTTTTAATAAGATTTTTGATTTTTTGCTAAAATAATTATTCTCCAGACTAAAATCTTTTTGTTCCGACAGGAAACTTACCCTTTTGTATATATGCATGCTGTTAATTTCGGAATCACAATTTTTTACTTATTCTTAACAGCAGTAGATTCAAGTGCTTGATCTCTAGTCGATCTTGAAAATTTCCCAAATTTTTATTTAAGCAGAGATAATGCTTTAAATGACGAGTCAATAAGTGACTCATTTCTTAAATTAAATATTTAATAGCTCTTCAACGATTCAATAGATCTACTTTTATTTGAAATATTCCTTCTTAATATGGGACTCAGATTTTAGCAGCACTTCAACCAAAAGATACTTTCTTAATCTACACTAATCTAAACTAAAGTTCCTTAACTGCTTATATTTGAATTACGTAACTTAAGCTTTTAGCTAAGCAAAAGATACATTTATATCTTTGGCACTGTCTATCAATATTTTAAGCATTTGATCATTAAGGACACAGTCAGTCAAGTAGTTGTTTTGACACAATAATAAATGCACATTTTAAAGATTTTCTTAGCTTTTTAATCAACAATATTCGTCACTAATTATTCTAAACAGCTTTTTGGGCATAAAGATACTTTTTGACTTGAAACCTTTTCTTTCAATATTCAAAAGTGATTTCCTAAATTTTGGAGAGCTTCTCAACAAACTGTAAATATTTTAATGAACTCTCATATTGTGTCAAAGCTAATGAAGCAACCAATCGCATTGAAGATGTAAACAAATCCAATAAAAGCAACGACATTTCTCAGTTTCTCAGTTTCCAAACAAAGATGAAGTCGAAGTAGCAATTCAATTGGATGGGGGAAAAGAGAGAGAGAAGACAGAGACGAGAGGAGGTGGCAGCCACAGCATAAAATCAAAGCAAACCAAAGAAGCAGACGCAGCTACAGATACAGATACAAATACAACAGCTACACAACTACAGATACATTTACAGCTACAAAAACATAAAGCAAAAAGAAACAAAAAAAAAAGAAAAATACTATACAGCAGGGAGGGGGCAGAGGGAGCCACGCTGACAGAGATTAATGAAGCACTTATGGGTGAACACACACACATGCGCAGATACAATTGTATCTGTATCTGTAACTGGCGTCTGTGCGCGCGTTGTGATCATCATCATTATCATCTGCTTGTTGTTTATTTGCTGCCGTTGCTGCCGCTGAGATTTCGACGCCTGCTGCTGCTGCTGTGTGCGTGTATCTGTAGCTTTGTATCTGTATCTTTGTATCTGTATCTGTATCTATAGCTGTGGCTGTGTATCCATAGTTGTGTCTGTAGCTGCTTGCTGCAGATACACGCAGCAAAGATCAAGGCGAGTCACACACAACTATTTATAGTATCACACTTGCTTGCTCTCCCTCGCTCTCTCTCCTGCTCTCTCTCCCTCTTTCTTCATCTCTTTCTCAGACTCTGCATAATGGGAGGAGCTGAATAATTTTATATATCTTTTAGATGAGCTGCTAAATCAGAATCAATCTTATTTTCTTGTTCCTTTTTTTTTTGTTTTTTTGTGTTTACTTCCCACACACACGTTTCATCCTCTTCTGCTTCTTCTCTGCCCCGCCCTGTTTCCGCCTCTTTGTCCGTGACTCTGTCTTAGCCACTTTGTTGTCCAGTCTCTGGACTGTTGGTCATTTGGCATTGACTGCAAACCATTTGCATTTTAATACATCCGCATCTGCATCCCTCGACTTTGACTTTGACTGTGATTCTTTGTATCTGTATCTTCACTCTATATATATATATATGTATCTGTAGCTCTTAATTTGCCATTGTCTGTCTGTGAAATTCTCTGAAATTCCATTTAAACATCAAGCTTTTGACCAACCATCCATTCATCCACTTTGTTACGTACACAGAGCGAAAAATTTGTATTTTATGTTTTCAAAATTAATTTAAAACACACATTCATTGATTTTGCTCTTCTAGCTTATCTTTGAATTTAAGATGATGGGAATTTACTTAAATGTTTTTTTTTTTTATATAATAATTTTACGCAATAATTTTAATTGAGTAATTTCCCTTTTATTGGAAGGCGATGTTTTTATTGTATTCATTTTTTTTTTAGTTTGAGGGATTTTCCGCCGATTTAATCAAATAACACCTAATCTACAATTTATAACTGACAATACTTTTTCTAAGGTAATTCGATATTCTTACTGAATGTCATTTATTATCAATATTTGGATTTGATTTTGCAATATTAAATTTTTTTCCCACACTCTACTATTTTTCCATACTTTTTTTTTGCCTTTGTCTCTTTTTCGAACATTGTAAACTGTCATAGATTTTTTTTTAAATATTTATATAACACATTTTTTTGCCAGTGTAGCCCAACAGTTCAACTCTTGACATGTTTCAATCACATACTCGAAATATTTTTTATTTGCAAGGCTATCAGATAAGATACATTTTTTTTTCGTTTTGATATTTTGGCGAATTGAGATTGTTGAAGTCAGAACTTTTCTCATTGGCTTTATGGCTTTGTTCACTTAATGATTTGCTCACTTGGATGCCCCATTTTGCATTTTATGCGAGTTATTGAGGGGGCAGTTCCCCTGAACCGCAACCGAGAGGGGGACGGGGAAGGGGCAGGTGGCAGGTGGCAAGTTGATGAAAAATCAAGGTCTGAACAGACTCACTGACTGCCTGGCTGATCATTAATGTTGCACACATGTGTACGAATCTATATCTGTATTTTTATTTCTACATATATTATATCTGTATCTGCAGTTGTATCTGTATCTGTATCTGTATCTTTTATCTGGTCGGGAAGCTTGGCGCTGAGTCGACGCCATTTAAAAAAAAGAGGGGGTACGAAAAAAATAACGAAAAACTGCGACGAAACGGGAGGAGTTGAGTCAGGTTAATGTCTGGCTGGAAGATGATGAAGATGATGATGAGCGTGATAATGTTGATGTTGATGATGTTGGTGGTGGTGGTGGTGGTGGTGGTGCTGGCGGTGATGACGACGCAGATGTGGACGCACTGAAAGCAAACGTTACGCTTGGTTAAAGATCATTACCGGCAGCAACAACATCAACAATGAAGACGACAACAACGACAACGACAACAGCAACAACAACGGCAACGGGGCGTCGTCAGCCAGCATTGCCAGGGGCACTTAAAAAAGACCCAGACCCAGACCCAGTCCAAGACACAGCCACAGCCACAGATACATCTACAGCTACAGCTACAGCTACAGATACATTTACAGATACAGCTACAGCTACAGACCTAGTGCCCAAAACGATGGCTTCAACAAAATGTTCATAAGAAACACCTACAGGGTATCTGCTAGTCGATCAAAGCATATGTATTTTGCCTAAGTTCATCTTATCCATATAAATCATCTGTCAGAAAACCCTTAAATGTGCCACATTAATACAAATTAACTCTGGCATAAACTATAGGGTATCTGTTATGCGAGCAATCTTATTAATTTGCCACATTTGGCATATCTGCTTTATATGCTACCTAAATTACAACTCTTTTGTATTATATTTAAACTGAAAACGTCCTTAGATATGTCTAAAAGGGTATCTGCTAGTCGTTCAAACCTCATTAATTTTTTACACTTTGCATACCTTCTTGACATTTAGCTAAATAAAGTCACTTTGACATTTATTGTAGCTGTAAAAAACTTCCGTAAAGCTTATAGGGTATCTGCTAGTCGAGCAGCTGCATCTTAACTAATATTTCCCTATCATTGCTTTAAACGATAAGGATTATCAATAAATCTCAACCATAAATAACTTCAGATATGTCTTATAGAGTATCTGCTAGTCGGGAATTTCATTCAAGTTGACAATTTGAAATACTTTCCTCCTATTTTGCTGAACAAATGTTCAAATCAACAACTTTAAAATTGGATTTAGATTGAAATTACTGCATTATAAGGTATCTGCTAGTCAAGTCAACCCTTTCATATAGAAAATTTAAAATATATTCCTCCTAATTTGCTTAAAATACTTAAAAACTACATTTTTAATATTTGATTTTAAATGAAAATACCTTCAGAGCTGCATTACAGGGTATCTGCTAGCGATTCAATCGCTTAAATGGTTTCTTCACAATACGTTTAACTTATTGGTACTAAAATGCTTAAAACACAAAAGTTTAGTAATGATTTTAAATTGCAAATAAATTGAAAACTATATTATAGGGTATCGTCCGGTCGAGCAACCACTGAAATAACTTGTTCAACTCTTTGCAATTTGAATAGCGTTTTATGATCTGGAATTGCGCATCCCAAAAGTGTGGTAAAAAACGGAAAAAGAAATAAGGCAACTGAATGCCCGAGACCACAATGGAAACTGCAGCTAAGCAAAGCTGCACAGCTGACTGACGTTTACCAACACTGATAATGGGTAATGGGTAATAGGTAATGGGGCTGCTGCCGTCTCTTGAATGTTGAATGTTGTATGTTGACTGCCTCTCAACGGCTCAACGATTTTTGACCAAGAGTTAAGAGTCGAGAGTCGAGAGCAACATCGACCTCTTGGCGGGGCGGCTGTGACGCAGTCAGGCAGATCAGCGCGCACGCCAGAGACCCCAGACTCAAGACTCAAGACCCGAGACCCGGTAGACCCTAGACTCGAGACCCCAGACGTAGATGAGCAGAGCGAGAGAGAGAGAGAGAGACCCTTATATCATGGCATGCCAGTGCCAAGCTCATCCACAGCCAAGATGACGGATGTTGTGCCGCAATTCTTCCCCCCCTTCTCTGTCTCTATCTCGCTTATCTTCTCTTTCACTCTATGTAGCGCTCATTATCTTCCAGCTTCTGCTTTGTCTGTTTCTGTTTCTTCAGTTCAGTTTCTCCCATTTTTTTCTTCACTATTTTTACATCCAATGATCACTGAACCGTTTACGTTTTTGAACTGTTTCAAGGTCTGCTCCGTTTTGTGTACTGCCTCTTCTACTTCTTCTTCTTCATCTTACTCTTCTTCTTGCTTTTAATTTTAGCTACTTTTTGACAGACTCTCCATTGTTCTGACTGGAATCTGCTTGTCCAGAAGCCTTTTTCAACATTTACAACCAGTGACTGTCTGGGCATGGAGCCACTTTTATGCTCTGTTAGCAGTAGATGATCAAAAACGGGTATCTTAGACAATCCCTACCTCAACAGTCTATAAGAACTGAGCTTCTGGTTGAGCTAGAGCGGTGAAACTTGGTATGTAGCTGATACTTTATATGTAGTTTAAGTTTTTATAAAAGTTTGGATTATTTCTTTCCTGAACTCTAGTTTTATAAAAAGGTACAGCAAGTACATTCTTCCACCTTAAGTCGTGATTTTCTAAAATATTTTTAAAAGCTCATAGTCTCGATGTCCCAAATATTTCATGAGGAACTGGTAGTTTTAAAATAAGTTACTTGTAGATATGTAAATGTATGTTAAATTGTAGGTTTTTTTATTTCGCGATGTCTCATTTTATTAAGAGGTATAACAAAAGCATGCTTTAAGTTAAAGACTTGATTCTTGTTATACACTTCTAAAAGTGATTTATTTTGATATTCTGAAAATTTCATGACAATCGATTGGTTCAAACAGAATATAAATAGATCTATTTATATGTATTTCCTAAAGGGTATGTAATAGCTCTTATTTTAACTGCTCAAATTGTTCTCTCTGCAAGACATACGCAACTTTCTTTCTATCTTTCTTTGATTCGTTCGCATTGGAAAGTGCCATTTGCTGAACCGTGTTAAACTGTGTTAAACGCAGAAGGTTAACATCGATTCTCGCATTTGGGAGCTGGCTAGTTGTTGTGGTCATGTGGCATGATTGATTAGCGGTAGCTTGGGTGGCTTCATTGACCAGATATTATGATGGGTGGGCTATAACTGAAACTAACTAGTTGAACTAGATTTTGCTAGCACACGTGTCGTATGCGCAATGCGAGAGGGAAAAACGAGGAAGACGAAATGCAGCTGCCTCTTGAATTTTACCCTCGTTGCAGTTGCAGTTGCAGTTGCAACTGTAGTCATATGTGGCAGGTGTTGTGGCAATGTCTTGTTGCCAAGCCCTTGTATCTTTCCCTCTGGACTCGTGCTCACATTTGTTGTTGTTGTTGTTGTTGTAATAGTTTTGTCTCCTCATTCCCCCCTCCTTCTTCATCTGCTCTCCCCTTGTCACCGTCTTCATTCTCGTCTCAAAAACTCCTCACGTGCATTTTTAGCATGGCATGCGATCACGAAATTAATGAGCAGCAACGTAATTACTTCTTAATGGAAATTGGGCAAAGGAAAACGAAAATAAAAATGAAAATGAAAAGAAAAACGAGCAAAGAAACGGAACAAAAAATAAAAGATAACAGCCACAAGAACAAAAGAGAGTAAAACTATCTAAAGACAATGTCTCAAGAATATTTCCAGTAAATTGAAAAATGAAAGTGAGACACTAGACTAGGTAAACCCCACCACTAAGAATAAAAGTAATATTTAAAATTTTTTTAAATATTTAAGGTATATAAAGGCATATATAATTTTAAATATTTAGTTAAAAATACAAAGTTTAGATTTTTCGAACTTTTTCAACATCTTTATTTCAATAACTACATGAACAAAAAAATGTATGTATTTTTTTTTTATTCTTACCAAATCTGTATTTGGAGCACCACATTTTTAGAAAAAGTATAAAGATTAGAATTTTTAGGAATTGAAATTTTCGTAATTCTTGCTTGTCACATTTTAGGTATTTTATAAATTTCTATTTATTTTTAAAGTCTTCCACTCATTATTTCCATAAATTTAAGAAGTCTTCAGAAAATTTATCAAAATTATTATCTAAGATTTAATGAACTACTTTGAGTAGTCTTCAAATTATTTATAGACATTCTTGCCAAATATGTTAATAGATTTGTAATAATAAGTAACTGAAAAACTTGAAGCACAAAACGAGAGCAATTGGAACTTGTTGGCTTTTTGTAGTATTTATGTAACATTCACACCTCACAATCACAACCCTACCTTCTTCTTCCCTTTCTCGAGTGTATCTTAACTTCCACCTTACTCCACTCCCTCCTTCACACTTCTATAAAACTTGCGCATGCTACAAAATATTTTATAATAATAGTGGTGTTTATATAAAAAGATTGAAAAACAAGTGGGAAAGGCTATAGTCGAGATCCCGACCATAGGATACCCGTTATTTTTTTTTTTTATATATTTAAAAGTACTTTAAAGAAATTACTTGTATTACTTTGAAAACATTAATTGGCCATAACTGCTGTTCTACTTGTCCGATCTTGATGCGATTCAGTCGAAAAATATATAATAATAATATCCAACATAAATTAACATAAAAAAGATTTAATCTTAAAATCTGTGGTGGTTTTTCGCTATTTGCGGGGGCGTGGCTTAAATTTGAAACAAACTTGATATGCGTGGGATATATAGAAATCTGTGTGCCACATTTGGTTACTCTACCTCTTATAGTCTTCGAGATTCTTTTGTTCATACAGACAGACGGACAGACAGACAGACAGACAGACAGACGGACAGACAGACAGACAGACAGACGGCTATATCGACTCGGCTGTTGATGCGGATCAAGAATAAATATACTTTAAGGGGTCGGAGATGCCTTCTTCTCCCTGTTACAGACATTCCAACAAACACAATAAACCCTGTTACTTATTTGTTAAGTAATGGGTATAATAACGTAAGCTGTGAATTATATAAAGAGGAGGTTATGGGATTAGCAGTTAAGCGGAATAAAGAGGGAAGAGGGGGGTAAGATGCTCTCTTAAAATGTTCTCGTATTAATGGAACGATGTTCGAGACGCTTTGTGGCACTTTGATGTGGCACGTAGTCAGCGATAGATGGGAGGGGGTAATAAATTGGGTAACTGCAACAAGACGAGTCGACTCGTAAGACCCACTAAAACTGCTAATGCTGACCAATTAAAAATTGGGACTGTGAAGCGTTCTAATTACGTGTGTCTTTTGCAGTTGCAGACTTGAATTTATTACTGGCGCCATGAGGCTGCACAATTCGGAAATCGGAGACAAAAAGTCGCAGACGAATTGACGGCTAATAACACACAGGTGCAGGGTATACAAAACAAAGAGACGCGGGTATATAGGTATATAGAGAAAGGTAGGGGAGGGGGGGGGAAGACTCACAATTCATGAGCTAAACAGAATTTTTTGTAGCGCACGTTTCGTAGTCGTAAGCCAAAACGATCCGAAACGAGTCAAAAGCTCATGTCATGAGATACATTTAATGGCCTGATTACATTCTATGACTTTCAGACACATTTCCGACTTGATGAGTTTCAGTTTCTATATACCATTTACTCTATATCTATATATATATATATATTTGTATATAGATACATTTGTATGTATTTATTCTATGGGCAATCGATCGCTTATCACAAACACTCAGACACAGGCACCACAAGGGATTAATAGCTTCAGATACCCGTTCAAAAAATATATTCAAACAGAGGGTAGCTCGAGCAGTAACTCAACTGATCTACAAATATATCTAGCTAATTATATTTATTATATTTACACAGATTAAATAATGTAAAATTTGACGAAGATTTGGTTAAAAAATTATTTTTATTAATTTAAATCAAAATAGTTTTGTTTTCAACATACTCAAATTATGAGTTTTTACTGTAATTCAAATTCAGTTAAAGATCAAATAACAATTGCTGCCATATTAGCTTTTATTTCCCATTTTTCTGCTAATAAGCTTAGAATTATAAAATGAAATTTCACAGATTAAAGATTAAAGGTTTTGTTTAAGCTTATATTTTGGATTTTGCACAATAAGTATTTGCGCAATTTATTTGTTTTTTTTTTTTTTGGTATTTAGTTAAAAATTGAATTTACACAAAAGCGTATTAAATTAATATTCGAATTTATTTATAAGATTGTTCAAATTTTTTAAATGAAAAAGAAGACTTGGGGCCAGAATTTTCAAACATTTGCCCCTTTATGGTAATTTTTTAAATACCATTATGAATATTTTTTTATATTTTTTTAAAGCGCATACAACAAAGAAAACTATATTTATCTAAATAAATAGCTGTATAATTTTTACCTATGAATTAGAATTTACACAAATTGCGTAAATTTTTTAGACTACCTTCGCTTATATATATATATATATATATATATATTTATGTATATATGCACCGTTAAGTTGTTATGTGTCTAATTGTGATAAGAAGACTGCAGCATGCCGTACTCTCTAGTATATATAGAACAAAAAAAGGGGCTAAGAGGGGGTCAAAAATGGGACTGGAGGTATGATTGAAGGGGCTGAAATGGAGGAAAGCAGCACGAAATATCTTGACTTAAGCAATTCATTGCAAAATTGACTTTGAACACGTCTTCCTGTTTTGGCCAATTATTGCATAAACCTCCATTAATAACTGAAAACATGACGTGCCTCATAAGGCAGCTTCGAACGAGATATCACATATAATTCAAATTCAGAGTACACTCAGAGAAATTAAACTGCTGAATTGTATTAAATTTAATCAATTAAAAATATCAAATTGAAATAAAAATTGGTTTCTGTTACGGTTTCCGCTATTTCTGTATTTTGTTTACCGTTTACGAATAATCTTTGTATATTGATTTCGTAACGGTTACTGGTATTTCGTATATTACGGTTGTAATCGGTTAATACCGTTTAAAGTAGTGATGTATATATAAATTTTAGATGAACTTTTATTCAAAATAGAAAATCGCCAAAAATATGTATCGAGTTGTCGACATCTTTGAAATTAGTATATCAAGTTGCAAATATCGAGTTTTTTCAAAGAAATTTTTTTAATTTGAAAACGCAATTGTAATCACAAAATACACTCGTACTTTTATTAGAAGTCTAATTTTTCTTGCATCGTTTTCATGCCTAATTCAAACTTTGACAATTTTGTAGCATTTGTATATTACGAATTCTTATCGAAACTTGAAGGACAAAACTTAATTTTGAAAATGAACTACGATGAACAAGCCCCAGTGAGTTGTCGATTTTTCATGGAAATCGATTTCAGAAACTCGATAGATCAATAAAAATCATCGAGTTGAAGTACTCGATATAATCGCTTTCGCGAAAATCGAGTTGTCGCTATTTCGATATATTTTTACATCACTAGTTTGAAGTTTATGATTACGGCCGGATTATGCCGGCTTTAAATATGTTTTCCAGCCAAATTTCCTTGAACTTTTCTCCAAGTGTAGAAATCGAATTGAACATCGCACTAAGCATGAGAATCCAAAACGAAATCGAAATCGTATTCGAAATCTGAGTTACCAGAATTTCCCAGGCAGATAAACAATTACCTTGGCACTCTCTAAATATAGTTCACACACACACACAAATAAATATTTATTTATTTATGTATTTATATATTGTATATATATAAAATGTGGAACAAGTCTGCAAGATTAGAGCGTTATGCTAATATACCTCAAACACCTTGATAGAGTTAACGGTAACGCTATCAGCATACAGTTTCATTGATTACACACACACACACACACACACACACACACACACACACACACATGCACATTTGTGGTTTATGATCGAATCTTGCGCAAGATGTGCGTCCAGCTGAACATTAAATAAAAAGTACAGTTGCGCTCTATGCGTCACAGTCTGTCCCCCTCTCTCCCTCCCTCATTCTCTATCTCTCTCTCTCTCTCTGTTCCCCCACAATCATTTGCCTGGTGACTTATGGAATTAGAACTGAAGCTGGAACTGAAAACTGTCGACGCAATGCGCCATAAAACATGTGAAATCAATATGTATATGCATTTAGATACCCTGTAAATATGTGAAAGCGCAAATTGGGTAGTTAAAAGTTACCAGAACTTATGCATAAGTACAGTTATTCGTAATTGGTATGCAATTTTTGTGTTATACACCATAAAAATCAATAATTTTATACCCTATAATCATAGAGAACACTCAAGTTATTGAATGAGATATTTTAGCATCGCCTTTAGGTTAGCAATATGATATTCTGTGTCTTTAGTATTGAAATGGAAAGGTATACTGCGTTTAAATACCCTGTAATATTGAAGAAAGCCAAAAAAAAATTAACCAACAAGTTGAAGTAAAGTCATTATTAGTAAACTTGAAATTAATAACTACTAATAATAATTATAAGTACACTAGGATAGATACTCTGTAATGTTTAAAAAGACCAATTGATATAGCCACTAGTAGGCAGTAAAATACCCTGTTATTTTTAGTTAAGAAATGTCAAGTTCGTTTCTTTGAACATAGAAATCAATTTTGAACAGATTTGAATTTACATGTTATAGGGTATGAAATAGTCTGTACGTCAAGTTATTATCTTTTCAGTTTGTTATATTCGAACATGCTGCGTACGTACATGATAAATAATCGGTATGTGTGTTCTTATAATTGTGCCTATCGTAAGGTGTCATAAAAATACCAAAAACAAAATATTGGTGAGGTGGGAGCAAAAACAAAAACCAGAAGCCAAATGGAACAAGCAACAAGCAAGGCACAGCTGCCTCACACAACCCCTCCCCCCTCCCACCTTAGCAACAACAACAGCAACAATCTACAACAACAACAACAACAACAACATCAACAGTTGCGTCGCAGCTTCGCTAATCTTGTGACCAGGGAATAGGGTGGGGTGTTGAGAGTGGAGAAGTAACTGGAACTGCGACGTCGACTGACGACTGACGACTGTCGATTAGATAAGCGTGACATCAAAGGCGCAACAGCAACAGCAACAACAACAACAACAGCAACAACACCAACAGCAACAACAACAACAACAACAACGAGAGCAACAGCAGCAGCCGTTCAATCATTTGTTGGATGATAAGCGACAAAGGAGGCCAAAAAAAAGCTGACCAAAAAATCCAAACGAGCTGCAGGTAAAGGGGTGGCAGGAAAGGGGGTGAGCAAGGGGTAGAAAGAGGGGGTAAAGAGTTTGGGGGGAGGGGGTCAACACATTTTTGGCAAATGAAGCAAGCAACCAATTGCGGTTGCTGATGATGTTGCAGCTACTTGCAGATACAGATACAGATACAGCTACAGCTACAGATAAATATACAGCTACAGATACAAAAAAGAAGTAGAGAGAGACAGGCAACAGAATAGAGCGACAGAGACAGAGAGAGTGCTAGAAATATATTTAACTATTTATGGTTATTACGCGTCGTTGGCGTGTTAATATACCCTGTACTTCAAAAAAGCATAAAGGATGTATTTTCTGTGTAAAAGAGAAAAAAATCATATACAAGGCTGCAAACCGCTTCTGAACCTAACCTCGTAAAACCGGTTCGATTTGGGTTTTGAAGCAGCCTGAACCGGATCATGAATCGAACTCTTGAAATTATTTACTTTGCGAACCCGAACCTAAACCGAAACGCTTTCTAAAATACAAGGTTCAGTTCAAAAAACTAAAATAATTACATAAATTTTATGGTTTTCCAATATTACTCAATTATTTGAGACATTGGATTAAAATAAGTAAATATTTAAATCTTCAAATAAATTTAAATTATCATCAAAATTTGATATCCTTAAAAAAAATAAATTAGATCAAAATGTAGAGAAATATGTATAGCAAAAAAAAATTTTTTTTGTATGAAATTGAACCAAGGTTTGAACTACTGCTTAAAACTTTACAGGGTGTCTCACAGTCGCTCTGTCTCGACTGTTGCCTTTTATACTAGTTATTTTTAAAATAGACCAAACACGGCGAAGCCAACCGCAGTAGCGACGGCGACAGAGACGCAGACAGCGACGCAGACATCGGTGACGACGATGTGAGAGCGTGAAAAGTGGCGTGGAAATTGGAAAACTGGTAGGAGCAATTAGTCAAGTGGCAGGGTCAAGGACGAGACATCAAAAATGTTGCACAATGATATGGAAAATAGAGGGGTGAATGGGAAACAAAGAGACATAGTAGGTGTGTGTGTGAGAAAGAGAGAGAGGGAGCTACTTATAACCGATTACAACCGATTATGGCTGTCATATAGAATAGAAGGGTATTCCAGCAGCTAAATTGGCCAACTCATTCGACATGTGACTCATGGGTGCTTTATAAAGACAGCACTGTGTGATGAAATCACAAGAATAATCGATAATCATAAAAATCGATATAAAATTAAATAACTTTATAGTTTCTCAATATTAAAGTTTAAATTATATTTGTTGAATACATTTTTCATAGTAAATTTGGGTTGAGAAATACTAAAAAAATAAACAATGAAATATATTACATTTTTAGGAGTATCTCGAATAATAGAAATATGTGATTCTATGAAAGATGATACTTTTCAAGATTCATGAGTTCTACTGCTTAATATATTCATCTAATAAAAATGGAGGGTCGAATTTAAAAATTAATATTTTGTTTGGGGATATGTATATAAAATGTATATAATATTTAGACTTTAAATTTTTCCCTAATTAGATAGAATTAATTTGTATTAGTATATAAACTATACTAATAAATTCATAATATTTTATATTTATTTCTGTACATTTTTATACATACGTATATTATACTAGGATAAGAACTCTAGATATATTCAGAAATGTACATTCCATATGCATAAATTAATATTAATATATTTATCCTGACAAACCAGGATGAAAAATCTTTCTATATATCTATATTCTTTAAATAATTGAATAATGTTAATACTTTTCAATAATACCACACAAAAAAAGTATTGATATGGATAATTCTTAATTGGTCTATCCAGATATACAAATGTATATATATTTTTTTTCATTTTTTGAACTATTCAGATAGCAATACAATTTATATCTCTATTATACTGTAATCAACTTTCGCTACAGCTTCATTATGGCCAACAACTAACTTAAGGCTAAGAACTAACTAGCCAAAAAAAAAGAAAACAAAAACAAAACAAAAGAAAGAAAGAAAAGCCGAAAAAAAGAAGAAAAAGAAATAAAAGATACGAAAATTTGCTGACACAAAACAATGAAAAGAAAATGTCATTGATAGTTAATTAAAAAACAATTTAAACAAATTAGAGTTGAAGTAAGACGAAAATGAAAATAAGTTAACAAGAGTGAAAGAGAGCGCGCGAGAGATGGAGAGGAGGAGAGGAGAGAGAGAACAAAAGATGAAAAATAAAACATTAAGCATAAAACGTAAAATGTAAAACGCATTAACAAAACGCAAAAAACCGTAAAGCTGGCGACGAAAATTTAACAAATTTTCCAAAAAAAAACAACAACAACAAAAGTAGAAGGTAAAAAACCAGCAACAACAACAACAACAACGCCGCCACACGCTCATTACAATTCAATTGAAGTAGCGACAGCGACAGCGACGTTGACGTTGACGCCGACAGCGAGTCACGACAGAGCACGAAGCGCGGGCGCGTTCAACGACATTGCCGAAGAAAAACCAAACAACAACAATAACAACAGCAACTCAGGTGTAATCAAAGCGCATAGACAGCCGCCACAGCAGCAGAGAGAGAGAGAGAGAGAGCGCGTAACAGTCGCCGCAGCAGCAGCAGCAGCATGAGAGAGAGCGCACGCACACAAGTAGAGCGCACACAGATAAGTCACATAGATACTCAACGCAGAGAGAGCACACGAAAGCGTCGCGTCGCGTCGCGAAACGAGAGCGCAAATGCATGTGAGCAACGGAGAGCGGAGAGCGAGTGGAAGCGTCGTGTGAGAGCGACAGAGCGTTGGCAGCGCTGCGCTTTATACGCCAACGTCGACGCGTCGCATCTGTGTGAGCAAAAGGAGCGCTGATAAATTGCTGCCTGGCAATTGGGCAGACGAGCAGCAGTGGACGGCGACGGCGACTGCGACGCCGACGTCAATGGCGATGCCGACGCTGGCAGCACAGCTTTTTGACGCTTGCTGGCTGCGGCGTCTGCGTCTGTGTTTCCTTTCTCGTTTTGTTTCGTTTTCGTTGTTGTGCTTTTTATTTCCTTTTTATTTTGCGCCCATTTGAGATTTGTTCTCGTGTGGCGGCGCAGGAGCAGCGCTGCTGCTGCTCTTGCTCTCTGTGTGTGTCGCTGCGTGTGTGTGTGTGTGTGTGCGTCTGTGTGTGAACCAACCACAGCAGCCTCTCGGCTGCTGCTATCTCTGTCTCAGCTTCTGCTGCTGCGCAGGACCGACCATTTACATTCTGCCATTGTGTGTATATAAGTGAGTCGTTTGTATGTGTGTGTGTGTGTTTGTGTTTATATATGTATGTATTTGTGTACATACATCTTTCATTTGGGCCGCGTGACTTGCGTTTTTGTGATTCGTTTGCTCTGCGCTGCGTCTGTCTCTGTTTTCTGCTGCTGCCTCTGCCTCTGCCTCTGCTGCTGCTACTGCTGCTGCCTCTCTTTCTGCTTCTGCGTCTGCTTCTGTCTCTGCTTTGCTCTGCGCAGAGCATTGATTTTTCTGGCCAAGGCAGATACACAGCATAATGCACGACTAGTCATACCCGATGTACATACAGTTAGTCATGAAAGTCTTTTGACTATATACAAAATTTACATATTTCATACATATTTCCAAATTGAAAAAATAAAATATAAATAAATATTATTAATATTTTTTTTCACTTGTTCCATAGATAAGCAAAATAGAATATCAAATAAATTAGTAATCCTTTAAAAAAAATTCCTGCCATTTTATCCTCATATTGTCTTTATTAAAAATTTATATCCTGAATTTTAAAATGATTTATTTATTCTCTGTACCTAATTCCAATATATATCCTTATATCTTAAATTAATTCATACCAAAAAATTACATTATTTTTTTCTATTTTTTTAACTTGGTCTAAGCACCATTATCAATTTTAATAATAAATTAATAATAATATATTTAGAAATGTATTGTTTTCTTGCATAATAAAGTGTTTATTTTTGTTTTCTTATATTTTGTAAAATAAAAATTACAATACAGTAAGCATTCAAAACAAGCAAAATAAACCAATTTATAAAAGAAAAAAGTTTCCTATGTAGAAAGTTGCTTATATTGAAAAAAGGAGTATACATTTAAAATTTAATCTGTTTTGCGATATAATGATAACTAAGATAACTTAAATATTATAGATTAAGTCTATAAAGAACAGCTTTTTATCTGATTCATCGCAAAAACATGATTTTTTTTGTGGTGGTATGGTTATATGGATATTGAAGCTTCTGCAGACCTCTGATAATTTTTTTTGCTATCAATTAACATTTTTTTATTAAAGAAATTTGTGTTTTTTTTCCCCCCTTTTTTTACGGAATTGTAATAACCAAAAAAAAAAAAAACAATACTAGTTGCTTGTATAGAATATTCGAATTCAAAAAAGTTGCTTATACATAGGTTGCTACAATAGAATGTTGCTTTTGTATAGGTTGCTTGTACTGAATGTTTACTGTATTTAGTCATGAATAAAAGTGTATAAGTATATTGAATAAAATTTTATTTTTGATTTTTGTCAAAACACTTTGTTGACTAACTGTGCAGGTACATATACATACATATATATAACGCACACGCCCGCATTTAGTCAACGAACCACAAAACAGTCGCAGCTGCAGATACATTTCCCAGCAACAACAACAAACAACAATAACAACAACAACAATAACAACAACAAGAATTTATCGATTTTGGCCCAGACATCATTTTGTTGTTGCATCCAGCAGCAGGTCTCTTCTGCTTCTTCTTCTTCTCCCTATTGTTGTTGCTATTGTTGCTGCTGTTGTTGTTGTTGTTGCTGTTGTTGCTGTTGCTCTTCTCATTGTTGTTGGCAGATGAAATCATGCGGGCAACGATGTCTGGCCAATGACAACATCAGTTGAGACAACAACAACAACAGCAGCAACAACAACAACCCGCAGCAGTAAAATAGATGAAGAAGAAGAAGAAGAAGACGAGCTGTAAATATATATGTTTGTATATATGTATATGTAATGAGTCTGGGGAGCAGAGAGAGGGCAACACTTCTGTCTCTAATGTGGTTGGATGTAAAGCTGATCCACCCTTAAAGGGGGGGTGGTACAAAGGAAAGGAAAGGGAAAGGGGAAGGAGTGAAGGTGGGGGGTTGCAGGTAGGCTATAGCAAACTGAAGCTCACTCAACTCAGTCCAATTTGTTTTGGTTTGTTATGTACAATTCTCATGGTTTTAGTTACCAGGCAACACTTGTGTATCTGTATCTGCAAGATACACACACACACACACACAGATAAAGAGAAAGAGACAGAGAGCGAGAGCGAGAGAGAGTGAGAGAAGGTGAAAGAGGAAAAGGTGTGTGCTTACCAACCCCCTTAGACAGAAAACGATGTTATCCCCATTTTAGTGCTTCTTCTTCATCAGTTGGTCAGGCACAAATTTCATAGTGGGAAGAGCGCAAGGCACAGAGAAGAAAGAAGAAGAGCAACAACAACAACAACAACAAAAACACTATGGGATATCACAAAAAAACTTTGCACTGAACGAAAATGTTATAAAACTTGGAGAAACAAAACTATAATCTTTAATATAATCATAAGATTAAAAATAGTTAATATAATTAGTTATCCTATTGAAATTCATAAGGTATATGAAAAGCCAAACAGCGAGAAAATCTTAAGGTTTCAGTTCTTCAGACAGACTAACTATCTGAACTCATTCAAATGTGGAGCTATTCGACTGAAACTTAATAGAACCAATTCTTTTGACTTTATAAAGGTAATTTACTAATAATACTATAAATTCTATACTACTATACTATAAATACTATAGCTGCCATAGAAATAAAGAAAGAAATTTCAAGAAATGTTAGTTTTTTTTCATGAAAAACTGAAACAAATGCAACTATTTATAAATTAAATACCAAATCAGAAGAATGTACTCAAAGTTTCAGTTCTGCAGACAGACTAACTATCTGAACTCAGAACACAGTTGAGCTAGTTATCTGAAATTTTCTACAGTTGCAGCTTATGACTACTTCTAGTGAATATAAAGATTTTAGCGAAATCGGTAAACAATAAATAATAGCTGTCAAAGAACTGATGCTAAGAAATTTAAGTTTTATACGAAAAATTGCAACCATCTATATCTTAATAGATTTCTAAACATGTATATTTTATTAACTTACATTAATGTCTATATCTATCGCTTTTTCAAGCAACTTTCGAATTTTCCAGTAATGAATTTCGTTCTGTGTACAATCAATAGACTGACAATACATAAATGATGGACAGGTGGGCAAAGTTATGGGATTTGAGGGATGTTTCGAAAGGTTTTAGGGTCTCTCTTGAGTTTGTCGCTTATAAATAATGCGTTAGCTTTTATTGATTCATCGAAGGCATCTAGGATACCAAATTGGGATATGGGAAATAGGACGGGGAATTGACTTCAAATTGGGATTGGGAATTATGTATGAGAAGCTAAACTCGATGTAATATGGTCAATTACATAATGAGTTTAACTGGAAACGATTTATGGCCCAAATGTTGGTCATAGATATAGACATAGTTAAAGCCTTATCAATCGCTTCATTGGCCAATTGAAGAGACAAGACTATAACTAAAAAATGCTCTAAGGTCGATTTGTTATGTACAAATATTTTTTATATTTTTTGACACTGATATAGCCTGCTAACAATAACAGTGCGTATGATTCATGTCTGTGAGTCAGTTAAAGGAAAGGAAATGTGATCCCTAAGGTGTGATCACTGATGCAATCTATTGACAAAAAGAAACGAACATCGTAACGACCTGAAAGACCTTAAACTGGCTACAAAAATCGAAATGAAATCGAAGCTAGAAAACCCGCTAAAGTCTTAACTTTTATCACGCGCCAGCCCCTCGAAGGGGAGAGGGCTTAAAAATCGTTTACAGCGTCTTTAGAACTAAAACCCCGGACAGAGAAAGATAGACAGAGAGACAGATACATAGATATATAGATAGACAACAGTTTGATAGAGAGAGATACTTTTTGGTGGGCTTTGTAAGGCTCAACGATTGGCGACAACTCAACTTTGCAGTCCTCATTTGAAAACAAAACGAAAAGTCAAGAATAGAAAACTGCAATTTTTAAGGTTATACTGCAACAGTGTAACTCAATATGTATGTGTGTGTTTGCCTATCTTGTTAACTGTAATATCTCTTATCAATGAGGTGCCAAATAGATCGATAGATCTATCGATCGTTTGCGCTTTATGGCAGCTGCCTCTTATATCACACAGCTGCACAATGCAGATAATCGTTTCTATAACTAATACATCTATAAAATACATATATATGTATGTACACTGCACAAAAAATGTAGTTCAACTTGGTACTTGTTGATATTTCAATCTATTGTGATCGCTTTTAAGTTTAAAGCAAATATTTGTAAACATTTTTTTAAGTATTTCTACATTTCTTTTCAGCTGAAAGCTTGTGATTCTTCAGATAGAAATACATATTTCTTAAGTTTTCTACTTAAGTTTCTTCTCTAAATTCTTCCTTATTTATTGAGTTGGGAGTCTTTAGAAAACTTGTCATTCCATAAATAAAAAGTTTTTTAAAAGATATTGTCTTCTTTCTAACTCTCTTCTCTTACTATCTATTTTATTATAATATTTATTTTTTTATAAAAACTTACCGAATAGGCTATCCATTGTCGATTCCGTGGGTCTCTGCTTAGAGTCGCCTTTTATTTTGATATTAAAACCCTAGAAGAAAGTATTTTACTAATGAAAGATGATCTTATGAATATTGAATTTAAACTAAAAAGCCTCTATATCATATTCAAAATATTAAAGATGCGTCATAATGATATAGCAAATGATTCATCGCAGTCTGATCGATAATTAATTGAAAGAATTCTACCAGATAATTTTGTCAAGTGTAAATAGCTTCATAAAATACAAAGAAATAATGAACTTATAAACAAGTTGGAAAAAACATAGTTGAGGGTGTCATAAAAATTGGCAAAAGGCAAAAGCAAAGGCAAGGTGCAGATAGAGAAGAGCAGACGAGACGTTGAAGAAAGACGCATTAGAAGTGCATTTGAGGAATGATTATTTATTGTGTATATATCTCGACTGTATAATCGAGCACGTGACATGATTTAGCGACCAATCAATTGGGAGCGCAACGCTTCTTAAAATTATAAAATAAAAAAAAAATAAAAAATGTGAAGAAAAAGAAGAAGAAAAAAGAATTCGAGGCAATGAGGGAAAATGGGGCCACAATAAAGATAAACAAGCCCAAGGCAAATTGAATTGAAACGTCGCCAGGTATCGTATGGAATCCGTATATGGTTACGGCTATGAGTTCTCAATTCTTGGTTCTAAATTCTTACTCCGGATGGCACCCATCAATAGACGTATGTCTACAGAGTTCGAGATAACTTCCACATTTGGGGAGGGACATAATCTATAGATAGTCGCTTTGTTATTTTAGACTACAATAGATCATTGTTAAAAATGTCTTGCGAGTATATATTTCTATTTGGGATCTGCACTTTGGCTCTTCCATCGTTGACCTTATAGATATTACGGACGGGGGGTGGGGAGGGAAGCAAACGTTTCGGCAAAATGTTGAAACTTCAAGCGTATTTCGAAGAGTCTTATCGCTAATGATGATGGATCGTGAATTTGAGATGATCGATGATTTTGCCAGGCGATAAGACCCCAACGTACCATCGAACCACCCAAGAAAAACAGCCACCACAACACTCAACGTAGGAGGAGACAAGAGGGGGAGATTTCCTGTCTGTGTGCGCGCTCTTGAGATTTAAGCCGATGACGCTGACGACGTCTGTTATCGGGGCCAGCTGAATTTTGTTATTGTCCATGGGCTTTTGCTTCTATTTACCTATAATATGTATACCCTATAATCAATGTATAACTTTAAAAATTACAACTTTTACTTTAGAATGTCTCGGCATTAGCAAAAAAGTGTGATCCATCAATATCTAGTCTATGTGAACTCGGACATAGTTGAAGCTAGTGTTAGGAAATTTGGTCTGTAGATTCTACTATACTTTAAATATATTAATCTTTAAGCAAATTTGAAATATGTCTATTATTTCTCTTCAAAATAAGTTATATTTATGGGTAAATGTTGAAACAAATATTATTTAAACTGATTTGTAGCAGCAATTGATTTACAAAATTCTAGTCTATGTGAACTAAGAAATTATGGAAATCTAAGTCTCATTATTATATCGGAAAATCTAAACTACAAAAGATATACAGCTAATACTGTTATTATTTCAGTTTTCATCGTGTTTTAATTACTACAGAGTATCTGCTAGTCGTGTACTCTATAGTAACTCAGCTTGTGTGATTTCATTTAAGAGTTAAATTGAATCAAGACTCGAGCTAGAAACACATTATCTATCAATTCTCTTGATAGTGTTACCTACTTACAAACAGAGATACATACTTATAAATAGTTTACTTATTATATGTATATATTTATATATGTATATAAAAATATATATATATATTGTATATTGTTGAGATACGTTTCGACTTTGGCTTATTGCCTGATGTTCGATACGAGTTGACTTTGCGTTGGACAAATGACAAACGAGACGGAAACCCCGATTCACTTGGATCAAGATCAAATAGAACTGGGGGCTAAAGCATTGATAAGGGATCGTCTATTGAATTTCGTAAGGGCAACAGAAGGTCGATAACTAAATATCTCTCCACTCTCTAGCTCTGTTTATCTCTACAGTTTTGCAGTCGATTCTTTTAGCTTTCATTGGTTGTCAGATAATTCTTCGGGCTTAATCTTCTGCACTGAGAGAAGTATTTATTCTTAAAATTCATTAAAATTTCTTCATCACTTTTTCGTTTCTTCTACTAGCATTCTCTCTAAGTTTCTTCTCTTGTTATTCTGTAGTTTTCAAATTCTGCTCGTTTCAAAGTTTTTCAAATACATTCTTTAGCTTTCTTTCTTCTACCATTGTTTGCTTTTTTTCTACAACTAATTCTGTGCTCTTATAATTTTGCTCAATTTCTTCTTCATTCTTTCTACTTTTAAATCTTCTGAGTTCAATTTAGACTTCTCATAGAATTTCTATAATTTCTTCTGGTGTTTTTTTCTTCCCTCATTCTTCTCGCTGCCTACAATTTAATTTCATCTCTTTTAAATGTTATCCTAATATGGCTCAGCTTCTTCTCTTCTTTCATCTTATATATTTCCTGTTTTGCAGGCTTTTCTCTCTGTTTCCCATTTCTTTTCATCTCGTTCTTCCCATCACTTAATTTATTTTGTCTTATTTACTTTACTTGCTCAATTTTACGACCCATGGCAACTTAGACCCCGTGTGATCCCTTTCTCCCTTAGCTGACGGACCTCTTGCTTTTTTCTCCCTCCATCCTTAATAGATAGACCTCCTCCTCCCCCTACCATTCTCTCTGTCGTTGTTGCCCCGTGCCACGGTCCTAACGGTCGGTTCGAGCCACATTTGTGAACCACCCTCGTCACATTGCAACTGATTGAATATTCATGTGTTTGCTCGACTTCATAGCCATGGCAACTATCTTTTATTTTATGTATCCGTATCCCCGTATCCCTATCCCTATCTGTATCTGTATCTGTATCTATAGCTGCATATGTAGCTGTATCTGTATCTGTATCTGTATCTGCATACCGCAGTCCCACGCAATAGGGACAACATCACAAAAAAAAACAAAATAAACACGAGCTCGAAAAATGCATCTGCGTGCGCTTTTTACCCCGTCTTCCTTGCACAGTGGTCCTTTTTGTCACTTTAGTGCGCATCAATAAATTTACTTTGTCGAAAAAAATATTTGATTTTTATTCTAAAAATTTATTAACAATATAAAACTTGTTTTTTAAATTCTTAACATTTAATTTTTAATCAAAAAATTTTAAATTTAATAAACTTTTTTTTCGTTTGATCGAAAAAACTAAAAATTTTGCAATTCTCAATCGCAACTTTTTCTACTGTCCACATAAAAAAAAACTTTTTTATATAATTATTTATTTTCTTAATTTGTAATTAAAATAAGATTCTTAATATTGAAAAATATTAAAAAAAATATGTCTGCTTAAAATTGGAGTTTATTCGAGCTAAAATTGAGCAAAATGCACCACTGTGTGTCGCCTGCCACACACAACATGTGGCATGCCACACGTCGCCTACTCCACCCACTTTAACTGACTGCTGCTCTCGTTTTATTTGAGTTTTCCTTCTTCAATTTTTTATCAGCCAACTAAAATATTTACATAGTGTGGCAAAAAAAAAAAAAAAAAAAAAAAAGAAATAACGAAAAACCTATACGAAAACTGAATCCCAATCCGAACCCTATTGCAAACCCGAAAGAGAGAGGGAGTTGGGAAGAGTGGGAGAGAGTGAGGAAGTGACAGAGGAAGGGGAAGTGTTGCAGCCGTCTATGCAACACTGGAAAGCTAGAGTTATCCGTAGTATCTGTGGTTGCATATTCAAATCTAACCCAAAACTCTTGCAATTCATAGAGTAGAGTAAGTATTGTAGCTTGTATCTTGTATCTCGTATTTGAACTGATTAAACTATTGACACAACGCCGATTGACGACTGTCAACGTCGAACGTCGAACGTCGAACGTCGAACGTTGAACGTCATCGGAACAGACACAACAATTCAACACACCTTCTTCGCCAATGTTGTTTTGGTTTTGGGTTTTTCGTTTTTCGTTTTTGGTTTTTCATGGTGCCCAGGTAATCAATACTCATACTCATACTCTTATTCACACTCACACTCATACTCACACTCACATTCATATGAAGTATGAGTGCCTCAGTTGACGCACCTCTGTTTGCACACAGATGAGTTATCATCTTTTAGTTTTGGGTCTCAGCTGCGGTACATCCCTAACAAGATAATGAACCAAGTCAAAAGATAAACGAGTTAATAACATTACTTAGAAATCTTTAAGCAACCAAAATGTAAACCATGTCTAATCAAAAGGTTAAGAAAATCTCATTAAAAAAATAAATAATATAAATATTTATATTAAACCACATTTTGAATAGTAAAAGAATTTATTTCAATTGTTCTTGAAAAAGAAATTTTAAAAAAGAATACTGCCAAAAATCGGAAGATTACATCTTTGAGCTCAAAAAATATAATGATATTAATCTGTCCTCATTGAACTGAGGAACTGACATCACTAGAATTTGGAAATTTAGTATGAGGACTCCTGTTTTCTGTTAGTTTTAAAATATATATTGCAATATTATAAAATATTAAGTTTCGAACTGCTTAAAATGTGTTTTCCTAATCGAAACTCGCAAAACTCAAGAACTATCTAAGATTTAATTAAATTTCAATGTAGAATGAATTAAGGGGTCAAACCTAGTTGTAAATGACATTACGCTTAAAAATCGCTTCTGTTTTGATAAAGTTATGAATGCTCGAAAATGCTCAATCCTTTGACCTAGCAGCTTTACAAGTCCAAATTTTTGTTCAATTCAACATGATTTTTTACAAGAAAATTAAATGTTTCAGAATCAAATTTCAAGTGTTGTTTTATACCAATTACGATGTAAGGAGTTGATTAAAAGTGAAATCTTGAGATTAAAACTTAAAAATTTCTAAAATTCCAAAGGGGAGACCCTTAGCATCAATATCAATGTCTAGATCATTTACCCGAATTTAATAAAATTATGATATTATTCCCTGCTTATTTTTATTAGATATGTAGTACAGGTGCTTATAATGTATTAATTGAGTTTCACTAATACCGAAAACTAACAGAGCTAAAGCTAGAAAACTTGTTATGCAGATTCTTATATAATTGAAGTAGGGAAATGTAGGAAATTTGAATAATATTGGCAATACAATGACAGTTTGTAAGACTTAAACTGTTTGACCTTTTGAGTACTAAAGACAAGGCGTCTTCATATTCTTTTTCTGCTTCTTCTTCTTCTTTTTGCGTCAGCTGAAGGACTACTTTAATAATTATGAAGGCAACTGCATTTTATAGTTCAATAAACTGAAGAGCGTCCGTTGATCCTGGCCTAGCTGAAAAAAAAGGACAAAATGACAGGCTGACTGACCTGAACTGCAATGGAATGGAATGGACAGGACAGGAGTGTTCTGTCTTCTGTCTTCTGTCTTCTGACTCCTGTCTTTTGTCCTCGGCGTCTGTTCAGCGTCCTGCCGCACAGCAGTTGAATGAACGCCACTGAAACAATGAGGGTTGAGAGGCTGTTGCCTTATTCCCTCTCCTCTGCCGTTTCCCTCGCCTCTAGCTCTTGCTTCTGGGGCTGCTTCCTTCAGTCTGTTGCCTGCTGCCTGCTGCTTTGTACCTGTTTCAATGTCTGTTTTGGCCCTGTTTGCTTCGGGTTTTTCATTAACGGTCGACACACGTTTTGCATTACACTCGAGCGCACTGGAGTCGGGAGCAACCCCTGAAATGGAGTGGTAAGTGGTAAGTGGCAAGTGGCAACTTGGCGGCTGCAGTTGCAGCAAAGGTGCATCCTTGCATCATCAGGATGATGATGAACATCATCATCATCATCATCATCATCTTCAGGCTGGTGCAGTGCACCTGTCATTGCGGTAACCGTTTTTCCAGCCAGCTTGCTCAAAAAGCCAAGAAGATCAAGCGTCAACGGATCATTGTCTGGCATCAAATTACACATAGAGAAAGAGAAAGAGATAGAGGCAGAGACAGAGACAGAGAGCGTAAGATAGAGGGAGAGATACCCCTGACACATTTCACAGAATCGCCAGAGACTCTGGAGGGTCTGGATAAAAGTGTTTAATCAAGTGGAAGGCGGCAGTTAAAAAACTTCATTGCCGAGACACGGAGACTCGGAGAGACTGGGAGAGACTCGGAGATACTGAAACTTGGCGAATAAGACTGTTGAAATGCAGGGAATGAGGGCAGTTCCACTTCCAGTTGCACTCGGAACAGTTGCGACAGTTTCTCCCTTTTTTTTTTTGTGTTTTTTTGTTTATTGAGTTTTTGGCATTGCTCACATTTCAGCAATATGAAACTCACATCGGAAGTCGGAAACGTGGCGTTGTAATGCTTGATTGGACTTTGCACTTGGATGCCGTTGCGCTTCTTCTTCTTCTTCTTCCCTTTCCTGACACAACATAGGGAAGCTTTACAAAACTCATATCCCATGTCACACCAGCTGAATGTGAAGCTGAAGTTGATCTAACCTGAGATCTTTTACTTGTCATCTGCGATGGATTTTTTTTTTGTCAAGAAATCAACTCAGATAAAGTAAGGCTGTGTTTTAGGTCTTCTTTCTGCAGAACTCTACTCCAGATTTCTTAGATTTTTTTTAAATCCAATGTTAAGATAAATAAGCTAGTTAGATAGTTATTATCTAGGATTAACTCCAGAAAAGTAAGGCGTTATTTTAGACTTTCTTCTTGCTGAATTCAGCTGAAGATTTCTTAGAGTTCTCCAATCTATTGTTGCTTTGAGAAGCTATTATTTAAGGAAATTCCAATATAAAGTATATTTAATTTCTTGAACTCAGTCTTAGTTTCAATGAAATATTCGATTGGTTTACGGCATCAACTACGGAAAAGTAAGGCGCTTTTTTAGATCTTATTTCTGAGCTACAATTTTTCTAGATCTTTTCAATCTATTGTTGCTTAAAAAAGCTTTTGTTCTAAGAATTCCAATGATTCATAAAAAGGCTCATAAAAGGTTCTATTGGAGAACTTCAATTCAGGGAACTCAGCTGTAGGATTTTTCCAAAACGTCCCAACTATAGTATATTGTAATTATATATAAACTAGCTTTAAAGTCCTTTTTTTCTAGCATTAACAAATAAAAAGAAAACAAATTTTAAGAGTTATATTTAATTTCTTATCCTAGTCAAAGTTTCAAATTTCAGAAACACGTTCCGATAAATTCTCTGACAGATTTTCCTTAGCTCTTTTGTCGGCTTTTTTACTATTCAAATTTTTAAATCATTACTTAATTTTTCATACATTAAAATATTTTCGACAAATTGTTTTATTTAAAAATAAATAATAATTATAACCAGTAAGCCTAATTTCTTCTTCAAGTTTTTCTCTCTTAACACTATTAAATTCAAAATCATCAACCACAATTGGATTATTCCTTTTTCAGCTCGACAATTCATAAATGAAAAACGTTTTCAACGATTTGTTGGATTATTTGTCATTCAGCATTTGGTTAATTTCAACAATTATCATAATGAAGTCACTTGGAATTGCTCATTATATTTTCTTTAATTTTTTTCTGTTGGTTTTTTTTGGGTCAGAATCGTGTGCAGACAACTTTCACGGTCCACCAGTTCGTTGACCATAGTCTTTATACCGAAAAAAATACAAAATAAAAAGCCATACCAATATCAATATATCGCATGGCCCCATACTCATGTCCATAGTCATATGGAGGGCCCAAAGCCAAGACCCAAAACCCAAAACCCAAACCCAAATCCATACATATCTATGCATGCTTAATTTCTCCGCCTTCGTCTCGCATAATGAATTTATGATTAAACAAATCTCAAAAGCACCACAACACCACACCACAAAAGACATCAGACACCATTGCGCACCACATGTACATATAATTTTTTAATAATGCATAGTTTGTCAATAAATTTCTTTTATGATGATGCCTCCCCTCTCACCTACCCCACCACTCGTTCCACCTTCTCATCCTCTTCTCCTCTCTCACGTCTCATTAGGCCCACGAGTTTGCCACTTTTTAAATTTTAATTTTGTAGGGCATCTCTGGAGTCGATCAACGATAAACGATTGACTTTATATCCTTTTCTTTTGCTATGATCACGCAAATGATCCATATCGATAGCAAAATAGCAAAGAAATCGATAGATTTGCTATCGATAACTAGTTAAAATCAGTCTAAAACCTATTGAAACTTATTCTGAGTTTTTTTCTTGTGAATCAATCGTTTCCTATTGAAACACCCCAGCTAGCGTTATCGAATACTGTCGATAACAGTAGAGCATCTTCAGAATTGTGATGTATGATTTTCAAGATTAGAAAACGATATTGTAACTTTTAGATCCTATATTACGTAAGCATGTTTCAATGATGTTATCGATAACATACTGATATCGCAAATTATCGGTAATCGAAGAAATTTTCAGCTTCCTTTAAGTCCTAAACGTTAAAAGGAGAACCTTAAATGAAGTTCTTAGCTTTTTGCTATGCTTATCGACACTTATCGATAACACACTGTGTAGAGCATTAACGCTTCGTTATATCGGGTGCTATAGCTTTCCATTCTGGTTTTCTCAATACGCTGCTTGGGGCACGATTTCCAAATACATTAACATTGCGATGGGTGCACGATGGTGGTCAATTGGTCTCACTTTGGGTCTCTGTGCGTCTGTAGACTGTAGACTGTAGACTGGGGTCTGTCGGGGTCTGTGTGCGTCTATACCGACTCTACCGATCCGCAATACACGATCCCCAATGGCTATGGCTGCTGGCCGGTCTTCAAACGCCGCGCCAAATACGAAATCACATCCACAAAAACCAAACATGTAAGAATGCTACAGACGAGACTGATCGACTAGCAGATACCCTGTAAAGCACTTCGAAAACAATTTCAGTCTTAAAAATGATCAAATTTCTATTATTAAAGTTGAATTCTAAAAAATTTTTTTGAAAATTATTATGTACAGGGTATTTAAAAGTACGGTATAACTCTTAGCTTTAAATTTGTTTAGAATAAATCAAACAATATGCTTTTTTTAAAACAAATATGTTTATTTTTACTAGTTGGCATGCTCTATTGTGGCATTTGAATGCGTACAGGGTATTCGACTACTCGTTAAAGAGCAACAACAAAACAATTCGAATCTTACGGCTCAATAAAAGAAAATGTGCGGCAACGCTTATGGTCGTGCCCCGAAGACCTCCCCCCCAAACATGGTGATTCTTCATTAAAGATTCATGATGTGTGTTTTCTTTAAGCCAAACGTACGCCATGACAACCGATGGCCCAAACGATGGCTCAAACGATGTCTCCTCGTCTACCCCATTAACCATCAGCTAACCAACTGCATAAACCCAACCTCACCAACTTGTCGATGGCGATGGCGATTTGTTGTTGTTGTCGATGTTGTTGTTGTAGTTGTTGTTGTCGATGTTGTTGTCGTTGTCGATTCGCGGCTGCTGCTGTTGCTGCTGTTGCTGCTGCTGCTGCGACGCCAATCTTCAATGAATGATGGGCCAACCAAAACAAAAATCAAAGCCCAAGGCCCAATTGAACTACAGCATACACGACTGTAAAAATACCCTATGATGGTAAACATTTAGCAAATGTTTCGAACGGACTAATTGGGACAAACAGAGGTATACAAAGTGAATAAAATGGAGTAAAGTGAAGTAAATTAATGGTAAATTGAATAAAAGCGTATAGAAGATTATGAAAATTGATGGGAAAAAATATTAAAACTTTAAATTAAAAGCAGATTGAAAACTGAAACAAAGTTTTTTTTTTAAGTGTGTTGAGATCTAACAGAAAAATTAAAAAAAAAAAAAAAACAGAAATAAATTAGACAAACCTAAAGTATTAAAAGGAGTAGAAGAAGAACTCTCTATAAGAAATTTAAAATATATAAATATGAGAAATACATCAAAATAAATCAATGAGAAATCAAGAGAGAATACGAAAAAAAAGAAAATCCATTTAAAAAGCCAGTTTAAAATTCTTGATATAAGCTCATATATTTTAAAATATATATTCAGGATACTATACAAAGACTTAACATTAAAAAAAAGAAGCCTAAAATATTTGATCTAACTAAAAAAAAAAATGAAACTCGAAATATTGTCGACGGTGTTTAAATCAAGTATTTTGAATAAAATATTTTGTACTTGGTTGAAGAAAATGCGGGATTAACGTACTTCTTACATCGCATTAAATTGATTTTATCCCGAGGCTCCGAAGAATCTAATAAAAGAGGAGAAGATGTTGAAGTAACAAAAACAAAGAAGTACAGATTTTATAATCCTTTGAGTGTTAAAAAATTGCTTGCGAAGAGCTAAATTTGAGAAATTGGGAGTCCAGTGGGCTTAAGCATGCCCCATATGAACTAGTGGCTTTTACAGGGTATATGCCAGTAGCGACAACGACTTTCTTTTTGACCAAATTGTCGTCGACTGTCAAGATTCAACAAAAAATATTCATGGTGAAGGAGGAGGGGGCAGTACCATCTATGGACTTGTGACTGGCAGCGAGACAGACAGAGACAGAGCGAGAGAGACAGAGAGAGAGAGAGAGAGAGAGAGAGACACTGTCGATGGTCGATGCCTGTTCAATGGCTGCGGCTGCGTCAACTCTCTGCAGAGTTGTTTGGCTTTCGTCTGATTGGCTTTGGCTTTGGTTTCCAATTGGAATTTGTGTATTGGATGTTGTTGATGTTGGCACTCGACGCCATCGTCATCGTCATCGCCATCGACATCGCCATCGACATCGACATCGCAGTTGGAGGCCTCGGGGCCGTTGTAGGCCGTTGGCCTAAAAATAATAAGAAAATTTCTATATTAAAATGCTGTGCCATGCCTCAACAACAGCAACAACAGCAACGCAGCAGCAGCAACAACAACAGCAACAACATTATTGTTGGAAATCTTTAGCTTGTGTAGATCTTACTTACTACTGTCTGAGCATTACCTAACTGAACGCACTGAATATATAATGTTTAAATTGTCAGAGACTCGACTCTTAAGCGTAGAGATGGCAATTGTGTATAGTGTTGACCCTCGTGACACGATTCAGAAACAACATAGAATGTTTTCTTTTATAGAGATTTCTTAATTGAATACTAAAAAAAATAGTTTCAATTACTTAGTAAATTGTATTAAATAGGACGACTTTATAATTTAAAACTTCGTGTCTTAATACTTGTATCTTATGTGTTCCTTCGTGACACGAAAGTTGACTTCTGTGAGTTCTGTATGAAAAAAAATGTTAGATATAGATTTATTTTAGGTTTTAAGTAAAAGTATTCAAATGAAATTCATGACAATATTAACAAATGGTATTTTCTATTAGTATTACAAATTTATTATTACAGAATACTAACATGCCTACATATGATTTACATGATTTGAAGTAGGCTTGAAGTCCTCTAAAATTTTAATTTACTGCTCATAAACCTTAAACCCAAATACCAAATGTAATATAAAAATAAGACTCTTCAATTCCATCAATTTAATAAATTTTAAAATTATGCCTCAGATATTAACTATCCAAGTTAAGCTAATTCTTATTTAAAATTTTAAAAACAATTGACAAATATGATATCCAATTTTCTATGAATATATATTATGTACTTTTGATTAAATCTTAAGACTGAAAGTATAAAAAAAATAATTATAGGCTGGTTATAAGAAAGATTCAATTTTTTCTTCAAACTCAATCCATATGTACATTATTGTACAAACTATACATTTGAACATAAAATTTCGAATCGAATTCTTCCATTTGAGCGTGACGTGTTCCATCTCTATCTGAGAATTAAGCATGTTGTGGGTCAATTTAAGATAGGGAGCTGAGTCAGCTACCGAACAAACTATCCATAAACCATGATCATAAATGGATAGAATCAGGAACGAGAGGAAACCTAAAATAAAATAAAATAATAAAAAAATAAAACGGAAATTGCTAAACAGAAAATTGCCTAATGAGCTGACATTGTGACATTAGCGGGCAGAAAAGGGAACAACTACCTGAGAACGGGGAGAAGGCCATGGTATTACGAAGCTGATCCTGTTGACATCTTTATCGAAGGTCAGGCCAATGTCATTTACATTTGTGAACAATTCCACAAACAGGAAGCACTTCCCTCTACCATTCTGTGGTTTTGCATGGACATTGAGATTGTGACCGAGACTGAGACTGAGACTGAGACTGGAACTTAAGATTGAAGTCAAGAAACAGCACTTAAGTCCCCGGAGCATAAAACATCAGCAACAGATAAAAACAGAGAACAGAAAAAAATAATACAGAAACGGAAATTCGATTAGTCCGTCTGACAATTGGCAATTCTATAATTCTATTTATTTCGTGTTTTGTCATTTGGGTTTCGTTTTGTGTTTTGAATTGTGTTGTGATGTTGTTGTTGTGGTTGTTGCTGTTGTGGTTGTTGCTGTTGCTGTTGCCTTCACTTCTGCATATTTTAAATGTACGGGGGAAACGGGAAGCAAGGAGACAGCTCGTATCTCCATAGGGCAAAAAAGTGTCGCATGCGTCGACGACATCCACATCGACATCGATATCGTTATCGAGACTCATTTGCATAGATCAGCAGCCAAGCAACACACGCGAAGCAATCGAAGGTGGGCAGCTAACGGAATAAAAGGGGGGAGTACGATGGCGGTACTAAGGTACCTAAAGTTTAGTCATTAAACCTATTTCGTAAGGAGTCCCGATATCATAGCATATATATAATTACTATAGCGGCCGAACTGTACTTCCAAAAATATAGTGATTTCAAGCCAATATGAACATGACGCTTAAAATCGAAATCATCTGTAATTTTGGCATTTATTTAGTATACAAATTGATATATATTCTAAATTATTGGGGTTCTTAATTTTAGCGTGTTTTTTTAAATATTATTTTCATGCAATTTTTTGAATTTAACTAATTAAGCGAATGAAACTAAAAATCTCAATTCTACAAAGTGAAACTTCGATTGTTGTTCTGAAAAAATTTGAGTGAAATTCTTAAAAAGAAAATCAAGAATTTAAAAATAACCCTGATTTAATATTTTCTGTATGTTTTTATTAACAACCACACATTTTTTTAAAGTGACCTTATCTTTCACATTTTTTTGAACTAAAATAACAAGTATTTTTTATATCAATATTAATATAAATACAATTTGTAGCAAATCTTCTCGTTTTGGTAAAAGTTTCTTTTTTAGCTTCTTCTCCTTTTACTTAAATCAATTGCTTTTAAATATCTGAGTAGCTTTACGATAGTCGGACATTGTTCTTTTCACGTGCTCATCTCTAAAAGTAGACATTTATTATTGTTAACATCTTTAAATGTTCTTTCTTTTTTTTTTGCGCTCAAACTTTGAGTCTAGAAAAATGGAATCTTCTATTTAAATTTCGAAATTTGCAAGCAATAATTTCACTTTTAACGCCACTTTTCTGGTTTCTAGTTTCTTTCGTAGCTTTGGAGAGAAACGAATTCATAAAAGAAGCATGTCCCAGTTGTAGATTCAAAATATATATGCAGCTTTTATATATTTAGTAAATATAGATACTTAGTTTTTTGTCATATTTTATTATTCTTTTATACCTGTGTTTACCTCTGACGACTTCCCAACCTTTTTGTCTATCTGACTATCTGTCACACTCATCAATATTCAACGCATTACAATTGCAATAAGTTGCCACATTTGCTTGACAGTTCCAAACCATTCCATTCCATTTCAATCCAATCCAATCCAATCCATTCCAATCCAATACGATCCGAGTCGATTCAATACGATCCGTTGATTTTAGCGGCCCATCACATACGGATTTTTATGCTGATTTTGACCCAATTGAACTCCACCAAGTTGCCAGCCGATTAATACGCAACGTAATGCGTCAACTTAAGTATTTATCCGACATATTGTTGTTGTTATTGTTGTTGATCGCTAATCGACACGCGACATCGTACTATCGCACATCCATGAATGACAAAATCTTTAGAAAAATCGATAGTATTTGTACTGATCTTTAAAGTGTTTATTACAAATTGATATTGATATTGATATAGCCAGTTTCAAGTGATCTTCTAGGCGATTGCCTTAAAGTGATCTACACTTTTCTAAACCTCAAGTGATCAACACATTGCCTATTCTCAACTGATCTACGTATCTCTCTGATCTTCATACTTTGGCACTACTGATCTGATCTTTGTATATCCACTTTAAAGTGATCTTTAGATGTCTACCTATGCATGTCTCTCATTGATATATATATTATTATTAAAAGCAAAGTGTTCTTCAGTTTGCCAACAGTAAAATTATCTAAGTTATTTAAGATCTTGCCAACCGATCGAAACGATCTTTATATTTGATCTGAGCTGATTGTCAATTCTTAACTGATCTTCGTTCTTATTAAGCTTATTGGGCTATCGATCTATATATTTACTAAGAAGTGATCTCAAGTCAACTGATCTTTCGTCTCTGTTTCTAAAATAAACTTATCTTCATATAGTTGAAAGCAAACTGATCTTCATTTTGCCAAATTTAAACCTATCTTTTTATTACTACCACGGAAGGTAGTATACATGGTGATCTTAATATTTTTAGACCCCGTACTTAAAAAAAGTACAGGGGTCTATTGGGTTTGTTTTTACTCAAGTTAACTGATCTTCGTAGTGCCAAACACCAAGCTAATCTTCATATTACTAACATTGTGTATTCGGCTTGAAGCAAGTTTCAAGTCAACAAATCCATGAGATGTTCAAATTGCTCAGTCTCCAGTCAACCGATCTTTGTAATGCCAAACCCAAAAGTGATCTACGTCAGTCCATATATGGAAATTCATATATATATATATATATATATATAAATATATTTGAGAGAGTGCTAAACAGGAACCAACAGGCCATAAAAGATGTTGTTGGCCACGCAATAAGCTTGGCATGTGACAAGTTCCGGCCATAATGATGATCAACATTAACCTCAACATCTTTACGATCATTATTATGAATATATGGAGCATCACAATGTATAAACACACACACACACACACACACACACACACACACACAGAGCAGATAAAGCACAACAACAAAGATCAAAATGCCGCCAAAAACAAACAAACAAACAAACAAACAGAAAGAGTAGGAGAAACAGTGAGAGAAAGAGAGGGAAGGCGAGTACATTAAACGGCGTTAAAGCTGCCACAAGAGATGTTTAATATTTGCTCACAAGATGTGATAACCAGATCAACAGTTTCCCCCCCCCTTTTCTCCCCCCCTCTGCCATGGAGTAGACCAAAGCTGCCGACGGCATTGCGAGTGATCTTCATCTGATAGCAACAACTATCTGATTTTAGGCCACCCGTTTAGGCCAGGCCAGAATGAATCCTTCCTTTTCTTTTTCCTTTTCCTTTCCCTTGCCCTTTCCATTCCCGTTTCCCTTAACTTGACCTGGCTACTGACACTTTGAGATGCCGCTGCAGTTCTTTTATTCCTTGTTTTTTTTTTGTTTTGTTTTATGGACTCGTGGTCTAATCATCTTTATAAAAAGTTATGACATGGGGAATGATCTACCGGTCATTCTCTTTATGGTTGTTTTGAATGTTACACATTTTATGTTTTTGGGAACTTGTTACAGAAACAAACTGATCCCAAGATCCCGTGACACTTTACATTTCGTTTTTATGGCCTTAATTGCAGTTCTCAGTGACTTTGGTGGTCCAGATTCTAAATGCCACCTTAGTGGAAACAATTCAATTGTTTTTTGCACTCTTTTCATCCCTCAATATCGCTGTCTCTTTTGTTGAATCACTCTCGTTTTCGATTTCGCCCTCAATTCGCGTTGTCGCTCTTTTTGTGGCAAATCACAGCAAATTGGTATGCAAAGTGCGCAGTCCGTCACAGCTACTTGGCTTAATTCGAAGCCGTTTCGTTTTATTGCTGGGCCACATTATGTGACAAAAAGCAGAGCAGACCCATTCAGAGGTTACCCACAACCTGCCCACAAAGCCCGTCACTACCCTTCTCTTAACCCACAAGCAAACACTTGCTTGATAATACATCGCCAGTCAAATAACTCATGTAATAAAATGCCAAGAAAACATGAAAGACCACAAAAAATGTCACACAACGAAGCTAGAAGTACACTTTCTTTAAATTAAAACATTACAATTTGGATAACTATTTTTTTTAGTGTAAATAACATTTAAAGAAAACTACTCAAAATCGATATAAGCTGAAAGATTTGGAATCATTAGTTCCAAATTCAATTTTTTTCCACAATTTTTACTTTGTAGGATATTTTAAATATTTCAGAATCTTCAATCTATATAACATTATATCTCAAGTGGAACATTTAAAAATTTTACTGAATAAATTTGTATTATCATGGGATTAAATTTAATGTGATAAAATTTTAATACTATATTCTAAGTTTTTTATTTGATTTTCAATTTCGGTTTTCGAAACATATAACTAGTTTTCCATATTTTACTTATTATTATTAAATATATTTTAGTTTAATTAACATATATACCAAATTTCAGTATTAAAGCTCGAATTGTTGTCAAGATCTGACCTCGAACCGCTCAAATACAAATTTTAAGCTTAAACTACAACAATTTGCATACTAGATAAAAACTTGAATGAATTATACCATCGGTTATGCCCCATATCAGTTAGAGTATGCAAAAGCCGCAGCCACTGTCAATGTGTGAGAGATTTAGAGGGGCACAAACGTTTTTGATAAAATAATTAAAATAAAATTAATCTCGTTGTTTCCCACGGTCTTACACAGCCCATTTTGCTCCAGTTTTATTTTTTTCTTTTCAGTTGTATGTTTAGATTTCTTTCTGTCTCTCTCTCTCTCTCTCTCTCTGTCTTTCGTTCTCTATCGTTTTTTTCGTCTTCTTCTTTTTGTGGGTTTTAAGTTTCGAGTTTGTACAACTGTGGCGACAATTGGCACAATGATTATAAGTTAATTTTATGTTAATTAGACAAAGCGCCCAACATTTACAACACTTGAATTCACTTTGAGTTCAGTTGCTTTGAATTGAATTGGATTGGTTTTCGTCTAGGGTTTTTGTGTCTGAGGTTTGTCTTTGGGTTGGGTTCATTAAATGGAAACGCGCCTCCATTTTTCAATTAGCATGCATCGTGTCAATTGTCTTATGCTCTTCTTCTACGTCTCCTTCTCGTTCTCTATCGGCCAAATAGTACAATTTGTACCTGGTATTTAGTCAAACTGCAATTGAGGGTCCCCAATGGTCTTATCTTCAGACGTCAGTGTTCAGTGCTTGTCATTCGGTTTTGCTCCAATTCCTAAAAGAGATATTCTCATAGCACATAGCACTTAGCGTATTAATTTGAATAATCCAATGTGGCATATCAAGTGGAAAAGCTTCGTCAAACAAATTCTATTATTATCTATGCCTCACTATCTGAGAGTTTTAGCAACGCTAATGAGCACAATTCTAATGAAAAAAAATGCATTTTGAAAGCAATTCTTTTATATCGAAAACGGTTTCTGAATAATATTAGTTTCTTAGAAAACTAATGAGTTATTGATATTTCTAAATACCAAATCAAATCCATCTTAAAAGACAATTCTACAAATTTTGCAAAGGTTTCAATTCTTTTTCCTCAGGTGAAGCTCTATTTCCAATTTACTCTAATAGTGTTTCTAATAGTTTTTGAGTACTATTTAAAAGTTTCAATTCATTGATAAATCGAAAATTATCCAAAGTTTCAATTACTTTCCGCAAAGTAGAGCTAAAATTCCTAGGAAATTTTTGGTAGAAATCCAACTCACTGTTTAAAGTAGAAAAAAACTTTTTGTAAATTTTCAAGGAATGATTTTCAAAAGCGCAGGTCCTGTAAAAAGTAGCGATCGATTTCCTGAGAAATTTCCGTAACGTTACGTATTTAAAAATCTTGTTAAACCCTACTCACAGCCAGAAGAAGGAAACTAGCTGAGGAAACCCTATGCTTGCAGATTCTCAGGCCATCTTCGAGGCCGTATGTCAAAAGGTTACAACTCACTACAAGAAGAAAAAGAAGAAGAAAAAGGAGAGGAAGAGGAAGGGAGTGTGTGAGAGCAGATCATTGTGAGGCTTATCAATCGAGATCAGGTGTCGCTAACAAACCACACAAAGCGACAAAAGAAATCAATAAGACTATAAACAAAAAACAGAGAAGAGAGAGAGAGAGAGAGAGAGAGAGAGAGAAAACTGTGAAACTGGCTACAATAAACGGAAACAATTAGGCACCTGACTTCCTCAGGATGCCTCCAAAAACTGTAACTGATCACGTCTGGATCAGTAGTCTGGAATTAGGATGATGGGGGTAGCTCAGGTTTTTTTTTTTTTTTTTTTTTTCTTTTGGGATGTTGTAGATTGTAGATGGAGTTTGGAGTCGAGGGATGGTTTATTTGGTGTTGATTCGAAAACGCTGTTGAGACTCGAGTCTCGTGAAACATGCTGCTTGATGACAATGGACAATGGGACAACGGACATTGGATAATGGACATTGGACGATCATACGATCATGCATACACAATTCGGATCATATTTCAACGGCAACAGCAACAGCAACGGCACCTGATGAGAAAACACAATGAGATACTCGCCACAAGAGTGGCTAAAAGTACCAAGGCAGAAACTGAGAAAAAAAAAGAGACGGGGACAGAGATGAAGACAGAGACGGAGGCAGCATTGGGCAATCACTTGACCTCTTTCAGGATGTTGTTGTTGTTGCTGTTGCTGTTGCTATTGCAGCAGCAACAACGGTACTCGCAATTTACTCACCTCAGGTTCAAGTGCGTATCTCTGACTATCTGTCACAGCGTGTATACCCTGTAATAACTGTCAACAGCAATGGGGTATGCCACATTTGAAAAGAGTGTTTGTAACAGAGAACATAATAACACTTCAACATATTAGTATTTTGGAGTATCTTTAATAATAAATAAGTATCTAAATTAGTCATTCTAAAAATCATATATCTCTAATTAGAGGGTATTCTTAAGTCAAGCACTCAAACCTTTGAAAAGGTTCACTTAGATAAGTATCTTATATTATGTAAGTATCTATTTAAGATTTTCTCGAATCATGTCCACTCAGATATATGTAGAGGGTATCTCCAAGTCATGCCCTCTCGGCTAAAACACTTTATGGCTTTCAAGTGTTTGAGAAATAAATCAAAGGTAATACTACAACCATGTTCAAATAAACTTTGTAGTTACAGGGTATTTTTTAGTCTATAGCATGCTCTTTAGTTTTATAGCACTCGAATATTTGCCCATTCAAGTTACTATAAAAGTTAACCCATATAGGGTTGAGGGTTATCGTTAACCATATTTTAATGATTACAGGGTATTCTCAAGTCGAGCACTCTTAGCTAAAACACTTTTAATCTAGCATTAAAGCTCGCTCAAAAACAATTGATTTGATCATCAAAAAACAATACGAAATACGTAAACATAAGGTTCATATCTACATTTTTATTGAATTACAGGATATGTTCAAGTCATTCACTTTCGCCTAAGCGTACCTGCTTGTTTGTTTTCATTATGTCACCTTAACAATGCCAATAAAAACACCGAATCCGAAAACGAAACCAATTCGCATTCGAATCTCAAACTGAATCCAAGTCCAAATTCAAATCCGAAACAAAATCGGATTCGAATTCGGATTCGGATTTGGAGAATCTGACGAAGCGACGGTGAATGTCAGTTTGGCGTGTGCATTATGAGGGCCATTGATGATTCGCCTGGCATATAAATAAGTCCAAAATGTGAGACAGAGAGAGGTAGCTAATGGAGCAAGCGAGATAGAGCGAGTAGGCATCCTCACGTTTTTCACATAAAATACATTTTCGACTGAAATTTAAGGTTTTTCAGTTTCAGTTTCTGTATATTTATATATATATATATATTTCTTTTTTTTTTGGTAGCTGTTTTGCCTGTTTAAGTGATTCCCACGCAGCTACCGAGTGTAGGCGGTGGGAAGGTTGGAAGGTTGGAAGGAAGATCTTGGATTGAGAGGCCTCTCTTTTCTTCTGGGCTTGCCTAACGCATCGCATCGCATCACATCACATCACATCACATCGGTTTGGTTTTGGAATCGGATGCACAGATCATCCGCACAGGCAAACAAAATCATACAATTAGTATGCAACACGGCCAACGGGCTGACAGGGGCCATTAAATTGTGCGGAGAGACGCGACCTCAAAATGAAAAAAAAAAAAAAAAACAAAAAAACGAAAGAAAAAAAAATGGCAACGACAAACATGTTGAAATGATCATGATCATTCTCTTCTTCTGCCTCCGCACATCAAGTACCAAAAATTTTATGGCACAGACTCAGCTTCTACAAATGCCAATTAGTATGCCAAGAGCAGCGTCATTCCGTCAAGTGCCCCAAAGGAAATGGCTCTCGCAAGGAGGATCAGATGATGCTCTCTCTCCCTCTCTCTCTCTTCTCTTCTCTCTCATTTTGTGTAACTGCCTGCACGCCCACACCTTTACTGGACTTTGCGACTATCATCAGCGTACTTGATCTAACCAAGTCTTGACTTTTTTATGTTTGACACGTTTGACGCTTCGTCTGCTGTAAGTATCTTTTGACTCTAATATTCTACAGCTTCTTCTTTTTCTTCAACTTTATCATCTTCTTAAAGTCGTTGCATTTGATGCTTCTCAAAGAAATGTAAAGTCATAAATATGCCTGCAAAGTTTTAATAGTTCTTCACAAAGTAAAACAATTTCTTCTCTCAAGATCGCAAGATCACAAGATCAGCATATTGATCTAAAGAGTGATTCCTGGTATGATTAATTCATTTTATAGACTGATCTTCACTGTTTATTATCTATTGATTTGGTTATAAATTGTATTTCATTGACTTACCAAACAGTTAAATAAAACTTTTTCAAGTGATCTTCAGTGCGAATCAAATACATATTTATAGCTGGCAATACCATCTGAAATTAATAACACAGAAAAAAATTAATCTTAAGTATCGTCTTAAATATTGGCAATCTAAAAAATAAAGTGATCAGTCTTTATGTGCAAAAGGTTACGATGCCAAATGTTTGGTAAAGTGATCTTAAGTGATCTTCCTTATTAGTATTAAATTCGATCAAATTTGAAACTTAAGATTTCTTCCAAGCTATATACATTTAAAAGGCTGTATCTTCTCTATATCACCTACAAATCAGTCTCTATCTTTCCAAAGTAAAATACATCTCAGAGACTGATCTTTTAATAGTTCTTTGCATAATTATCTTAAAAAGCTACCGAGGATCAGGCCTTAACTATCTTAATAATGATATTTTTTGGAACGTGATCTTTTTGATAAATATACTAAGATAACAGTATAGTAGCTACTTTTTCTAGCTATACAAGATCCAATCTTCTATAGTTACTTATCAAACGAAAAGTGATCTTGAGGCAAAAGTTTTCTATCCGAAAACTATTTACCAAAGTTGGGGGGCTAGGCACAAATTGGGACTGTGTTGGGCAGCCAGCCAGATTTTTGTTCAATAGACCGATCGTGTCGTGCCTGATCTGAGAAGCCTATTTAAAATTCTAAGAGCAAATCAGAGACCCAGACAAAGGCAATGGGCAATGGCTTGCCGCCAAAGTGCGGAGAAATTATCAAAGTGAAAGACGAGAGCCCGAAGACAGGCCAAATGAAGAAAGACAAAAGATAAGCATACGGTGTGCCATATGGAAGGAGAAGTACGACAACTGGCTACCTCTTAAAATGGACTTTGTGTGCGCAAAGTCGAAAAAAAAATTAATACTGAGTGTAGAGAAAGAGATGGGAACAGAGAGAGTGAGAGAGAGAGAGAGAGAGACAGATACAGAGGCAATGACAATACGACAGGAAATGCTCTTTGCCACGATCATTTTCCATAATTAAACGGACGCAGCTCAAGACATTGGCCACTTGTAGGTTAAATGGGTTTGTTGGCCCCAACAATGGACATACATATGATGTGCCTAATGCCAACAGACTTGCCAATACAGTAAATACACCACAGCACGGACACCCAACATAATAGATCATCGAATGTGGAAATAAAATATTATAAATCCATCCAGACTATATTAATTTCTATAAAACAAACTTAAAACGAAAGTGAAGAATTGGGTTAAAAGATGACTACTGGTCAAAGTTTTCATATTTATTATTATTTATTGATAATTCTTGAATTAAATTTTCTTTTGGAATTTTAGATACCATTGAAGAGATAAAAGAGAACCTTAAAAAGATAAATTTACTTATTTTAAATTAAAATATTTTTGTTAATAAAATTAAAGAAGAAAAACATATATTGATATTATATATATTTCTAAATATAAAACTTAAAAAGAAAGTGAAGAATTGGGTTAAAAGTTGACTATTGGTTATAGTTTTCATATCTATTAATATTTATAGAATTTTAGAAACAATTTAAATGATAAACGAGAACTTTTACAAAAGTTGAATCTACTTATTGTAATTTTAAATATTTTTCTTAGTTAATTTAAACAAGGAAAACATATATTGCTATTCGTTATAGCCTTGCTTCACTGTCATTAATTTTATAATTATTTTTAAACAATTGTTTAATTGAATTGTCTTTTAGAGTTTTAGCAATGACTTCGTTTTACATCGAACACTCTCAGCGCTCTAATAACTTCAACATTGATTTATTCGCCAGCAGACTTTTAATTGAATTAAAATAAAGCCCAAGAATCCAATAATGGAATAGAATAATGCCAAGTAATTGCTATTATAGGAGGATGTACACGATCGAGGGACCTTGACTTGAGCTAAATTAAAGCCATTCGATCGATTGCTTCGCTGATTTCTCAAGGCATCGCCCAATGAATCACTTCGGGCAGCTGGAGACCCACAATCGTCTCGGGTCTCGGGTCTCGGGTCTTGAATAGTCTTCGTAGTCTTGGGTGGGCGGATGTACATAGTTTGACTTAACTTGACTTCAATTTGGCATTGCATGTGGCAAACATGAATGCGAAACGCGTTCATGGTACCAAAAGAATCAAGAACTTAACGAAAGAACCTTCGTCGCAACTAATTAGTTGAGCGAACAAGATTTAATATAAACATATAGCCAATGACTTAAGATAACCTTCATAGCTTTATAAGCTAGGAAAAACAAAGCCAATAGACCCCTGTACTTTTTTTAAGTACGGGGTCTAAAAATGTATTTTATAAAAATTGAAAATAAGATATATACGTTTATGGCCTATCAGCATTAATAAATCCTGGAAATAGACGATTATTGTATGTATTATAGATCTCATAGGTCCTTTTTATTTTGTCTTAGAAACAATTTTGAAATCGACATTAAAATGTATACATTTTAAGTCATTTAACTTTAAGGTAGTTAACTAAAATCTTAACTCAACATAAAAAATGGATCTTAAGGATTATTATATTTATAAAAAGTTTTTTAGATCTAAACATATTTCCTACAATATTACTTTCTTAAGGTGATACATTTGGTATTTTACGAATATTAGACAGTTATAGAGGGAGATGGGGATCTTAAATCCCTTAATATGTTTCTCATAGATCTTATGGAATTCATGTAATCAGATAAAAAGTAAATTCATCACCCCCAGCGATCATTGTGCTACTTTAGACATTATACAATATTTATGGATAAATCACTTTATTTGTCAAACTATACATTAATTTTTCATCTGACCATCTGCACATTATCGTATATCCATAGTAAAGGCTTAACAATCTTAACACTTTCCACAAAAAATACAAAAAAAGAAACAAAAACACACAAAATTTGTTGATCTATGATTACGAATCGAGTTGGGTTTATTGACAGACAGAGTTCTTTCTGGGTTCTGAGTTCTGGGTTCTGGTTTCTGTGTGGGTGCTCGATAAGCTGGCCAAATATTGAATCAACTGAGTTGCGATGGGACTAAACTGTGATCTGGGATCGTATATACATTATATGGACACCTGCATGTTGTGTTATCAGTCAGTCAGTCAGTCTGTCAATCGAATTTATTTGACTTAACTCACCAAATTGAGCTAAAGAACGTACTACTTACGAGTATCTCTATCTATCTCACTCTACTTATAGTTGCCTCTCAATTATTATCTATGTATCTATCTATCTATCTATCTAACCATGCATCGGCATCGACATTGGCATCCCAGGTAAATATGATTATATTACTCTGTCTGTATCTTTATTTGATTTTGCTCAGATCGTGTGAATGAGGCAAAACCAAATTGTTTTTTTTTGTTATACTCTTTCTTTAGAGAATTTTCAATTTCTCATTAGATATGTTAAAGTATCAAACTATTTTATATATTTTATTAGTTTGATAAAGTCTAAACCACATAAAATTATAGAAATATATTTTTTTTTGAGTGAAACGTGACCGATATTTCAATCAAATATTCTCAAATATATCTAACATAAAGTAGCAGTCTAGTTATGGATCTTTATGAAAAAGATACTTCTCTAAGAATGAGATCGGTCGAATGAGTAATACACTTTTTGAACATTTTATGAAACTGATTTGGTTTTACAAGTATCTCAATCAAAATATTTCTTTAAAAAATCAATAAGTAATCATATTTCCGTTGTAAAATTTCAATTTAAGTTTAGACCTGTAAGAATCTTAAATTAAATTATAAATAGTTTTAAATTGAAAATAAGACAACATTATGAAAAACTACAAAAATAAGGGATCTTACAATTAAAATATTTATTACTTGGACAATATTTCTTAGATTTAATACAATATTCTTATTGTTGAACATTTTGAATCAGTGTATGTGTATTCAGTATATTACAATCTGTTAGTGTATTTAATCTTCGTCAAACTGAAGAATACATATTTTTACTTATATTTTTTAACTTGTTTTTTTTTTCTCATTTTATGGTGCGTTATCTTATCGTTTATTACTTGTATTTATGACACTGCGCAATGCCTTTGAGAGCTGAGAATTGAGAGTTAACTGAACGAAAGTGTTGAAGAATCTTTAAGTCTTTGCTATCTCACTCGCTCAGTATCTGTCTGTCTGACTGTCTGTCTCATTCAGTCAGTTGCTGTTTGTTAATCTCTGTGAACATCCCAACACGAACACGAACGCATTTCATCCGGACGGATGTGAGCATTACTTTTTATGGATATTTATGTAGGGAACGTGACAGTCGTCAACATACACACACACACACACACACACACACACACACATACACTCGAAAAATAACAACAACAAACTGAAAACGTTATAAAAGATTCAAGAGACTCTGAAGAACTCTTTGGAGTTGTTGTTTTTGAACGCCAGGCGATTTTTAATTTCGACTCGCAGGAAATCCTCACCCACACTACATCTAATCATACACACATCTATTAACCCAGTGAGAAAGAGACAGACAGACAGAGAGAGAGAGAGAGAACGAGTTGGCCATCATGATAACTAACTGTAAAAGTCGCCTCGCTTGCACTTCCCATCAAACTTTGTCGCCTCTCATCCGATTACCGAAAACCGAATCCACAAACACTCAGCAAAATTTAGCACAATTGAAAGCTGATAACAATAGAATAGACTGCTAGAAGAGCACATACCCTGTATAAAAGCTATTCTGTAATTAAATCAATTACTTTTAAATTTAAAATATCAAAATGTAAGTTAAAGATTTCGTCTGGTAGATACCCTTTAATCAGTTATAGTTATTTAATTCACTATGATATCCATAATATTATCTAGATTGATCAGAAGGTTAATAAATTATTTTAAAAATTTCGTTCAATCTACTATCTTCCATAAAATATATATACCCTATATAAAATCACTCTTGTAGTATACTTAAATTACCGTAAGTCGTGCGCCAGTTCCCAAAGTTGTTGGTCTAAGCATATTTACAGCTTCCTGACATAAGGTAAGCATTCTATTACCGATTGCCCAACGGCTTTTGACTGATCAAAGTACGGTTCTGAGGATGGAGTGTGTGGTAATCTGAATCTGAGGGGCTTTAACTTAAGATACAACATGAATTTGCAATAGCAGCGAGTTTGTGTGACAAAAAAAAAAAATGAAATTCACTGATTAGAAACAGTGTCATTGAAAACGATCAGATTATCAAATCTTCATGGTCAATTATGATCACTTAATGAGTGTAAGGGGATCGCAATATGATTATAAAATCTAATCATATTGAGATCTCCTTCAGAATATAAAGCAGACATCTATAGAATGTGATCTCCTTCAGATTATAAAGCAAGGATCTTTAGATTGTGATCTTACAGAACAAAATGCTTAGACCTCTAAATCTTCAGCTATTAAGGTTTCTTTTTAGACCCCGTACTTAAAAAAAGTACAGGGGTCTATTGGGTTTGTTTTAACGAAAATGTGCGTAACAGGCAGAAGGAGGCGTGGCAGACCCTATAAAGTATATATATTCTTGATCAGCATCAATAGCCAAGTCGATATAGCAATGTCCGTCTGTCCGTCTGTCTGTCTGTCCGTCTGTCTGTCTGTCCGTCCGTCTGTATGAACACCTAGATCTCAGAGACTATAAGAGCTAGAGACACCAAACTTGGTGTGTAGGTTTGTCTATATTGCAAGCAGATCAAGTTTGTTTCAAAATTTGGCCACGCCCCCTTTGTCGCCCACAAATCGAAAAACAAAATTTCGTATCCAAATTATAAGAACAATATTAAAGCTAATGACACCAAACTTAGTATGTAGTTTCCTCTATATTGCAGGCATATCAAGTTTGATTATTTTTTGGATCGGACCACTATACCATATAGCTTCCATAGGACCGATCAGCCGAAAATCAAGTCTTAGTATGAAAAACTTATTTGTTTTATAAGATATCTTAACCGAACTAATACAATATGATATAACTTGGTTTTATATATCCTGTCCAAAGTTGGTTTACATCGGACTACTATATCATATAGCTTCCATAGGACCGATCGGGCGAATATCAAGTCTTAGTATGAAAAACTTTTTTGTTTTATGAGATATCTCAACTTAACTATTACAGTATGCATATAACTTGGTTTTATATATCCTGACCGAAGTTGGTTCAAATCGGACAACTATCTCATATAGCTGTCATTGAAAAAAGTAGTGGAAAATGTATTACAACGCTCTGCAACAGCATCAAGCGGCCAAATTATTTTATAATATTTGTAGTCTTTTCTATTTCCATAGTAAGTACGGGGTCTCCGACAGTCGAGTATGCTCGACTGTAGCACCGCGAGCGAAGCGAGCGGGGGGTTGGCGAGCGAAGCGAGCAGGGGGCGGAGCCCCCTAGTTTTTTTCAAAAAGGTGATCTTGGATATAAAAAAAAATAATTATTTAGCTTATGAAATACCTAGTGATATTAATAGTTATGATGTGAACTTCCTTGAATATCTATTCTTTAGACTATTTTCTAAAAAATTCAGTGATCTCACCAAACAAATTGTTTTTTAAAGCTTTCTGAATGATTTCTCGATCCCCCAAACTCCATATGATCATTTCAATGGATTGAAAAATGAATTGTTTTATAAAATTGTGTTCTTTAGAAAGTGATCTTTTTAGTCGCGGATACGTTTCTGAATATCTGTATATAACTCTTTGTTAAAGGGATCTTACCAGACTTATTTCTTTCATAACTCAATAAACGATCTCTCTATCTAAATTTTATGACTTTAAAGTGAAACATATTTTTACTATGATGACTGAAGTAGTATAGACAGAGAGAGAGAGAGAGTGAGAAAGAGAAAGAGAGATTGTTGAGCTGATCATTGGTCAATTCGTTTATGTGGCATGCAACTGATGGCATGTGGCAGACTCTGTGGACCGGTAGACTTTCAAACGTTAGACACTACTTAGTCGAAGGCAGTCTATATAGTAGTATTGCCCAGTTTCGTATACTTCCTCTTAAGTTGCATTTCTGTTTAATTACAATAGCAACAACAACAACAACAACAAGATGCCGCATTGCATTAACCAAAATCAAACATGCAACACGGACAACACAGACACAGATGGACAGTTGGACAGAAGGGGCAGATGTATGGATAGATGGATAGATGGTTGGATAGATGGATAGATGGATAAGTGACGGAGTTGTTGGGCCCCAAAAAGAGCAACCAAATAGTTGCACCATTTTTCAATTATGAAATTGTTTTGTTGTTGTTTTTGTTTTTTTTTATGATTATTTTTGTTGCACTTGTTGTTGTTGTTGCTGTTGCTGTTGCTGTTGCTCTTGTTGCCGTTGTTGTTGCTTTCCGTATTGAGTTTGAGGTGGTTTCTTTTGGTGTTTGCAAAGTGCGCCCATGTGCAGTGATTGTGGATTATATAAAACGAAACGAGCGTAAATCATAAAAAAATATATATATCAATTTGATGAATGACAGACTTCTAGACACCCTGTAGATAGTTGTAAATTTAATGAGACTTGCATAAATTGCTGTTTGCTTGAGCTGTGAAGTAATTGAATAGGAAAATATCTATTGAGAAGTATATTCAGATTGATTTAAAAGTTAAAGTTACTCCAGAGAAGTTTTGTGGAGTATTATCTGTAGAAAAGTATGATCTTAACTCTAGAGACAAATTTATAGGTAGATATTTTAAGAGAAATTATACATTTGGATGCAAATTTCTATAGAAGTATTTAAATATAGGTATTTAAGTAGCCCGGTATTTATTAAAAAATATTTGTAAAAGAGTGTCTATACTATATTAATCATAGTAAAATTAATGCAAAAGTCAGAAAACGAAGAAAAGTATAAAATAAAGGGTGTTTAAATATGAGTAGAAATATTTAAAAGTAATTATAAATAATCTGCTATATGTAGAATAGAAGAGATAGATGGATAAAATTTTTTTTTGCAGAGAATTAGTATTTGTTTTTGCAGAGAAATAGCTTTTACAAAAAATCTGTATCTTCAAATATATATAAAGTTTTTTTTAAAGAGAATAAAAAAAATAAAAAACAACAGCTGTGGCCTATAAAGATTATTTTTATGTATTTATAAACAATAACTTACATTTCTAAATATGTACATTTGGAAAATGTGATTTTCAAATAAAATAATAGTTGAAATTTCACACTTAAAGAGTAAAATATATTAAGAGTTAAATTTTTTGGCGTATTCAAAAATATTTGTTTAACTTTAAGCAACACTCTAAGAGCATTTAAGCAACTGTAGGGTATAAACAGTGCCAAAAGCTGCGCTGCGCTGCGCCAGCGTTTGTATCTTGCAGATACAAAAATTGCATCGCAGCGCAGCGCGTGCCGTCGCCGTCGCCGTGCGCGCCAAACGGCAGTTAAAACAAACAAAAACAACAACGAAAAAAAAAACAAGTGGGAAAGGCTATAGTCGAGATCCCGACCATAGGATACCCGTTACTTTTTTTTAAATATATATAAAAGTATTTGAAAGAAATTACTTGTATTACTTTGAAAACATTAATTGGCCATAACTGCTGTTCTATTTGTTCGATCTTGATGCGATTCAGTTGGATACTATATAATAAAAATGTATAACAGTAATATCTAACCATAAAAAACGTATAATCTTAAAATCTGTGCATGTGGTGGTTTTTCGTGGCTTAAATTTGAAACAAACTGAATCTGCGTGGCAAATTTGGTCACTCTACCTCTTATAGTCTCCGAGATCCTTTTGTTCATACAGACGAACAGGCGGCTTTTCGCGATTTGCGGGGGCGAAGAGGGGCGTGGCATAAATTTGAAACAAACTTGATCTGCGTGGGATATATAGAAATCTGTGTGCCTAATTTGGTTACTCTACCTCTTATAGTCTTCGAGATCTATTTGTTCATACAGATGGACAGGCAGGCAGACAGACAGACAGACAGACAGACAGACAGACAGACAGACAGACAGACAGACGGACAGACAGACAGACAGACAGACAGACAGACAGACAGACAGACAGACAGACAAACAGACTCGGCTACTGATGCTGATCAAGAATATATATACTTTAAGGGGTCGGAGTTGCCTTCTTCTCCCTGTAACAGACATTCCAACGAACACAATATACCCTGTTACTTATTTATTAAGTAACGGGTATAAAAATAAAAATGAAAATGAAAATTGTTAGCTCATCGGCAAAACAACGCCATCGTCGGGCAGCAGCAGCAGCGACAGAGGCAGCAGCAGCGGCGGCGGCAGCGACGGCAGCGGCGGCTGTGAAGAGGCGGCAACAATGTGGCTCAAATGGTGGGCGGGCGGGCGGTCGGATGGGGCGGGGCAGAGTAACTGCCTGTTGTTTTTATTAATTACACGGCAGCAGCAGCAACTGTTGCAGACAGAGGGAGACGGAGTGTGAAGAGAGAAGAGAGGAGGGAGGAAGAGGAGGCAGCTTCGTTTGGTTGCGCATGCGCCACAAATTTGTTGCATTTATGCGAGATTTTTATTATGATTTCATTTTCAGTTTTTTTTCCATTTTTTTTTTCGGTTTTTCGTGCTTTGTAAAAATTAACAATAACAACAACAACAGTAACAACAAATTGTGTAGCAAAAGATTGCATTGTTGCTGAATTACGAGTGTGATCACTGTGATTACGATGATCACTGCTAAACATTTAAACTGATTATTCACACAAACAGAACGTCTCTGAATTCTCCAGGTATTTTAAAATCTTCTAAAGTGCTGAATATTATAGTGATCTTAATCTAACAACTAATAAATCTTTAAACTACAGAAGAAGCTAATTGTTAATACTCTAATGATCATAAGCTATAGTTTGAAACGGTGATCATTGCAAAATTGTAGATCTACTTTCGGTATATTATAATAATATTATTGCTTTAATGAAATATGAGGGATGATGTTATAGAACTATAAAAACATATATATCTAGATCTATAATTTTCTATAGCTGTAGATAAAAGATCAGGCAGTTCAATTTTGATCCAATTTTTATAAAATACAATTTCTTAAAATACTCAGATCAGAATTTAAGTATTCTCTATTCTTAAAAGTGATAAATGAATCGTTTGATCATTTCTCTCATTGAAAACCTTTTATTAAAAATATGATCATTCTTTATTTTAAAGCACTTAATTCACTAGATATTTAAGATAATTTTACTTATAGATTATTACTTTCTTAATATAGATTAAAATTATATTGATCACATTTTAATCATAAAAATAGTCTAGGCAAATTAAATATAGACTGCAAGTTGGATCATTTAAATGGAGCTCAAGAACAGTTTTGACCTTCAATTTCGATAGCATTTGGATGGCCTAAAGATTTAATCTGCATTTTTCCCAGCATGGACGCAAGTTCAAGTGCCAGACAAATGGAATACAGACAGACAGAGCGACAGTAAGACAAAGGGACAGACATGTAAGACACAATTAAGTTTCATTGTGATTTTGTCAAAAAAAAAAAGAAATAATAATAATAACAAAAATTGTTTGGCTGCTTGTTGTGTTGTTTGAGTTATGACTAACGAGACAAGCTACAGCTACCAGATATCAGATACCAGAGCTACAAGATACAAGCTGGACAAGTTGGAGAGGGCTAACGGAAACTGTTGACCGACCAACAGACCGACCGACCGCCCAGTTGAGTAGTTGACAATTGGTAGTTGGCAATTGGTGCACTGAGCGAAAAACCAGAGTGAAAACATATCAAAGATATAAAACAAAAGTGTTAAGCATACAAATTAATAAATTTGTCATTAAAGAATAGATAGAAATAAATATTTTTATCCAAATATTTAATATATAATATTCAAATATTAGATTTTCTTAAAACAAGCACAAAATTTAAAACGATATGCAAATTTTTTATAAATCAATAGATCCAAGTTCAAAGATTTTAGTTTGATATTGCATTTACTTTTAAAAATTAAAAAGACAATATGTCAAAAAATAATTCATTTATTCATTTATTTTTTTTTTTTTGTGACTTTATAATTATTTAACAATTGTTACTAAAATAAACATTAGTGACTTAATAATTACACTGTGTTACAAAAAAAAATCAAAACAAAACTTCTGGGATGGGACATAGCGCATGTTGTAGGTATAGAAAAATAAAATTTTTTTGCATACTAGAATTTTTTGGATCACATCGAAATTTTAAATTACGGTAAAAAAACCGTTTTTTCATACATGCGCTCACTTATACGCGCATAGCTTTGTCAAACGTCCACCGATTTTAAATTTTTTACCGGTTTTGGAAAGAAAAAACTTAGGTTTATAAATGTGCTATACTTGACTTAACAAGTTTTTATTCTCTTATTAGAGTATTTGCTATGTAAAAAGTTTTTTTTTTATATTTTTTTAAATTTTTTGACTTTAGTGATGTTTTTGAACACTATTTTGTTAGAAACCCTCTAAGTTTCATATTTTATTTAAAAAGGACACACTTTTACAAGTGAAATGTTTTTCCATTTTCTAAAATCGGTCAATAATTAGCATAGTTAAAAAAGATTTACGGAAACCATATGTTGCGCAATATGTTTATGAGTGCGCCATCATACCACTGTCGACTGTCGTAAAATTGTTGAAAACTTTATAGAAAGTTTTTAAAGAATTTTTTTTGGAGTGAAAGTGACTCCAAAACTGTAAAATTAGAAATATATATCAAGCTACTTCATTTTATTGATATATTTATTTTTTAGCTTTTAGTACCCACTTTAAAGTGTTTACTCGAATTTTTTTTTTTTTATTGATTATAATCGGTTTCCCGATTCGTGCTAAGTGAGAAGCAGTCATTTTTTACTATGTTGATTTTATTTTTGCCATCAGAGCGCATTTCTATAGTAGCGGTTTCTTGGTGAAACCATTCCCCTTGTTCGTCGCTGAACTGGTTTAAATTGACAGGGAAGAAATTTAAATGGGAATGCAAAAAATGGATTTTTATAGCCATGCTGCAGTTCATGTCATTGTACGCCCTTAAAAAAATAGTTTACAACTGCAACATAGTCGGCTCTCCTGTTATTGCCAACAAAATTATCACAAAGCATAATATAACTTTTTTAAGCTCGTATTTCAATTATGATTGATTTGGACTAGAAATTTTAACTTTTTCTAAGCTTTCGGATCTGTGGTCCGATAAAAACACGTAAAAGTAGCGAAAAAGGATTAAAAACGACAAAATATTATCAGAAATTTCTTGGCATTTTTTTCTTAAAAATTGAATATCTCTGGTAAATAGTACTAGATTTTAATAAACTAAATTGCACATAAAGCAAAATTAATTGTTTTTTGGAACTGCATACTAAAATTTAGTAGTTTTATACCAATTTGACCAAGTAATTTTCGTTCAAAGTACGGTAAAGATGCAAAAAACTGAAAAAATCCACATATTTTTACACGTAGCACCCTCAATTTTAATCCGAGTTTTTAGTGTAATACACCGGTGAAAAGGTACTACATTTCTCTTTCCAATAACGTATTACAGTATATTGTAGGATGCATAGTTTATGACATATGAATGATTAACTCTATCAACCTCGAAAAAACGGTTTTTTTACCGTAATTTAAAATTTCGATGTGCAACAAAAAAATCTAGTATGCCACAATGTTTCATTTAACAATATCTACAACCTAAGATAAGTCGCATCTCAGGAGTTTTTGGACTGTTACACCGTGTTATTTAACTATATTTGAGTTATCCCAAGGGGGCTTTCTATATATTTTTTTTTATTTTATTTTATTTAAAACAAAGGCATTCAATTAAGGATTAAACATTTCAGTATTACAATGTTATAAATTTAAATTTTCAGCTAAAAATAAGTTCAGTTTCAGATGAAATATTTTAGTATTAGATATGATTAAAACAAGCAGAAACTTGACTATTATTAAAAATATGTAATCTTATTTTAACATTTTAAGAAAATGGTAAGACTCTTTTCTCAGAGTGTAGTGAAAAACAGTTGTAAAGAGTTGGTCAGTTTCCCAGTTTGCGGAGCAGCTCGGCTAGCTTTCATCTAAAATGTGTGAGACATGTGTGTGTGTGTGTTTGGGTGTGTGTAGTGTGTGTAGAGTGTGTGTATATTTTATGGCTATAAAACATGTGGAGTTTTGTGAAGTTTTGTCGCTTCATTTGTTAGTCTGGGGCGCAGTTAAAAAAAAACCAAAATACCCAACGACACGGGTCAAAAGGTGCTGAGAAAGAACCAGAAAGACGAAAAGACCCCAAAGCGATGTCCACAAATGATGACAATGATGCTGAAATTGTGCTAACCCCAACCAACAAAAAAAAAAATAATAAACTTGTTTAACTTTTTGGGAGCTGACTAGGCGGTACTTCATTTGTTTTTATTTTTTTTTTTTTGGATTTTGTGGAGTTTTAAATTGTTGTTTCACAGTTTCCAAATGAGTTTCTTCTGAGCCGCTTTCAAAACAGTTTTTTATTATGGGGCGCTGAAAGAAGCTCGGACTAATTAGGCGACAGCTGAAGACTGAAGACTTAAGACTGTAGACTGAAGCTGAGAACGAAGTTTTGAGGACTGCAAGACTGACCTGAAATATAACCCAATTAATCGCACGGACAATCCCTATAAACCACCACCCCAAACAAGGTATTTTAACACGCAGATCTTGTGGGGAATAGATCATCATCATCTTGATCTTGATCGTCAACTTGATCTTTATGGGATGCTGTATGCGCTCTACTTTCGCCGCAGGCTTCAATCCAAAAACCGAAAGGTCCAAAAGGGTTGTGAACCCATAAATTAACAAAATAAAAAGAAAAAAAAAAAGTAGCACGAAGCCAAACCGGTTGATCGACTTAAGCAACCTTTCTCACTTCTAGGGGTTGCTTAAGTAATTTCCCCTTTCCCCTTTTTCCCCCTGTTGACCCTGTACACCAAGTTTTTCTCAGCCCTCCTCGTTTTCGTCACGCCAAAGTGATCAACAAGCTGACCAATGTCCAATGTACGGAAATGATGAACTTTTTAGCTCAAAAAATTAATTGAATACTTGTATTTTGTTGCTCTTAGATCTCTGATCTCTGAATCTTGAACCTCACAATTTTTCATTAAAAATGTCCTGCTCAGCCTTTATTTTTGGGGTTGCATCCCTGAGTGACCTTATCTCCCAGGAGGGTTGCAAATCAAAACAATTAAACATGGCTTTTTGGGTTAAAAAATGTCAGATTTTCTTTGCATTTACACTTTTGATAGCATAATAATGATATCGCTGAGTAATCTGGACCAATTAGAAAAGTGAGCACAGAAAATGGCGCACGTTCACTTTTTTGAGATAAGAATTGAGATGAACTCCATTTATTTATTTAATCTATTTTATCTTGAAATTGAGAAACTCATATATTTTTTTATTTTTATGGTATTTTTTCAGCTAATTTAATTTGAATATAAGGAATTTTTATGATTTCCTTTTGCACTTTTTTTAGTTTTAGTTTAATTTCTATATTTCGCTCTCTTTTATTTTTTCTATGTCTCTCTTTTTTTCCCCTCTTCCCATGGTTCAACTGTCCGTTAGATATTTTGCTTGTTTTTTAATCTCAGGCAAACCTGTCTTATGCCTTGATCTAATTTTCATTCCTTTTTATTGGACACGTCCCGTTTTCGGACTATGAAAAACCGTTACTTCCTTAGACAATGACCCTGGGGAATTGCCCCTTGTCCTTTGCTAATAGCCTGAGAGGCAGTCAGATACCCTGGACAGGATTTTCTGTATTTCGCACAGTCACTGACCTCATTTCAATCGAGTTTAGCCTTTGATTTGCGCCTTGGTAAGGCTATTTACATAAAAAATAATAGCACATATATAAGAGAAGGAAAGAGAATCAGAGAGAGGGAGAGAGAGAGAGAGAGCAAGAAAGTAACAGTTGCAACTTTGAATTATTTTCCTGAATATTTTAAAGACTACTTATAGTATAAGAAATATTTGAAGATCCAAGGTTATTTTTAATCAAACAGATTATATCAACTTTATTTCCCCAAAAACCTCTTAAATAAAATAAAAAAATAATAATAACTCAATAACTCATATTCAATTTTCTTAAGTTGGTAAAAAAAAATTGAATTACCTGGATGAATTTGAAAAAAAACTCTCTGCATTATTATGGGTGGAGTATCCTGGAAGCAGAAGATATTATTAATAATAATAATGAAATATTAATTACATTTCACTGAATTTTTCATTTATATTATAAGATAAAGAATTGAAAAATAGTATTAATCATTAAATAGTTTCTTAACAATCTAAATTTTTTGAATAAAAATTGAATTATTATAATAATAAGTGCAAAACTTTATATTTAGATTTAAATATAAAATATATATTAAATTTTATTTTGAAAACTATAATCTTTATGCGTTATCTAAGCATTTTAATAGATTCTAATACATTAAATTCGAAATATTTGAATACAAGTTTAGTATAACAACTATTTGCTAACATTTTTAATTAGATGGAAAAATAAGATATATATTAAATTGTATTTGGAAAACTATAATCTTTATGCACTATATATTCATTTTAATAAACTCTAGTATATTAAATTCGAAATATTTTGAATAAAAGTTTAATTTAACTAATATTTCCAAACATTTTTAATTATATGGAAAAATAAGATATATATTAAATTGTATTTGAAAAACTATAAACTATAAATTCTAATATTTTCAATTCATTAGCCTTTGGCTAATGAAGTGGAATTAAGGCGATAAACCAAAGATAAAACGTGGGCAAAGGTTCAAACTCTCATTAACCCGTAGAAAGGTTGCATGCATTACAGAGTCTGACCGGATCAATCCATAAATTATAATATTAACGGACACACGCACACACACATACACACTCACAAGCGAGAAATTACGCAGTCATAAAACAAATTTGAATCAACTGCAGGAATTCGAGGATCAAATTGTAATACGCATGTCCCTTCCAGCTAAAGGTCTCACAAACTGGACCTCGCTGCATGAAATATGAGTTCAGGTCCTGCCACAAGGGGCAGCAGGCAGCAGGCAGGAGGCAGGAGGCAAGACATTTGGTCAAGCGTGTAATGCCAAAGGATGTGAGAATGCAAGTCCAAGACACTCTTTCCTATCCTATCTGGGGGGCAATTTCACAGCAGCAGCAAATCAAGGATCATTTGACCAACCCAACTAATATTCAAATGAGGTCGACCGGATCAGTTCCGGGCCAGGACCAAAGTGCCAAAGGACCTGGGCCAAGGGTAAGGGTAAGGGGCAGGGGTCCGTAAATTAACAGAGCCAACTGACCAGCGGACGCCGCGAAATGCAACTGGGACAGCAAACGGGAATCAAAAAGAGGCCAAAAGGGTGAAACAAGCGCAACTCATTACAATGGGAGCAAAAACAAAAAATGGGAAAAGGGCTCGATAAGAATAAGAAAATTGCATTGAGCAGCAACCCTTTGAAAGAAGCTCACGAAACTGGACAGTGGTCAAGCGACCCTTGTTCGGCTACTTAGTGTGCCAACCGAGTGACAGAGAGAAGCAGAGTGTGAGAGACAGAGAGAGCGACAGAGAGAGAGAGAGAGAGAGAGAGCGAAGGCTAACTTCATATGCCGTTCTTATTCTTATGCTCATTTGCATTTGGCGCCTTCTCAACTATTTATTTATTTATTTTGTTGTGCGTGTGTGTGTGTATATATATAAATATGTGTGTGTGTGTGTGTGTGTGTTTTGTCCCGCGCTTTGCCCCGCGATGGGAACTATCCGTTGGTCAGAGAACCTTTTCTTTTCTATTCAATACTCACCATCGCCTTTTGTTTTCTTATGTCATGTCCGACAGCAGGCTGGAGAGGACTCAGGACTCAGGACACTGGACACACTGTCCACTCTGCTACTAGACTACAAAAACTCGAACTGAGACAAAACAAAACTCTCTCGACTTGGAACTCGTTTCGACTGTCCCAACAAAATAAGACATATTTCGCGGCAATCAACGATCACAGCTGTATGTAGGTCCTAGTCCCAGTTCTACCCCATCTCCCCATCCTTTCTTACCTATCTCGCTTTCCCTCCACTCTCCGTTATATATGTATATTTCTTTTTTTATTTTTGCTGCACTAATTATATGCTTTGATTTGCTTTTGGCGCCAAATTCTTAATGAATTCATTTCAATTTGTATCTGAAATTTAATGAATTCAATATGGCATCCATCTTTCTATCCCACAGACTGTCAAAACTTAGAGTAGAGTATCAATCTTATTCATTCTTCTATTCAAAAAGTTTGTATTTTACTCGGACTCTCTTTTCATTGGCCTTTTTTTAAATGTTTCTAAAATCCTAGATACTTTTTATAAAACTGTAGACACTCATAACTTTGGCAAAAAGTTTTAGATTTTTATATCGAATATTATTTTGTTTATTTTTGACCTCTAATTTGATTCTGTATCAAAATTTAAATATTATTTAAATTTTTTCCATCACTGTCTATTTTTTTTTTTATATTTTCCCCTTAACATTTTATTAAAAACTTTAAACTGTCATTAGTTTTTCAAAATTTAACCGATATTCTTGCGGAACTCATGAAACTAATGTTTCGGTTTTTTAAAAGTAATTAAGCTCTAAGAATTATATAGTTTAGTATTTAAATCTTAACCCATTTTTATTTAATCAAACTGTATCTTTAAAATTTTATAATATTTCTATAATAGACTTTTATCTTTTTCAAGTGCAATTATTAATAATTAACTGATATTTTTCTATTATTTCAGAGAATTCTTACTAAATGTTAATTGACTCCAATTCCGACTTATTTTTTAAATAATGAATGAATAATTGCATTCTATTATGGAAAATATGCGACTTTCGTATATTTTTCGATGATAAATCTAAGAACATTCATCAATTGATGGGATTTCGCCACATGATGATGAGCACGCTGAGCAGGATGAAAAAGAGGATAAAAAAGAGGATGATGTTGATGTTGATGATTTGACCTGAACTTTACACATTTAATTACTTAATTTCACGCAGTTTATGTGCCGAAAGCCAAGCCCAAAAAAAAAAGAGCAAAAACAAACCCAAAACATCCCTAAGGATTACAACAACAACAACAACAAGAGAAAATGAGGGAGCGTTGAACTGAAATTGAAACTCTTCTGGGGCGGGATGTTAACTTGTGGGATGTGCAGCATTAGAAGCCAACTGATGGAGAGAGGAGAAAGGCAGGAACAATGGAAGAATGGTGAGGGTGTAGTTGAGAGGGAGCGGGGGGGGTATTCGAGAGTTTAACAAGGGGGGGTGTGGCATGAGACGAGTGTTGACGCTTAATCGTGACTTTTAACGCTGCATTAAGGGGTAAAGCTGAATGCTTGGCATTAGGGTGTCAGACATAGACACAAGGGGCAGAGAAAGAAGAAGAGGAAGAGTCAGGGGCAGGGGCAGAATTACCTGGGTGCGACAACACAAAAAAGCATCTGCACTCAAAGCAACTATAACTGAGTAACTATAAAAAAATATAATTTTCACAACACATGTAAGAAAAGCTAGCTTTCAAAGAACAAAGATTTAATACCCTTGGAAAAATAACCATTTAAAAAGAATTTAATACAAAGTAACATATATTTAGTTATTCCAAATCAAACTGTCTTTCTTTATTTACTTAGTTGAAATACTTTGAAATTGAAAAAAGTTGTTTCTACAAAACTTAAATCTGAAATTATGTATGGTAGCTATATGATATAGTAGTCTGATTTAAAAAAAAAAATGGGTCTGAATTTATAAGAGATTGTTGAGATTGTTTAAGAAATTACTAAGATTTTCATTATAAAAGTTGATATAGCGGTCCGATGTTATTCAAATTTGGTCAGAATGTAGAAGATAATGCCATAACAACAATCTGCGAGTTTGCTAAAATATCTCCAGAAAAAAAAAAAATTCCAAGTAATCTAATCTATTATAATTCTATTGTATTATATTATAATCTATTGTTTCTATGGCAGCTATATGATATGGTAATTCAATTAACTCAGTTCGATTAAAAACAAGCGGGAAAGGCTATAGTCGAGATCCCGACTATATGATACCCGTTACTTACTTTAATATATTGAAAAGTACTTTAAAGAAAATACTTGTTTTTCTCTGAAAACTTTAATTCGCCATAACTGTCGTTCTACATGTCCGATCTTGATGCGATTTAGTGGGATAATAGATAATGCTAATAGATAACGGTAATAATCACAAAAAACGTATTATCTTTAAAACTGTGGGTGTGGTGGTTTTTCGCGATTTGCGGGGGCGGATGGGGGCGTGGATTAAATTTGAAACAAACTTGATCTGCGTGAGGTATATATAAATCTGTGTGCCAAATTTGGTTACTCTATCTCTTTTAGTTTCTGAGATTTCTTTGTTCAGACTGTTTTTCGCTATTTGCGGGGGCGGAGGGGGGCGTGGCTTAAATTTGAAACAAACTTGATCTGCGTGGGGTATATAGAAGTCTTTTAGTGAAAGTTTGGTATCTCTATCTCTTATGGTCTCTGAGATCCTTTTGTTCATACAGACGGACAGACGGACATGGCTATATCGACTCGGCTGTTGATGCTGATCAAGAATATATATACTTTATGTGGTCGGAGATGCCTCCTTCTACCTGTTACGCACATTCCAACGAACACAATATACCCTTATACTTATTTTTTATAAGTAACGGGTATAACAATGCTAATCATGGCATCTTTATTATTTAATAAAAACAAATTATTTTTATTTATAGATTTATTTATTTAATTATAATACCCTCTGTTAGGGTATTAAAGTGACTTTAACTGGTATGGGAATTGCAATATGGACAGAGTCTGCTTTAGATATTTCTAGCCACAGTCTGTTTATTTCATCTAATTGTCTCTGCTTCTCTCTCTCTCTCTCTCTCTCGCTTTTCCCTTGTCTCCCTTTATCTAGTTGTCTGCTTAATCCCAGTGGATCTGACATTCAAATGCAGACTTATCATCTAATTGCATTTGGCACGGCAACAACAACAATAAATTCAATGTAATCTATGCGTATTCTGGTCTCAGCGCCAGACAACGACTGGCATTTTGGGGCATGCAGCAGTTGCAACAACAACAAACATCACGTTAACAACATTGGGGAAGTGGCATCTTCCGTTCAGCCGATAAACCCACAACTCGACCAGGAACTCCTTAAAGCCGTTTCCTCTTCGCATTTCATTTTCTGTTGCAGCTTTTTTTTTACGCTACAAAGCGTTTCTCATATATATACAACTATATATACCAAAATGCATCTACATTTATAATGAAAATGAAAACGAGATAAAAACGCAGAAATATGGGAAACAGTAAAAAAAAGAAGAAAAATGTAATACAAAAATCACATAAAATGCAAAAGGGGCGAGCAATTATCACGTGCAAGCCATGAAACTGGAGCCAAAATCAGAGAAGTTGAATAAAGAGAAGTGAGGAGCAGCAAGAAGAAGAAGAAGACGAAGAAGAAAAAGTAAGAGGTAATCGTAATGCAAAGATTACCAAATCACATACCAATATCTCAAGGTGTCTACGAAGCTAATTGAAATGTAATTAATCAAACGGAAATATTATAAGATATAATAATTGTATATACATACGTTATAAGATGTGTTTTGATATAGGATAAGAAATGAAACACCATATATTATTGGATTTTGACAGCTAAGAAAGTTAACATATCTTTGATTAAAAAGTGGTTTTAAAGCTTTTAAGACATGTATATATTAAGTATGGATTCATACGCGTATCTGTATATATGGATATAGATATAAATTCCACAGATACAAATGTAAATAAAGATATAGATTTAATAACAATTATGTATAGATCTATAAATTTAGGTGCCTATAAATGGATTTGATTTAGTTAATTTTGTAACGATCGATTTTATTTTAGTTGACTTAACTTATATCGATCTATATTTATTAATTTTTAAAAGTAACAGGTATACCAAATTTCTGCAAAATCGATCAACATTTACTTGAGTTCTGATAGTTTGGTTGACTAGAGAACTGATTGTTTTAAACTTTTCTACAGGTATAGGTATCATAATGGACATTCATGTGTGTTTCAGAAGTAAGTACTTGAATTTATAGCGCTACGATCCTAATCAAAAGAAGAATTAACGAATTCTACATTTCCACTGTATAGAAAAATCACAACATCTTAGGAGTCTTGGCTCTTTTCTCCCTATTTTTCTTAACTCTTATGCAGAGGATAAAGAGTTCATTAAGTTACTTAGTATATCCCCAATTTTTCAAGCTCTCAATTCAAATGTAGATATGGAATTTCCCACAATTGGGCGTTAGATTTTCCCACGCAACGCTTTAGGTAACGCCAAACTTATCATTTGGAGCTTTGCCCACCCGCATGGAGTAGTGAAAAGTGAGTAGTGAGTAGTGACTGGTGAATATCAAGTGATGAGTATGTCGAGTGCTACCAAGTGTTCAGCTGATAAGAAACGAGACTCATAAAGGTAGACTCTTTCACCCTCGATTTCCCGCTGCTCGCTTGTTTCTCGCCGTCTACCGATTCTCTCTCCAGCTACTTCTTGAAAGGTGCTGCGTGGATTTTTCCCGCCATTTGCTCAGCGAAGCGAAGACAAGCGTCAAGACACAGTTGTTTGTCCGTTGATAAGACTTTAGACCTCAGACCTCTGACATGGCCTGCTGAGTCTCTCTCTCTCTCTCTCTCTCTGTCTCTCTCTGTCTCTCTCTGTCTCTTTGTCTGTCTGTTGTGTAACGGCTGCATTGAGAACGTGGCTTATTAAATTGAATGCAGGGAATGCAGGACATCGCGGTCACAGGACATTTGGCTTGATGTCTAACTCTTCCAGCTGACGTTGGCTCGTTCCAAGCCAGATTAGAAGCCAGAATCATCAACTGGATCACTCAAGCGTTTTCCCCCTTCGAAGCAATAAGTAAGTAAGTGTGTAAGTTGAAGAAGCACCGCAGAATTACACCCTGATCAGTTGTTGGCCAGCTGCACTTGGTCATCTCTTTGCCTCTCTCTCTCTCTCACTCTTAGTCATGGTCTCTTTCTTTCATTTCTGGTAAGTCAACAATTGTCATCTTGATAATATTATTGCATGTGGGTTGCAATCATTTACAGAGGGTCGTCTCAAATGAGAGGGTCGCTGCTTGCAACTTGCTACTTGCAACGGTCTCTAAGCTGCTTAGCTTCTTCTTACCTCTCCTGTCCCCCTCCCCTCTCACTCCCCCACTTGAGACCACACCTGACCTCTCAGATAGCGGGCAGATTACACTACTTTACCCTACGCTACCATCATGCCACAGCAGCCCCGAGAGAAAGACTTAAGACACATACGTGCCACAACATCTGTGACCAAAAAGACGCTCGAGTTTGGCTTCAGGGTAGAACACAAACAACAACAACAATCACATTGAAAGATCAAAAAAAAAAAAAAGAAAGGTAAACTTTCGATATGCCGAAGATTTGATACTCTTGTATTCCATTCTATGCGATTAAATAAGATGATTAAATGATTAAGACAGCTAAAGAAAATAAAAAGTTTTTGAAATTTATAATATATTTTCCACCGATAATTCCTATTTGCAGCTATGTCATATTGTAGACCGACTTTATATAAATTTCTTTCGAATTATAAGACTATATCAAATAGACAATCGGTTTTTCATATAAAAATCTTATTTTCAACTGATCGTTCCTATGGCAGCTACATGATATATTGTACCGAATCAACGAATCAAATTGGATTCAGAACTTATAAGACAATACCCAATGCATAATCTGTGAGTTTTCTTCCAATAGCTCAAAAAACAACAAATTTTTTCATATATAAAAAAAGGTTTTTAGTTAACCGATCGTTCCCATAATACTTAATAGTATTATGGTAAGTATAATACTTAATACACAATCTGTTAAAATGACAGGGAATTCTCCAGAAATATGACAATTATGGTTACTATTTGTTATAAAGTTCCGATCCAGCCAGTTTCGACATATTTACTGTCTGTAGCTAATGTCGGATCAAGAGTCTATATAGTTTATTGATACGTAACACATTTCCAGACAAAACTATAAGACCCTTTGCAAGAGTATTTTACAAAAAATGTCATGTGGGTTCAACGACGACCCTGCATCGGTGGCAAGCGGGGCAAGCGGGCACAAGGGGCACGAAGGGCACGCGGGGCACGTGTCCTCTCAAGCGCGAAACGTTGCAAAGAAACGAGGCAAATAACTAGACAAATGCGAGTCGATGCCACGTGAAGATGCCACAACATCAACTCGAAAGTCGAACTCGACCTCCATCCACTTTGCAGACCTCGGTTTCGGTATTCGACATTCGGCATTTGCAACCGATGCGATGAGCACTTCTTCTTGTAACGTCTGTACCAACTTCTATAGCAATACTCTTCGTATACACTTAGAAAAAATAAGAATAGTATATTTGTTACCAGTACTGATAACGGAACCGAAAGAACATAAACAAAAAAAAAAGCAACCTTTTACCGAAATAGTTGTTTTGGAACGATTTGATGTTAAGGGTCCCCCCTTTGATATTTTTAAAACTGAAAATTTAAAATCTCATATCTTCAGTGTTAAGCAACTCCGTACATCGTATTTAGTATAAAAATAACACTTTAAACTTGATTCTGAGAGGTTTAATTTTTTTGTAAAAAATCATGGGAAATTGAACAAAAATGTTGACTTGTAAAGTTGCTAAATTCAAAGTCTGACCAACTTTAAACTGACATAACTTTATCAAAATTCGACTGATTTTCAAGCGGAATGTCATTTTGATCATTATTTGGTCTCTAAATTTATTCAATATTCAAATTTTAATAAATTTGGTAAAAAAAAAAAAGAAAATTGACCCCTCGATCTAGTACAAAGTATACTTTCGAAATTGAATCAGGTCTAAATTTCGCTAGTGACGAAAGCAGCACGAAGGTTGGGAAAGGCAACAAGCAATATATTTACATAAGTCTCCTAATTTTTGAAATCATGTTTATCCTGCCCAAATTAAGTTTGTAGGTTCTCAAAATATAGTCTCTATTGATATAATCCATCCATAATATTTTATTTCAGTGTATTTTTCCTTAGTTAACTCGCTCTCTTCTTCTTTATTCGTCTTTCTTCCTCCCTCTCTTTATTTGTTCCTCTCTGTCACGTAACCTGCACTTCCGGCGCTGCGGTTGACTGTGTTCCTACCCGTTCCTTGACTTCATCAACATCAACATCACCATCATCATCATCTTTTGTCGTTCTCGACTTTGTTTTCTTTAATTGCTCTCTACACTCCACACACACACACACACACACACATCTCAACTATCCTGTCCCGCAGGTTTTCCCTTAATTTCTTACGTTTCCCGCTCTATCCCTTTATTGCAATGGACTGACTGTATATATATTTTCCTATTAAATCGAAAGAACCCCGAATTAGATTAAGAAGTCATGCACATGTCTTCGATTGCATTCGACCCGCAATGGGGACACTTTGGGCCATGGCCAACAGCCGGTTAAAGGGGATAATAACTGTTGACTCCTCTGTCTAATTGATAACCTTAGACATTATCCAGCTGGTGCCAAAACCAAATCTATTAACTAAATAGAATAAAATTCTTGAATTTGCTTGTCAACATTTTTTATTGAATTCTAACTGAGAGACAGTGGATTGAAGAACTAGAGATAAGGTATTCTAATATAATAAATGCAAATTTTATTTCTTATCAAGCTAAAGAGAAGATCCAAACGTTCTTACTACCCCAAGATAAAGAACAGAAAATATAGTCTAATTAAAGAATTCCATAGGCATATTAAACTTTTAGAGATGCAAAAGAGTGTATTTGGATTGGATCTATCGTAAGATAAACTTCAGGAATCCATGCAATTTTTTGTTAACCATAAATTCTCTTAGAAGATTTTGAAATAGATACAGAACTTTTAAGACAGCCGAAAAGCGCAAAAAATACATAAAGATTTGGAATTCAAACAATTTAGGACATTAATTGAAGACTTTGAAAACTTATAGAATTCCCTGGGATTTTCGCCATTCGTAGAATTTGTAAGAGACCAGCTTCTAAAAGCAAGAACATACATATTAAGTATTTGGTTCTTACATTAAGATTATTTTATGTATAAAAATATAAAAAAAAAATCATTTTTATTTTTTGACTTTAATTTTAAGAACATTTATTCTTAAAATAAGAACTTGGTCTTTTTTAAATGTTCTGAAAACCAAGATGTGTTCACTTAAATTAAGAATTTTATTGTTCTCGACGCATATTTTAGACCAAAAATCTTAGTTCAGAGAGCGAAATCTTGATTTTAGAACATTTCTTTTTATTAGTGTATCATCTTAGAATAACTTCAGTAGGGGAAGTACCCCTGCTCATTATAATACCATCATAAAAGGACAGTTGCAGTTGCAGAGAACCTAATGACAGCCTGCTGATCTCTTAGAGATAGCCAGATCGGGGGCATTGATCAGATGCTGCCACTCGTGCCACACCGAGGCAGGGGAACACACAGTACAATGAACCTAGCGGTGAGAGCAGACACATTGCATTATTGTGTTGGCCAGTCATTTGGGCCCTATTTAATAGGGCTAACAGGTGCAGTTAGCAGGCAGGCAGTCAGTCAGGCAGTCAGGGAAGAGACCTGCACCGCGCGGATGTTGCAGTAGTTTAGGTCCTTTTGCATCCTTGCAACAACATCATCAAGTGGCAAGAGTCGCTTCGCATCGCATCGCATCGCATCGTATCGTAAATAAAACGAGACACAGGACACGTGCCCCTGTCTCGATTCCTTTGGCTCATCTAAAGTTGCCCCTAACCGCTGTGTTTTTTGGGCTGCCCCATCTCGGGCAACAACTGCAACATCATGTGTTGCAGGCATCATTCGTGTTACCTGTTACCGTTTTTCCATTTACCATTTAACATTTGCAGTCAAGCTGCAAGCTGCATTTTGCCATCGTCTCTCACTCTCTCTCTTGACTCGTGCCGCTCCCTAATTCCGCCTGCCTCCTGCCTCCTGCCTCCATTTCATCCTGCTTCTCCCTTGCGAGATCGCGTCGGTTGTGCCGCTTTGTGGAGCCCCAAGTTAGCGCGTGGCAAGGACAGCCAGCTGAGTTGTTGTTATAGTCTCTGTATCTTTGCTGCCGCTTTATAATTAACTTGACGATCAGTTTGTGTCTGACTCTTATGCTTCTTCTTCGACTTTTTCTTGCCCCTTACTTGTTGCAGCATCCATTGGCAATAGCAGCTGCCCATTTGATCAATTCTTCAGTTGATCTTGCAGCTTATTGAAGCCAAGGTTAAAGCAGCTGATCTTCCAGACAGTTGATCTTTTAAAGGATATTCCATCAAGCGATCAGTTGATCAAAACATCCCAACTGATCAGTTGATCTTCTAAAGTCTTCAAACTTCCATGATCCTCTACAGAAAAAGCAAGACTTTGATTTAGTGATCAGTGATTTAGTCGATCTGCAGTAGAATTCAAAATTAAATCCTTCTACTTGGTTTATCAGTTTCTTGGGAGTAATTTAATGCAATTATTTTATTAGTTGATCTTTTGCAGAGTTTAATCGTAAGTATTTTAAGTGGTTAGATCGTTTTCTAGATGCGTATTTTAAAGCAATTGATTAGTTATTCAGTGGATCCTTTAGAATAAGTCTAAGCAAATAATCGAATGAACAGTTGACCGTCAAAACTCTTGACAATTGTCGAACTGAACTATCGTTTTCATAAAGTAATCCATTTTTAGACTCTCTCGCGATTCTTACTGGAACAACTGATCACAAATCCAGTCAATTTTCTATAGTTTTTAATTGTAAATTTTTTTTTATTTCCTTGGAAAGTGTTTCAAAGAAACTAAGAAGTGATTCCACAACCATAATTAAAGTTGTGTCCGATTTTCCTGTTATTTAATATAGATTTTCTGTCTTCGATATCCTTACAGCGGTCGATTTGATATTTAATTTAATGACGAAGATATTTAATAATCTTATAAGTCAATCAATGGAATGGAATGAAACAGGGCTGTTTTGCAAATCCTTTAGACAGAGAAGCAAAATAAAGATTGACTTCAAATGAAACTATTCAAATCCTTTAGACAGAGAAGCAAAATAAAGACTGATCTTAAATTAAACTACGCATTAATTAATAAATAGATTTATAGATTTTCTCAATCTTCTCCCATTTCTCAGACTGACTAAAAAATCTAAAAGTCCCTTAGACAAAATTTGCTCTTAAGCTCAAATATTCTAGACAGATTTCAAGCCAGCTGATCAATTTAACAAGATTTAAGCTTCAGTAAATTGTCGATTTTTCACACCTTTTCGATCTTTTCACATTTTGATGATCATTTAATGGGGGATCAAACAGATCTTAAACTGCAATATCATGCTCTGCAGACAGACAGACAGACAGACACATCATTTGGCCAATTACGCATCCAATTATGACTAAATAGACGCACCTTTTATGGTTTTTTTTTTGGTTCCTTTTAGGTTTTTTTTTTTTGAGTAGTCCTGAACTCGCCCACGCCCCGCTTGACCCATGGAAATCATTGCGTAACTAGGCGAGTCGTTGAGGAAACAGATAAATAACTACAAGAAAACCAGAAAGAAGAAAAAAGACGAAAAAAAAAAAAAAGGAGCAGCTCATGAAACATCTGCCGAAAGAAGTCAAGGGATCGACCCTTGGGCCAATCTGTCGACAGCAACTGGCGTAAAAAATGCGCTGCGAGGGTTGTGCTCACACCTTGAAGCAACAAGGGAGGGGGGGGGGGGGGAGAAGAGTGTAGAGTGTAGAGAGTAGGAGAATTGAACTCAACTCGACTCAACTCGACCTGAGGCTTAATCAATACCCTGCCATAAATCAGTAGAAACTAACTGAGTGTATCGAAACGAGCCCCATTCCTCAATGTGATTCTTCTCTCTTTCGTTGCTCCGCTTCTTCTTGCTCTCCTTTCCTTAGCTCGTGCCTTTTTAAACTGGGCCAACACATCTGAGGCGACCGCAAAAACAAATTAGGACCAGTTTTGAAGCCAATGACCTGGTTGGAGTCTCCTCGCTGCAGCTGCGATCCTTACACACCACACACAGCAAACAGCTCAATTCCTTTCATTCTCCTGCTCCTTTTTCCAATCAAGTGCAAGGACCTCTTTCAGTTATTAATTACATAAAGTAGCGAAAGCAAGTCAAAGCCCAAAGCCAAACAAACCCATAAACTAACAACAAACTAGTAACATTAAGACAGCATACTCTTCTCTTTACCCACACCCATCTTTTATTCTTCGTCCTGACAACCCCCCTTTGACCCCCATACCCTATACGAATTCCCCTCTGCAAATACCACAAAAGAGCGTTCGCTGTCGCGTAAATATTTACAAGAGCAACAAAAAACACACGCTATAAAAAAAAAGCGTGCCAATAGCAAAAATAACAATCATCGCACGATATCAGTGACTCAACCCCAAAAAGAAACACCCCCCAAATCAGCCCAAGCGTGAGAAAGCCAAAGCTAACCTCAAATACAATGTAACATAACCTCAAAATTGTTTCGATGATTTCCCTGAAACAATTAAGTAAATGATTCATATTTATCTATGATGTTTCGTACTAGTACATTTTTAAAAAAGTACTTGCAAATATTTACAAGTGATGATATAAATTTGTATGAAATGTAACATAACCTCGAAACTGTTTAAATGGTTTCTCAGAAGTAGTTAAGTTCATGATTAGTAAAGTAATGGTTCAGGAAATGTAGATATATTTGTGTATTATATGATATTTTTAGTGATAAATTTTTTAAATAACGCTTAGAAATATTCTAAAAAATTTATTTATGAATAAAATGTAACATAACCTCGAAATTTCAGAAATATTTTAAGCTAAGATTAGTTAAAAAAAGGAATGTATCTGAAACAGGGAATCAAACCGAAACAAATATCGGTTCCGGTTTCGGTTCCGGTATACTTCCCTAATTTGAAATATAGATATTTTTTGATATTTGAAACTTAAAAAGTTTCCAGATAATACATAGTTACTTAAGTAATAATTAAGATAATAATAATGTTTAACAAAGAAATATTTTAATATACATCATATTGTGCAATTATATTCTTTTTTTATACCTCCTGGCACATCTTGGAATATTTTGAATAACTTTCAATGCACATAGTTTCAAAAATATCTGTTGAAGTAAGAAAACATTTTAGGAAATTCAGGTATTCGAAAGGTTTTTATGGTATTCCTTGATTCTACACGACCTGTCAATTTCATTGCATGGCGTTCCAATTCCATTTCATTTCATTCCTGTTATCTGTTCAACTCTAACCACCTCCTTTGGCGCCCCCTGGCGCCCATTTTTCTTCTCCTTTGTGTCCTTCTCCTGCGCACGCTTTTTATTTGTATAGCAAAAGAGTACAACAACAAATAGCAACAAAAACATGTACGGAAACTTTTGCGATGGGCGGAAGCCCAAACAAAAAACGCCCAACGATTGTGCGGGTGTGTGTGTGTGTGCGTTCAGGTGAGTGTGTGTGTTTGTGTGTATCTTATAGATACTTTTGCTAACCGCAACTAGCACGAAATGTACAGCTGCCTGGCTGCTGCTGCTGGACACGAATATCGATTGATTCTACACATTTATACACACACTCACACACTCACACACACACACACATACACACACACACACATCCGGACAGTTATAGCAAATAGTTTTCTTTCACATTCTAAAGCTGTTCTGAAATCTCATACATAATTAAATGTCGCTAAAGTATGCAATCTAAAAAGTAAATCGAAATTGAGGTGAAATTGAAATTGAGAACAACTTTCAATTTTTCCCCAATTAGAACATATATATAAATAGTTTACAAGAGTTACGCATCTCAACGAATTTTCATTTTAAATGAATGTTATTAAATATTTTTTTAATTTTGATTTCAATTATTATTTAAATACTTTTAATTTTGACTTAATTTTAAAATATGCTATTTTAAAATAATTGTAATTTAAGCTGCAAAAAACTTTACTTTTATTTTGATCGCCATCAATCATTTAAATATTTTTAATTTTGATGTAAATTTTAAGTATAATATTTTATTTGTAATTTAAGCTGCAATAAACTTTATATTGTAGATTTAATGTCACAAATAATTTTTTCTTTTATCTTAAATATTTTTTTATATTGTATCGTTGAATTGCATTAAATATTTAAATATTATAATATCTAATATATTTTATTGAATGATTTTTAGAAAGCAAAGCCATATTGCAATTGAGAACAGTTAAATACGCAGACTTTTAACAGACACTGTGCCACAGACATGTGTGTACAAAAAGGGAGGCCATCCAACTGGGAGAAAGGGCGAGGAGCTAGAGAAAAGGGGTGGGAGTGAGAAGGGGAAACGGAAATGCCGCAGCGTCAGGCAGTGAATGTCCATTGTTCCGATGACATTTGCCATTCAATAGCTAGCGCCATCTAGCGGGGGAAACCGTAAGAAATAACCAACTGTCTCTCTGTCTTTTTAGTATCTTTCTCTCTCTATCTCTCTCTCTCTGTCGCTCTCTCTCTGTCGCTCTGTCGTTGTGTGTGCGCACTCATGCATATATCCTGCGCCCCGTTATCGTCCTTAGGGTGGACACCCTGTCACAAGGCTGAGCCGAGGATTGGGAGATTCAAGTTACACACCTGCACGTGGCAAGGGGAGAATGCAACGGCAACGGAAGCGGCAACTGGACACAGAAGGCGTTGCACATTTTAGATGAGTTTCAGTCAAAAAATAATCAATACAACCCTCAACTCCCTCTCTTATTATCTCCCTCTCTACACTTCTTCCCTCATTCATCAATTTAAATCGCGCGATAACAAAATAAAAAGTTATATTATTTTTGCAACTAGAAATTAGTTAATTAAAAAGCTTAAAAGAAGAAATATTTAGAGATTTCGAAAACTTTCGAGAACTTTCCCAGTTTTTTTTTTTACGTTTTTTTTTTAACATTTTCATTTTTTTCTAAGCAGCATTCCGTCATCTCTTCAGTTTTCGAAAGAAGCTCACTTGTTTTTACCATTTTAAATAATTAATATAACTAAGAAAATGATAATTAAGAAAGTTTTCAGAAACCTTTCCAAATTATTTGATCCCTCTCATATTTTTCACTATTCCAAAAAAGCTTATTAATATATAAATAAATAAATTCGCTTTATAGTTGATAAAGTAAAGTAAGCAAATAATTTAAAGTTGAAGAATATTTTGGGAATTTAATCGCATAAAAAAAGAGTTCATCATTTCACAATGCGACTAAAATTTTCAATAAATAATTTAAGGAGCTAATCAAAAAAAATATTATTAAAAAAAAATCTAAATAAATAAATAAATAATTGGGTATAATTCGAAAGTTTTCACTTTAGCTGAATTAGTTTTCAAAACCCAAATCGAAGTAAATAAATGATTAGAAATTAGGGAAGTTTTTTCATTCTTCCTCTTTCTAAAATGCCAGCTTGTTCATAAAATAAAATTTATTCGCACAAAAAAAAAGAGTTAATCATTTCACAATGCGAACAAAATTTTCAATAAATAATTTAAGGAGCTAATCAAAAAAAATTTTAAAAAAATATATTTAAAAAAAAAAGTCTAAATAAATAAATAAATAATTGGGTATAATTCGAAAATTTGAACTTTAGCGGAATTCGAACTTTAGGCCACAAATCTGAGATTTGTGCGCTTGCGTTGTCCAAAGTCGCCGCTGCGTCGCACTTGGGAAACCTCGACGGGAGGAAGAGGTGTGGTCTGGTCTCCGGCAGCGTCACGTCCCAGGATATTCCAGAAGGGACGCGCTGTTGTCGTCGGTGGATCCTTGTTGATGTAGATGCAATTGATGATGGGCTCATCGCCAAAATATTGACGGCGATTCAAGTTATTCAGGCGATTCCTGTTGCGACGACGACGACGACGTTGCAGCTCCTGGCGGCGACGCTTCTCCTTCTGCTGCTGACGGCGACGCTTCTGTGCCGAGGATTGCGATTGGGATGCGGATTGACCTGGACGACGTCGCTTATAGCCGCCAATGGGGCGGGAGGAGGAACTGGAGCTGGAGCTGGGACGACGACGCTTGTTGTTGTTGTTGGAGACACTTTGACTTGGCTTGGACTTGCGCTTGTTCTTCTTCTGCTTCTGACGCTTGCTGGGATTGGTTTTGCGCTTGTTGCTCACACTGCTGGCCGGACGCTTGCGTTTGACCGTTGAAGAGGAGGCGGAGACGGAGCCGGAGGAAGCGGAGACGGAGACGGAGCCGGAGGAGGAGCTTACGGAACTGGCACTGGGTTTCTTTGCTGGCTTTCTCTTGTCAGCTGAGATTCCTGCTGCTGTTGCTGCTGCTGCTGCGCTGCTCTGCTGCTTCCTCTTCACCTGCTGCTCCTTGAGCGGCTCCACTTCCAACTCCTGCTCACTGGGACGCTGTTTACGCTTCTGCTGCTGCTTCTTCTTGACCCTTCTCTTGGCTGGCTCCCGACTTGGCTTACGGCGCTTCATCGTCTTCCTTTTCTTGTCTCCCTTTGTGGGCTGATTGGGCTCATTGATCACGGGATGCACATCGCTATCGTCCGTGCTCCAAATGGCCGTGGTGCTCAACGGACTGTCCTCGGTGACAAAGTGCTCCTGCTCATCGTAGAAGCCAACACCGCCATAGTAAAAGTACTCGGCATCTTCATCCTCGTCCTCATCCTCGTCCTCGTCCTCATCCTCCTCGTATGCCTGTGGCCAATATTGCAGCTGCAGTTGCTGTGCTTGTTGTTGTGGCAGTTGTTGTTGTTGCTGTTGTTGTGGCTGCAGCGGCTTCAGCTCGAAGACGGCATGTGTGCTGGGATTCACTTTGGGCGGCTGCTCCGACTCCACAACCACAATGCCCGCATCTCCGCCGACCTGGGCATGTGTTGCCGCATTGGCCACCACACTGACACCTTGTGGCAAGCTCGCTGGCAACGCAAATGTGGCAGCCACAAGATTCGTTTGTCCCTGCAGTTGTTTCTGTTGCTCCAGCTTTTGTGGCGGCAGCTCCACCACCTCATCATCCTCCTCTTCCTCTTCCTCTGCGGCATCAGCTTGCTCCTGATCCTCCTCCTCATCATCATCATCATCCTCCTCCTCATCATCCAGTTGGAAGGCGGTCAATGCCACATAACGACGCTTGTTACTCTGCTCCTGATCCATCACAATTGTCTCCCGATGCTCTGGAGCAACTGGCATTGCACCCAGATTCAATTGCTGTGATGTGACAGTGACTCCGGCTCCGGCTCCGGCTCCGGGTCCGGGCAGTGTCATACTGCGACTGGCACGCTTTCTCCGTGTTACCACACACTGGGATTTACTGCCACTGCCATTTAATTGTCTACCCTGGATATAGAAACGTTTCAACTCGTACTCATCGCCATTCTCGTCCACCTCGATCTTGGTTTCTCCTTGGGCCAAGGCCAACCAGAGTAGCACAGCGAATAGCGACAACACGCAACGTTTCCTCATCTTTCGATTCAAACTGAACCTCCAGCTGCTGTGGCTGCCACTTATATTAGCTCGCTGCGGACCTATTGACCCACAGTTAATTGCCAAAAAAAAAAAAAAAAAAAAAAAAAAAAAAAAAAAAAAAAAAGCGCTGCTACGATCTGCATTATTCATCAGGCATCGATAGATCGGGCCAACACATAGAATTCACAGATAAATATTCATAATTTCTTTGTAAGAACTCGTTTTCGCCAAAAAAAAAAAAAAAAAAAAAACTTTCTGCCTTTTTTGTTGTTGTTGTAATGAATCGAATGAATCGCTCGATCGCTCGATCGCTCGCTCGTTCGCCTATGTTGGGGTCAATGGTCAATTAATAACCCCCAGAAATCCACTAGCACACCATATAAAGCGGAAGAAAGTTTTTTGGTCAAAGGGCCAAAGCAATCGACCTGGCTCAAAGTCTGTATCTTTGTCATATTCGCTAATCTATGGGCAAAATCACCACCAAAATCGCTGACTGACTGCAAAATACATTCAACTAACCATCGAAAGTTTTCTAAATATGTTTATTAGCGTTTAGGCTGGAATCGGTTAATGACTAGCGCCCCACGTTGGGCGCCCATATGAAGAACTATGGCAAAAAAAAATTTACAGCAATGTAAAAAAAAGCAGAATTAAAATAGAGGTCAACTAATGTAAAAAATTACATTCCTTAAAGAAATCGGTCAATATTTGTCAAAGTTATAACAGTTTGAAATATTCGAATAGGCCTCGAGTGTAAAGTATGTATGAAAAAATGGTCAGTGTTGTGAAAAAATTGTATTTTCAAATTTTAATGCAGAATCAAAATAGACACAAAAAATTTAAAAAAAATATATATATTTCGCAAGGAAATCGTTAAAGATTTTAAAAAGTTATGATAGTTTGAAGTTTACGAAAAGTGTCTAGGTCAAGGTATGAAAAAAATTACCAGTGATATAAAAAAATTTAATTTTACAATTTTGGTGCAGAATCATTATAGAGGTCAAATAATTATAAAAATGTCATTCTTTATTGAAATCGGTCAAGATTCGGCAAAGTTATGACAGTTTAAAGTTATTCAAAAACTGTCTAGGAGAAAGTACGGAAAAAATGATAACTAATGTGAAAAAATTGAATTTTTCAATTTTAATGCAGAATTAATAAGGATTAAAAACAATGATACAAATGGCATTTCTAAATGGAATCGGTTAAGATTTTGCAGAGTTATGCCAATTTGAAGTTTTCGAATAAGTGAAAGTTATTGAGAACTAAACACTGCAGTGTTAACAACTCATAGCTTATCCAATACAGAGTATCTCCATTTATAATACTTTCTTTTGCTTTGGGCGCCCCACATTGGGCGCCCGAAGTGTTAAAAATTATTAAAAATTTCAACCCTGCAGCATTTCTGGAGAAAAACGATTAGTAATACGCGAGAAGTTGCTGCATGAATCACAGATACCCTGTAGCGTAAAAAATCTTAAAGAAATTTGGTATTAAAAAAAAATGTTAGCTCTAAAATGCGATTGATTTAAATATACAAAAGTAAAAAAAATATAATTAATTAAATTGTAGGGGAGTTTCTACGTGCATAGCAATTATTATAACAATAACTATACTAAATAATAGAAAAAATATCTACATAAAAGGAGCAAATCCTGAGTTTATAGTTACACTCTATATTAAATATACATATTAAACTTTTTATCTTTTAATCAGTTTTCAGTCCTAACTTATATAGTTAAATAGAATTTATTTTAAAAAAATCTTTTCATTTCATTTTGAAATTATGTTACTTTATTGTAAAATAAATCAATACTATCAAAAATTAGCTTTAAATAATTTAATAAATACTTGACCAACTGAACTTAATTCTAGATGTTTAAGCTTTTTATAAGCCCCATTTGACATATTTAACAGCTTACAGGGTATAATTTCAGTGGAAGAAGGAAAGCGAATTTGACCTATGACAGCAAATAAATATCAATATTAAAAGATTTCTACGAGCTGTCGAAGCTAGCGACACAAACCGCAAAATTTATACGCTTATAAACAATAAAAAATATTATATAGGAATATGTAAATCAATTTGTAAAGATTAACCAGAGAAAAAAAAGAAGTAAAGCTTAAAATAGAAACATAAATCAGGGCAAATGCCGCTAAATTTGACCCCAGATTCAAGACAGAAACGGAGATTGAAACTTGAGAGTAGAGACTATAGACTAGAGACTAGAGACTAGAGACTAGAGACTGTAGAGACTGTAGAGACTGTAGAGACTGTAGAGACTGTAGAGACTGTAGAGACTGTAGAGACTGTAGAGACTGTAGAGACTGTAGAGACTGTAGAGACTGTAGAGACTGTAGAGACTGTAGAGACTGTAGAGACTGTAGAGACTGTAGAGACTGTAGAGACTGTAGAGACTGTAGAGACTGTAGAGACTGTAGAGACTGTAGAGACTGTAGAGACTGTAGAGACTGTAGAGACTGTAGAGACTGTAGAGACTGTAGAGACTGTAGAGACTGTAGAGACTGTAGAGACTGTAGAGACTGTAGAGACTGTAGAGACTGTAGAGACTGTAGAGACTGTAGAGACTGTAGAGACTGTAGAGACTGTAGAGACTGTAGAGACTGTAGAGACTGTAGAGACTGTAGAGACTGTAGAGACTGTAGAGACTGTAGAGACTGTAGAGACTGTAGAGACTGTAGAGACTGTAGAGACTGTGGAGACTGTAGAGACTGTAGAGACTGTAGATACTGTAGAGACTGTAGAGACTGTAGATACTGTAGAGACTGTAAAGACCGTAGAGACTGTAGATACTGTAAAGACTGTATAGACTGTAGAGACTAGAGACTTTAGAGACTGTAGAGACTCGAGACTGTAGAGACTGTAGAGACTGCAGAGACTGTAGAGACCCAGACCAAAGATGGTTTTGCTCAATGGCGCAAAGTCTTAAGTACCTGTCTTTCCCCACCCTTTCTTGGGTAACCCATTCCCTTGGCCAATTTCGATTTAGCCATCATCAACGACATCGCTCGTTTGTCGTGGCCATTTGGCTGTCCACTCTTTTTGCATGCTAATGAAACATCATAAATTTCTCAGTCAGCCCAAAGAGCAGAATGCCTCTATAAAGTTGGACGAGCCCAACTTTAAGGCCTCCTCCTCCTACTCCGACTCCACCTCTTACTACTCCTACTCCTCCTTCTCAAGCTAGCTTGACAGCGAGATCAATGCAGACAGGCGCAGGGAGGGGTGGGGAGGAGATTGGAGGGGGGATTGTGGGTTTTTAGAGGCCCATTTTTATCAAGAAAAACTCAACAAAAGATCAATTGACAGAGAGAAATGTTGCGGCGGCTGCGCAACACTTGAATAATAATTGTGCACAGTGGCAGCAACAACAACAACAGCAACAAGAACAACAACAAAAGCAGGCCATTAAATTACAAACATCTTTAAGAGACCACAACAACAACAACAACAACAACAACAGCAACAGCAGCTTCTATTGGCGTCCATCCAGTTGATTTGGTATGGAGAAGGTGTCGCTCTGCTCGTCATTCAAGAAGCCCACAGGTCCAACTCCAACTCCAAGTCCAAGTCAAGTGCGTTGCGCGTGCAGACATGCAACAAACAGCAGCAGCAACTACAACAACAACAACAACCACAACAACAAGTGGCAACAGCAACCTCGCAACTTTTCTCGATCGTATCTTTTGTAATGTGAATGTAAGTAGCCACAGGGGCGGTATAGACAGCAAGGGGTAAAAGGGCCGGATACTTATATCTACACACACACACAGCCATACAAACAGGCAATAAGATAGCACAGTGAACTACAACAAACCGAATATTTTATACACTTAAATTCAAATTTCAACAGTTTATTTCTATAATAGCTATGTGTTATAGTCAACTGATTAGAATGAAGAAGAACAGAAACTGTGAATTTCGTTAAGATATCTCAAAAATATGAAAAAGTTTTTCATATAAAATCTTGATTTCCGCACGATTGTTCCTATGGCAGCTATGTGATATAGTACACATATACAGTATATGATATAGTGGACCGATTTTAGGCCAAATTTGTTTGGGATGTACAAAAAGATATTGAATAGACAATCTGAAAGTTTGGTAAAGAAAACTCGAGAAACAACAAAGTATATCACATTAAAAGTTAGTTTTGGAACGATAATTTTTATGAAACCAACAGAAACTAAAATTATTGAGGTGTCGTATAGTTTTGGGCAGGAGTGTACAAGATATACTGGACCAATTTGAACCGAATTTCGTCAGGATGCTAATAATAATATAAGATACTCAAGCTATGAGTTTGGTTAAGATAGCGCAAAAAATAAAAAAGTTTTTCTTATAAAAAGTTTTTTTTCGACCGATTGTTCCTATGGCAGCTATGTAATATAGTTGACCGATTTGAACATAACTTTATCAGAATATAAATAATAATATAAGATGCACAATCTATGAGTTTGGTTAACATATTAAAAATAAAAAAGACAAGAATTTTTTACTTACTCAACAGTTGAATAGTTTCGACTGATCGGACCTGGCTAAAATGCCTCAACATCATAATACTTCTCACTGCAAGGGTATTTAAATGTAGGCGGGCATTGTGTCTCAACACATATAAACTCACACACACACACTCATAGATATGTATGTATACGCCAGCACACGTGCACACTGCTTGCCATTGCATTTATGTACACATGTGCACTGCTTGGAATTATGAGAATTCAAAACGTTTAATTCAACTCCGCAGCAGCCAAAAACACTTGAACAATTAATTAAACACAATAAATCATACACACATATTTTGTTATTTCCATTTTCCACCTTGCATTGATATTTCAGCTCATTTGCATTGCACGCACTTCTTTTGTATGTTTGTTTGCTTGTATATCGATTGGCATCGATCAGTGGCGTAGTGTTGGTAAATGCAGGACAAACGGCAGTAAAAGTTGTGAGAAAGAGGAAATGCTGATTGATAAAAACATAATTCACAAGAACTTTCATTAATATACATACATATGTATATATATTGTGAGATCAATGCAAAAGAAAAAAAAAAAAAAACAAAGACTTGAATTGGTTATTGTTATTATTGTTGTTGTTGTTGACCACTTTCGCGTAGCGGGCACCAACGGAATTTATAATTAATTCATGCGTACAAGTTTTGCACACATACATACATACCTACATATACAATATATGTATGTACATACATATGTATTGACAAATCAATAAATTGAATATTTGCCAAAGTTTCTTTAAATGATATGCATGATTTGTGTTGTTGTTGTTGTTGTCATGTGGTATGTGCTAGCAACGGTAAATGCTTGCTTCTTGCTGCCTAGCAACAACAATTGCAGCAATTTACATCATTCCTGCATCACATACACACACACGCACATGCATGCATATTCTCTCTCATTTTGTTCGTATGTATGTATGTATGTATGTTGTGTAGTGTATGGGAGTCATAACAAGTTTCGTTGCAAGAAATCAATGCAGTTGCACCCAATCAGAATGCAACGACATACATACACACACACACACACACACGTTAACATGCAATGGGATGCTGCAGCATGCTAGCTCACTTGCACATACGACTAATGGATGCTATCTCGCTCCCCCTACCGCCCACACAATGCAGCTGCAGCAGCGACAAGATGGCGACCATACAAATTGCAGATTATGTGAATTATTTCTGGAAGCGTAAAATTCAATGTGTCACAGAAATAATTCGAACCGAATTTACAGTTATATGAATTGCATATTTTGCACTTGCAATTTAAATATGCTTCGCACGTTTCACTTAATTTATTTGCAAATATTGTTGTCTTGCAATCAAATCAACTGCTGCAATCCTCTCAACCAATACAGTGAAGGGTATCAGCGTTCCGAGTTAAACTGCTGTTAATTATGACTACTATTTTGGTGTAACACATTTTTAAAGTTTGAATTATTTGAGTTTCGCGCCTAGTGCGCTGCGGTATCAGTGGCGGCATCTATATGTCGTCTGGGACAACACATCAATTTATCGACATGCAACACTTTGCTTAACGAATGGCACAAAAGTTTCTGGGCTATCGGCCGACCGCCACAATCTGTCTACCGCTCAAAGCCAGAAATTGACACTTGGCGGGCAATTTAAATAAACAAATTAATTTCTTTAATTTGGCAAGAGAATTAATAAAATGACACAAATTAAAGTCAACATTAGATGAAACAGTGGTAAGAATTTAAACTACAAAATAAGAGAAATAACTAGTAAAAAAAAAGGAATTTACCAAATTGATCCAAATACGGGAATAGAGCCTTTTGCGAGAACTAAGGCTGCCACACTGTTTTTTGGCAGCCAAGGCTGCCACACGTTTCGAAACTACAGTTTTAACAACTCGTTTGGAAATGTTCGATATTTTGCGTAAAAATTTCAAAGTTAAACGAAATACCAACAATGTATTAAAGAATTTAGTTAATTAGTGCTTGAGAAGTGGCCACAATCATTTCAAATAGTGTACAATAACATCAACGTTACATAGCGCATCTGCAATTTGTAACGTTTTGTTCCCGTCGTACCAAAGAAAAAGAAAAAAAAAGAAAAAGAGACTCGGGAAGATGTGTCTATACTACGGCCTAAATGAATGAAATGTGAAATGTGTGTGTATATGTAGGCGAAGGCGACCAGTGCATATGTGTGTGTTAGTATGTGCATGCGTATTTGCCTCAGTATGCGTAGATGTGTGTGCGTGTGTGTGTCGTGCACACTGAAAGAATCAATAAAGGATGTGCTGTAGATTTTTGCAACTGATGAAGCAGCAGCGAAAAACAGCAACAACAACAACTGCTTGAAATTGTTGTGCAGGTGCAGCAACAACAAATTAAAAATATAAGTAAATAAATATATCAACACAAAAAAAAAACAACACACAATTGTAACGGTTAAACGCTGCAAAAATTTATATGTTTAAATGTAAAACAATTTGGTGAATTGTGTATTGCAAATATAAAAAGGACGAAAAAAAATTGCAAAAGTGTGTGTAGTGCAAAAACAACAACAACAAAAAGAAAAAGCAGTTGAACTAAGGGAAAGGAGAAGCAGTTGAAGAAGAAGAAACAGTTGAAGTTGAAGTAACTGCAAAACAGTCAATCAATTCAATCAATCAATCAATTCATCAGTCAGGCAAGCAAGCAGTTGAGCAAGCAGTGCAGCTGATTATCAACATGAAGTGCTGCATAATAATTCCTTTGATGCTGCTGGCAATTGCACGTAAGTAGAGAGTACTTTCTCCACCCACTCCTTCTCCCTTCCTCCTCCTGCACCACCCACTCCTCCTCCCACTCCACAGCTGTTCCAGCCCGCCCCACTTCACCCACTTGCTCTGTTAGCATTCGTGGGCGTGTCTGAATCCATATCAATTTATTAATCCTGATGTTGATTGCTGTCTCCCTTCGCCCACAGAGCACATCTCATCGGTGGAGGTGCACTTTGAGGCACCGGACAGCGGCTTCTTCCTGAAGCACGCACGCCAACCACCTGTAACACCTGAGATCGCCAACGTACAGACATCCTCATCACAGCCGCCGATCAGGACACGTTCGTCCTATGATTCGGTATTATCGCTGGATCGATTCACCGTCGTGGAGACAACACAACCCGTCTCCATCAGAGCCAGCTATGGTCCATTCTCCACCAAACAGACGGTGCCCGCTCGCTACATTGTGCCGGACACCATGGACGCCAATCAAGCCGGAGATTATGTCAATGTAAGTGGCAAATTCAATCTTCAAGTGCTTACATCTGTAATGTTAATCCTTGCAGAACTCCACGGCCACCTTGCTGGAACTGCAGCAACCGAATATGCATCTAGACATCTCGGCGCATTTGGTGCGCAGCACTGTCGCCCAGGATTCACCCGTTTTGCGTGTACTCTTCCATGCTGGCGCCGATCCTGGTGGCCATCTGCAGCGCCAGAAGGTGTGTGTACTGCTCCATGTGGCCATGGCCAATGAACAGCCGCTCAAGGGACGCTGCATGCCCGAGGGCGAGGATGGTGTGTGTGTGGCCGAGGTTGTCATCCCTCTGGGTTGGTGGCCCGCATTGCAAGCGCCCAGGCACAACAATCTTGGTGGCACTGGACAGGCAGCGTTGCCACCAAAGGTGCCACAACGTTATGCCCAGGTGTCGTATAGTGTGTTTGAGCCACCGCTAAGGAATCCGGAACAATGTGAGCCCAAGGTGCAGATTCAACCGTTGACGACATTCGCACAGGTACCGCTGCTGGCAGCCAAGACGGCGTTCAAGGAACTGCGTGCCGATGACTCCGTGACGTTCCTCTTGCCCCAACATCCATTGTATCCCATGTCCAAGTTGCATGTGCCCGTCTTTCTGCATCAGTATGCGGATCAGGAGCAACGTGTGGCCGCTTTTACGGTCCGTGCACGTGTCAAGGCCGGATTGCGGATAATGGGAGCAAGTGCGTCCAGTGATCAGTGGAGCATTAGCATTGAGAAGGAGAATCCCAAGCATACAACGGCCAGAGTGACGGCATTCCGCAAGGAATCTGACACATCCGCCAGCACATCCAGCATGGAGAGTCGCCAATCGTCCAACTACAGCAGCAACAACAACGAGGTCTATGAGGTCTTCTCCTGGCTCCTTGAGGTCGCCGACGATACCAATGATATACTCGATGGTGGCAAGATCGTCTGGTCCGTCACCCATGTCTATGATACGCCCAAGGATAAGGATTCATCGGAGCTAATTGCACCGGATGATACGAAAAAGCGACTGATTGCCAAGCTGGAGATCAACAAGGATGACATACAGGCGGTGTTGCCCATGGCTAAGATTTGGGAGGTGATGAACACGGCTGTCCTAACTGGACGACAGGTTGCCCAGGCCATGAAGGTCTTCATTGTCTCGCAGGCTGGCAAAGTGGCGGATGTCACTCTACAGAGCTCCTGCCATGCCGAGGACGAGAGCGTCATCAAGGTGCGACATTCTCAATATAGTCTCCAACTGTCTTCCATTGCCATCTCGAATCCTTGCAGGTTTCCTCATCATGCAGCTCCGTTTATGTGGATGGCTCCGAGCAACGTGGCTCCTCCAATGCCTCGGTTATTGTCAAGTATGGCACCTATGTGGGCGTGGCCAAGTTCATAGTCTGGATGCCCGAATTTCCGCTTGAAGTATACATATCCGATTTTCGACTGTCCCAGATCAAGGGATGGAAAGTAACCGACGACAATCATTATCTGTAAGTGTCGAATACAAAGTAACTAGTAGCGAGTAAAAACTGGCGAGTAGCGAGTAGGAACTGATGAGTAGCGAGTACGATCTATCGCTAAGTTAAAATAAAAACAAAAGTTTAGAAAGAAAGGAGTATCAAGCAACGAGTATGATATACAGAGCAGTCACTGAAAAGTAACTAGTAAAGAGTATGAAATAACGAGAAACGAGTATGATGTAACAAAAAGAGTTTATGAAATTATAGTTTATTATAAGACGCGAAGTATAAAGAAAAATAGGTTAGGTTAGGTTAGGGCGGCTGTCGATTCAACGACTAACTTAGGCCACAGTTGGGCCCATTGTGGTACCGCGGATCTAGATTTCCTTTCTACCTTTGTGGTGACATGTCAATCAGTATGGCGTCCAGTTTGATAGCTGAATAAATTTAGCGATAAAGAAAAATAAGAATAACATGTTCTGAGTAAAGATAAATGAGATATAACGAGTACACAGATTAAATAAACGTGTGTCGAGTTAAAAAAAAAACTTACCAAGCGTAGAGTAGCGAGTGAAATTACGAAGAGTAAGTAAATTAGGATAGTTAGAAAGTATCGAATATGAACCAACGAGTAGCAGTTATGAAAAAGAGAGAAGTAAAGATAAAAAAAAATAGAGCAAAATAGAGTAACAACTGTACCTCTGTCTTCCTCCACAATCCAGACACAACAAGCAATCCCGACGCCGCAAGAAGCGTTCGTATGTGTGGAGTCAGCACGGTACGAGCTACTACAACAATGTCGGCTCCGACAAGAGCATCTGCCGAGCACGCTATCAACAGAGTCCCGTCGAAGTCTATGCCAAATTCTTAGCGATCGATCAGGTAAGTTCTTGAGACTGAGCTAAGATTCATTTCACTGAATACTTGACAATTTATGCATTTGTTTTGTAGAACTCTGGACGCATTAGTTACTTTATATCGCGTCGCACGGGATTGCGTGTAACGGATTTGGTGCAACCGCTGTTGCGTGTGGCAGATCCAAAGATTGCCTCGCTCAAGGGACGCATACTGCAGGGCAAATCAATGGGACGCACCGATGTCCAAGTTTTGTCTCCCATCACGGGACGAGTTATTGGCACCAAGGAGATTCGAGTGGGCAGCGACAAGGTTAATCTCTCCAAGCTCATTGTGAGGGTAATATCCGGTCTGCAGTTGACCATAACGCCGGAGAATGCCATTGAGAATGGTTATCTGGCCGAGACTTCGGTGACACACAAACTGACGGCACAATATCAGGAGGGACTGCTCGACATTGATCTGGAGTTCTCTGATGGCTCCAAGACGCCATTGCGGTAAGGATTATCACTTAATCATATATGTTTATTCCCAATTGTAATAATGATCTCTTACAGCGATATTGCTGTCGAGGATTATTTCCTGCTGGTGGAGAGTCTGGACACTGAGGTGGTTGCCTTTGCTCCCATGCTCGCCTCGCATCATCCACGTGTCATTGCCGTGGGCGAGGGCAATGGCAATCTGTTGCGTGTGACGCTCCTCCTCTCCGAGGAGTGTCGTCTGCGACGTGGCTCTGGCTCCAGCTCCAGCTCCTCATCCAGCTCCAAGCAGAACAAACCGAATGCGGCGCCGCTGGCGAGCGCCTTGGCCTCCATTGAGGTGGACTTTAACAATGTGGATATTGTGAGCAAACAGGAGTCCATACAAAACGATGGCACCGTGGGACGAGAGCGTAAAAACTATCGCAATACGGGAGATCTAGCGGACATAATAGGTGAGTACTGCTTTGAAATAAATACGAATTGCGTTTGCGAAACAAAAAACCTCAATATTATCTAAGTGTAAGCGAAAATGGATAACTTTCAATATGATCTACTAAAGTAATGTTAACTCTTATTCAAATAATATTTTAAAAGTTCAATTTATAATTTTTTCTATTAAAAAAAACAAACGTTTTTAATATCAATTATAAAAATGTATAAATAAATAATTTGAATTCAATTTTAATACAAAAATTTTAATTGTATCATCTAATTTTTATTTCAAAGTCATATAAATTTCAAAAAAAACTTATAATATATGTATAAATATATAAATTAAATTTATATCTTTCTGTTCATATAAATGAAAAAAAAAAAACTATTAACTATTAAACTATCTATATAAATTTTCAATTAGAAATCATGCAACATATTTTCATTAAATGTTATTTAAACATTTTTTTCAAAAAATTAAAAAAAAACTTACTTAATTTCTAAACTAAAATGGAATTAAAATTATATTCTTTAATTTCTTAAATTCAAATTCAAAATAGAAGTTATGTGCTTAATTTAAAGATGATAATTATCATTATTATATTATATAATTATATATTCATAACTATTCCCACTTACCACACAATCCTGTCCAGCACTTTTTATATTGTCTTTCTCTCTTTATAGTTGGCATTCCGTTGCGCGACTCGAGTCAACAATATGAGCCCACTGTGCAGGCCAGACAACATCGGGCGAGCATCCAAGCGGTGCACAAGTCGCATTTCGGCAACAGAGGTGGCTTTGCCGGCGGCAACATGTCATCCATGGAACTGGGCATGTATGTGCTGCTTACGGCCTTCTGCTTTGCCATCATTGTCTTTGTCATTTCGTGTGTGGTTTATGCCTCCAAATTTCGTCCGGCAATGATTGAATCTGGACTGGATCCGTTGACGGGCGTTGGCAAAGGAAATGGCAATGGAGCTGCTGGCGGCGGTTTTCGTGATGTCCGCTTAAAGGAGTCCACAACGAATGCACATGATTGGGTTTGGTTGGGACGATCCACCATCGATCGTCATTCTGTGGCAGTTGCAGATGCCAATGTACCACAACAACAACAGCAGCAGCAGCAACCACAACAGCCGACACATCAGCAACATCACATCAATGCGCGTGGTAAACTCTCAAAATTATAATTCATGTTGAAACTTTTAATTAAAGCTCTATTTCTCTCTCGATTGCTGACAGATTCTCGCATGCGCATCACCAGCAATCCCATCATAACCTACGACAATGGACGACGTATCAGCTCCTTTGACCAGCAGCAACCCAAGTTGCAGACACACATTGTGCCTGCGTCCAATCTGAATAAACTGCATGCGGAACAGTAAGTTCATTCCATTCTAATATGATAATTAAAATTATAATTATAACACAGCATAGAAAATACAATTTGTGAGTTTTGCTTGACATATCTTAGCAAATAAGAAAGTTGTTCATACTAAATATAGGTTTTCGACCGATCGTTCTAAAGTCAACTATATATGCGATAACGAACCGATTGGAACCATACATAAAAAGTGAGATTGGTTGATATATCTCAACACAAGTAGGAAAGAACTTTTTATACTAAAGAAAACCTCAAAAAAATCATAATTTTCTTAATTAAAAAAATAATAGGTCTAAAACTACTGGTTAAAATTTTAAACTGTGTAAAAATGAGTAACAAATAGATTTATTGGCTTTCTGAAAACAAAAAGCATGCCAAAATCGGTTTACGCATTCTAGAGTAATGAAGACAAATGTGTGTTTTCTAATTTATAATAATAACTACATTCGTGTAATAGTCAAAAAGTTCATAGTTAATACATGATGTGATTCTCTGTAAATTCAAACTAATGCATCTGCTCTTCTAGCTATCTGGCCAATGATCGCAAGGATGCGGCTCTGGAGTATAAGCCACCGGTGCCACCGCATCGCAATGTTGGCACACGCGCCATGTTGCCACCACAGCTGCCACAGACAGTGGCAATCAAGGTAAACTTCAACGAGAATACGTTGCATAGTATCTTCTTTAAATACTTCATGTTTTTCAGGATAAGGATTTGATCAACAAGCGACACAGTCAGCATTTTAAGCGCGAGCATTTGCACAATGAGAACAACAATGCGACGCAGCAGCCGCCACAACAACAGCAACAACAACCACCACAACAGCAACAACAACAACAACAGCCACTACCGTTGCATCATCAGCCGGAACGTCAGCAGCAGCAGCAGCAGCATCAACGGAGTCACAGTCATAGCCACAATTTTATGCAAGAGCCGGCATTGAGATCGGCACACATGAAAATCAAGCAACAACAGCAGCAACAACAACACCAACAGCACGAGGAGTTGCACAATGCTGAAAAGTTGGTGGAATACACAAATCCGCATCAGAAGAATGCATTTCAATTCGATTCGCTGACACCAAAGAGAGTTACCAAAGCAGCACAAGCTGCACAAATTGCAGCTGCAGTCAACGCAGCAACAACAGCAACAGCAACAGTTGCTGCCGCATCCTCCACAGCAGCAGCTGCTGCAGCAGCAACAACAATTGTCGCTCCAGCTTCACCAGCTATAACACAAATTAAAGGTATACAAACTAACATATTTCATGATGAAATTACTTATTTAAATTGTTGTTTTTCATACATATAGAGAATCACAACCATAGCATATTGAGCAGCGTTGCCGATGCGGCCAATTCGAATGCCACTGATGAGATAGTACGGCTGCCGACACCGCCGGGCACAGCCATCAGCAGTGAGCCAACAACAAAATCATCGCGTGTCAAGCGTGCCACAGTTGTTGGCAATCCCATGTTCTCGGCCACCGTCGATGATTCGTTGGCACCCGGCGAGCGTCTCGGACTCGATGATCTCGACATGGACTACGAGCAAATCATGCACTATTTCGATAACCTAAAGGTGTGAAACGATACGATTGCAGACTGACTTGCAAAACGGTTCAGAAGTTAACTAATAACAATTAAGATTTAATAGTGTTACATGCATCTTAGTCTCAAAGATTAGAACTTTTATTTGATTTATTTTATTGTATTGAAGAATTAATTCTAAAGTACAAAAGTATAGACGAAGCCATCAGGCTTATGTTAGAAATGTCATAATTTATTTATATGAGGAACCAAAGTAGATACATTTGGTTTTCCAAAACAATTTCGCAATTAGAGCTCAATATTACTGAAACTATAAATTTCAGCAATATAAAATGTTGTATAATATTCAAATAATTTAGGTAAATATATCTATGTTTATATTACTATCATATGAGTTATTGACAGAAAGCAAATATTCATCAAAAAATTAAGTTGCTTAAATTTAAATTATTATCATATTTTAAAACATGTTACATTGTTTCGAATTTGTATACCTGTTACTTAAAAAATAAGTAAAAGCGTATATTGTGCCAGTTATATTTATATTCTTTATCAATCTTATTGTTTTTATTCTTTACGACCAGATATGAATTAAGTAAGAATTATCAATTTAATAAGCATACTGGTAACTAACATTGTTTGTTTCTTTCTGTTTATAGGAATCAAATGCCTGAGTACAAGAGATAATTGCTAAAATTCGCGAGATATTGTCAACATTTCATCATCGATATCAGAATGTCGTAACGCCCATGACAACGCCAACTCGGAAGCAGATGCAAATGCTTGATCAGCTCGTTGAGGTTGCAGTTGCGGGTGTTGCAGCGACTCCAAATGCAAATGCAACCAAAGGGTAACTAATATACACACACACACACACACCATACACACACAACAAATGAAACGCAATTCTAGCAATCCAAAACCTTAAAGAAAAAACTAATACTCTCGACGCTGAAATCAAGTCAAAAACAAAACATAATGAAAACAAAGCAAATTTAACAACAAGTATAACAACAACAAAAGGTATTTATTGCCTAGACTAAGTTCATATATAAATCATAAATATATATATATACAAAAATATATATATATATGTAAACCTAGTTTAATATCGATAATAATATCGTACATTAACAACTGTTCTCCATCCCTTCCCTAAAACGCACACCTAGCACAAGTGGATGAACTCTGTCTCCCTCTTCATATTTATCTCTATCTCTCTCCCCTCATTACACACATCTAGTGTTTAAGAGAAAGCTGCTAAAAAGCTTATGGTACACTTGAAAGCATCTGAAAGCATAGCTTGTTCCAATTGCTTCAACAATTAATGCTTAAACGCTTCTTGCAAAATGACCCAAATAAAAACATATGAATATTTAACTTAATTAACCAAAAAAAAAATAATGTGTGAATGTGTGTATGTGTATAGTTAAAATAATACAACAACATATTTTGTACGAGATTTCGGCCTCATATGCATATCTCTCTTTCTTATTAGAAATATGACAAAAAAAAGAGTTAAGAACAAGGAAAAAAATCCCAAAACCAAAAAAAAAAAACAAAGAACATTCGTGCTGAATTTTTGCATTTGTATTTGTTATTGTAACTCTCGTGTTTCTTTATTAAAAACCAAATCAAATATATATACACATATATTATATAAAAAGTATACTATATATATATATATATATATATATATATGTGTGTATATGGAGTATCCAACCACTTGTGCTACGTCTAAGTTCTAAATCTAATCCCCATAATTGTATGTATATTCATCTCAAAAGAGCAAGATGAGAAAAATTTCAAATAGATATGAATGATAATGCTATGATAATACAAATATCAATCGCTTTATAACTGTATAAGTTGACGCAATCATAACAAACAATTATATAATATAATTATTAATATAATCCCAAAACAAAAACAAAAAATTAATGAAATGAACAGAGCAGAACAGAACAGAAAAGTATATAGACGCTTATGAGCTTTATTTGAACGATTTGCATAAAGACGAAGACGTAGATGAGGTAGAAGAAGAAGAAAAAGAAGGAGATGAAGAACAAATAAAGTATGGGAAATGTGTAACCAAATATTATATGATATTATCGAGCGTTTAAGCTTTATATATAATATTAAACTATTTATAGATTACATGCATATTTATTATTATTATTATTATAATTGATTCTATTATGATTATCATTGAACAAAATTTTAACAATGAAGAGATAAAACGAAAAAACACATAAATCAATTATTATAAAAAACAAACAAGTAAAATAACAAAAAATTAAGTGCAAATTACAAAAAAAGTTTCGAAAGCTGATGCAAAACAAATATATATATATATATGTAATAACACATGCCACAGTTTCGCTATATATGCAACTATATATACACCGATGTATATATATATATGTATGTATAAATTAATTATATATGTGTAACTCACTCGCGCTCTATATACAAACCCATGGCATACGCATATCTTTATATATTTATATATATATATATTTATATACGTATAAATATATATGTGTGTATAACTGTATAACAAAGCTAAAGCTATATGATTTCTTAACATATTATTTCGATATAGTGTATAGCAACCCGAGCTAATTCATTCCATTAGCAAAAGTTTTTTTTGTTTTGTTTTTATCGCACATAAACTCATTGTATTTTAATTTGGATCTATATAGATATATATCCATTATGTTTGTTGTTTTCGTTTTGTGTTTAGTTTCAATCAAGTTCAAGTATTACTTTGTGTTACATCATTACATCATTTTAAACATTATTTCATAATCATATGTTGTAAATTGTTCCGTCCAACAAAAGAAAAAAAAAAACAAAAACTAATGAAAAACTAATACAAAAACAAAAAATCATTAAAAAAAAAAAACTAAAAGCTAAATAAGCGCAAAGCAAAAACAATTTAATTAAAGCAATTGACGTTTTTTGTATACACAACAACAACATCATCACACAACACTAAATCACACTTTTATAATTTATTATTATCTATTATGATTATTACTCTTTATCTTTATGAAGTTGTTCTTATACAACTCTGTAGTCCCAGGAGCTTTATTGACAGTTGCGATTTATCAGATCCAAAGATCTGCAGTTATTCAACATTAATCGGTATAAGAATATCTACAGAATTGATATATTTTACAGAAAAAGGGTATAGAATTTATACAATCTAAAGATTTTCTGAATAGATCTTTTTTTTTTTTGAAGAAATCAATTTAAGAAACAATCTTAATCTTGGATAAGATGTTGAATTCTTCATTAGTAAACTGTTACGAAAGAATTTGATCTTTATTGATGATCTGTAATAAGAAGAACAACTGTATGATTAAAAAATGGTATGAAAGAGATTTGTATTAAGGAGAACATAAAATTGTAAGGTTCTATAGAAGAGACAACTGCTAAAATGCTTGTTAAGAAAGAGGAAGTATCGATATTCTATCTAAAATTTTAAATTAAATGCCATTTCTGCGAAGATTGCGAAATCGATACAAATAAGATCTGAAAATTCGATTTAAAATAAAATAAAATGAAACAAATTGTTGCATTAGAATCGAAATCAGAATTATACAATCAGACTTATAGGAGGAAAGAATCGACATGTAGATCTGAAGATCTGTAGAATCGCAACTGCTGTTTACAAATTGCACATATTTTATGCATAGAAACTTCAATCTTTTTTATCCATTTCAACTCTCACATTTTGAGCAAAATTAAGGACAACAGAGTGTTATAAAAATATCCATATATTTATAAAAAGATACGCTTTGATTATAGCATGTGTACTAGTTTCGATCTATTCTATATGTTTTTACTTATCGTATCTCAAATTCTGCATAGACTTGGGCATTTCTTTGACACACACACACGCATACACATAAATACACACATACGTGCTTGTCGTGGCTATCTACCCCTCCCAGTGCTATGTGCTAGTGCCATATTAAATCAATCACTCGTAGAGGACGTCAATCATTTGGCATATGTATGTGCCTAGAGCTTAATACGAGCCTAAACGCTTGTTCTCTCCCTCCATACTTTATATGCGTAGATTTAAATCATTTGAGTGCAACTGCAGGTTGACTGACTGACTGACTGACTGGCTGATTGAAGTGATGATTGATGGTGGCCAAAAATAGCTGTATTTGTATATATAACGATCGAATTCGCTATGAATTCTCAACTTCCATCAATATGTTATTCGATATAAGAAGCTATGATTAATCAATCACATCAATTTGACAATGATTGATGATTGATGGTTAGACAAAAACAGTCACATTGGCATACCATTCATTCAATCGTTCAGTATGACCAATGATTGATCAATCAACATTGATTGTAACAACTTAGCAAATTTAACAAACAAACATATACACACACATACATACACACACAAACATACATACACACAAATAGAAAGCTTAAAACATATTTACGCAATTATCGTGTGTATCGATTCCAATACAAAGACTTTTTTTATTATTATTATGTTTAGAAATATATGTACATTTTATAAATAATTATTTAAATTAATTATTAATTATTTTGTTTATCTCACAAATTTATTATACTTATGAATAAGACAATTTCGAATTTCTAGTCAGTTCGAAGCGTACAAATCGTTTTGTTACACCCACAAAATATATATACATACATCACACTCATACATATGTATCTGTAGTATCAATCATTATTTTTGCCATGCTTTTACCAGGCCCAAAAAAAAAAAAAACAAAGAAAATGAAACCACACACAATCCTAAGGCTAAGCTATATATATATATATATATAAACATATATAAATGTACTATTTGTATTATCAAAAAAAAAAAGTTGATAAAAAAAAGAAGAAAATTTCATTTGTTTGTTTCTGTTTGCCTTTTTTTTGTGTTCTTTTTAAGCTAAATCTAAAACAAATCATAAATAATATAGTTAATATGAAAGAAATGGAATAAACAAATATATATATCGATATAATTATATATGTATATCGATATATCGAGCTATATATATATATATAAATAAAATACTGAAAAGAGGCAGCAACAAATATTGTAATACATCTAATTATCTACCTATACAAAATGCAATTGTTTAAGCTGCTTGCTGCAAATCATATGCATATATATATATATATATATATATATATATATGTATATCTATATATATATATATGTATACTGTGTGTGTACATGTATGGGGTACACACACACCCACACACAGAGACGTAAACGATGACGTAAGAATCTAACAAAATGTTCGCTTGGCACACGAGACTACTACAATAAAAAGTACTACGAGTCCTCCCTCTAAATAAAAAAAAAACTTATCGATGGCAACAATGTTATCGATACATATAGATATATCTATACAAATGTAATCGTCAATCGATTAATAATTATCGGAATTCGTTAAGTATGTAAGTTCCATGAATGTCCCACCTGCCTGGCCATCCCGCTTTTCGTATCACGCCCCCTTGCCCCGCCCCGCCCCCTAAAACCACGCCCACTTTTGAACGCCTCCCGCTGCTGATTTGCACTTTGCCTCAAAACTAAAACACCAAAAAAAAAAAACAACAAAAACAAATTAAAAATCGAAATTTGAATATCGAAAACATAAACGATAAACGATAAATTATAGAAAGAGATAAATCGAATGGGGAAAGAGGAAGATGAGATGATAAAAGAGAAACCGCCGCATAATTGTTAACATTGTATCAGTTATTACGTAGTTGTTGTGTATGTATTTGTATGTAAGGTCTGTGTAAAGCTAATAATCGAATTTATCGATAAATCGATAACTCGTTTAAGACTTCTTCTTCGTTTGGAGCGCATTGTGTTTCAAGTATCGGTAGTATTGATGATGTATGTATCTATGTTTTTCTTTCTCTTCTCAAAACTAGCGTAATATATGTTTTTTGACTTTTCTTTTTTTTTATATTTGTTTTCTCTCAGTGTTACACCTTGCCCCATTCCCCTAGCATTTCCCGGTGATCTCCCGATGAAAGCTTCTAAATACATATAACGATATATATATACAGCATATATAAGGTACATCTATTATATAGTCCATATATCATATATATAATACGTCTCCCCCACAATTGCCCTTTGGCCACGCCCCATTTACGCCCTTAAGCACCAACTGCTTGCCTTTTGCCTCAACTGTACTCAGTTCTTAAGTGTTGCTCATCCGATTCCGAATGTTTTTGCTTCTTTATATATAAACATATATACATATATATATATATCAATATATATTTCTGTTTTTTTTTTATTACTTTATTTAAAATTCTGTTATCTATATGAGAAAATAGTAAAAATGCTAAAAGAAAAAAATATGCAAACAAAAAAAAGAATACTGCAAAAGATGTATACAACAAGATGAAAAAAATGATAATGAAATGAAATTATAGTTGCCATGTAAACACTTTAGTAGTTTATTATACTTATTATAATATTATTAAGTGGAACAACACATACACATTTTGTTTAAACGATAAAGAAAATCAATTCGAAGCAAACAAACAACAACACAAAAAATTGAAAGATAAAAAATACTATAAATATTCAAAAACTGAAATTAATTTAAATAAAATAATTTATTAATAAACCACATATTATGAAATGACATAAAACCAAAACACTGTGTACTTATTTTCACTTGGAATTGCAGGAATTGGAAACGATCAAAATCTAGCTAGACTCAAGAAACTCGGAGATGAACAAAATAAGAGATGTGAAATTTCGGATGTAGGTCAAGGAAAAAATTTTAACTTCTACTTATCTCAAATTGATATAGCGGATGTATGCTACAATCAAAATATTGTCGACATTTGAATAGGTAGCGTTACGAAATTTAGCATAGAGGCTAAATGATCCATAACTTCTAGGTCTGGCTTAATAAAATGAAATTAGTTTCAACTGTATTATCAAAACTGAGTTTTTGCAATAGATATACACTCAAAATTTGATTCTACGATCACTATACATTGAATATATCGATATAGAACCCGTTTACTGATAAGAAGACTGTAAAAACTCGGAGATTATCATAGCTAAAGAGGTAAAATTCGATATATAAGATATTCGATAAAGGAGATCTTAAATTAGCGAAATGATCTATAATAAACAAGTCTATAGGAACTCAAAGGTAAGTAGAGCTACAGTTATTAAATTAGTTAAATAGGTTCTTTGATCAAAATTATAAATGATTATATAGAAATTATATGATCTTTATGGTCTTTCTATGTCTACAGATGCATATATATAGTTAATATTGAATTTGTACGCTCCAGATGCGCTTAGCTATATCAAAATTTTGCCAACTGCCCTTATAAAGTCGTGTTCTTGAAATTTACGCAACATTTGGCGCTTCTTTAGACGCGTGATCTTGACGATGTTGTCGATGGCGTCAACCTGCATCATTATAAGACCCCCTTCAACCGCTCTCTCACCCCTTGAACGCCTCCACATAGGTACTACCCACGCCCCTTCCAACAACTCGGGCTGAGCCAATGGCCATGTCCGCCCACTCGGCCGAGTCGAATCGAGTCGAGGATCAATACGAAATGAAATGAAATATATTTAAGTGCGTTTTACGTCTACGTCTAATTCCAATTGTAAGAACTTCCAATTTGAGAAAAATCGACGACGACATTTTGCCACACCAAAGATCGTGTGTGTGTACATATGTGTGTGTGTGTGTGTGTGCGAGATTCGACTTTCATTTCGTTGACTGCGATCGCGACTCAACGAAGCATATAAAAGCCATGGGAGAAGCATTTCCATGTTTCAGTTGCTTCAAAATTTTCGTGCACTCTTCAACTCAAATAAATTCCAACGTTTTTCTTTTATTTTTTTTTTTTTTTTTGGTTTTGAATCAAAAACTGATCTGAATTGATCGTGTGAATCGTTGTTAAAATCGAAAGAAAAAAATATATATAAAACAAAACATGTCTTATATTGGCAATGCATCGGATTTGGAATGTGAAAAGAATGAGTTTTCCAGGCAAACGCGTCCTACGGGCATCGTTACCAAAATGGCCGCCCACAAGTTATCGTCGGAGCCAAAGTGGACCGATAAACGGGAGGATGATTCCGACTCGGAAATCTCCTCGCCCGATAATTTCCTAACCAAAGGTGCTCAAAGTTTAAGAATGCAAACTTCTAATAACGTTTTCTTTTTAATTCTCTTAAAAATGCATTTCTACTCTGTAAACTGAAACCCATTTAAAGTGAAAAGTCTCTATGAACTCGGCAACTGGTAGAGCTGCCGTTACCAAATTGGGGTCAAAAGCAGCTCTACCATTTGTAGTTGAAGTTTATGTGAGAATTTATTGTAAATTTTCATTATTTTTGAAGATATTTTGAAAATTTCATGATGATACTGTTAAAGAAAGAAAAGTTATGCAAGAAACTTTTATCAGCAGGCATTAGACTGCTTACAGGGTATCTACTAGTCTAACACTTTAGAGTAGAGCTTTATTATTTCTCATATGCATGTTTTAAAAGTGATAAACCCGTAGTATTCTTATATTTAGTAGGATAGTACTACTAGTAATATCGTAATATCATCAATATCATACTAACTGAGTTAAAAATATAAAAACTTCATCAAAACTTACAGGCGCATTCCTACTGACACCCTCCTATGAACTATCCATGGAACGAGCTGCTCTAATTTGTGAAAAAATGAGTTTCAAGGGATGTTTCAGCTTGACGAAAACAGCTACAGGAATTCTATTTAAATTCTCACATCCAGATGACTATCAGGCGGTATTCAAGAAGGGATTCCACAAAGTGACCGGTGCACGTTTCTATCGCAAAGTAAGTTTATATTATCTTAAGAAATTCGTTAAAACACATGCTATAGTTATATTAGTATATAAAGGGTGATCTTGAACTGCGCACAGAATTTGCTAAATTAAAATAAAAGTTAAGGATTACTATAGGAGCTTAATACCTGATATCATTCAACATTCGATGATTTTTTTTTATAAATTAACACATTATTTTATAGATGTAAAAGGATTTATTTATTCTAAAGTTTAGGTTTATTTTTTTAAAATAATAGTTTATAGATCTTTATAATCTAAAAGAACTAAAATAGAACTTTAATAAAACTATAAATAGAATTTTTATATGATGGTGATTTAATATAATTAAATAGTAGTAGTAAATAATATTAGTAGAGCTAGAAGTTTTAAAACCCATTGTAGTAGTATTCATTTACTAAAAAAAAAAGGCACCTCTCATATATTGTACATACATGAAATCTGAATTCTGAAATATATATTTCAACATTTTTGCAGCAAACATTCTCGCGAAGTGTGAGTACTCTCTCTCTCTCTGTCTCTGTCTAACTGTACTCTGTCTGTCACACTCTGTCTCACTCTGAATTATTGGCGTTATTATAGACTCTTCCTCTTCAGATCAATCATCATCATCATCAGCATCAATCATCAATAATGTATATAGCATAACAATATAGAAGAGATGCATATTAATAATTGTACTACTACTAATTTTCCCACCTTTCCCGTTTACTGAGTCGTATATTTGATTCAATTTGATTCTATAGATTGCCATACCATGTCGTCCAAGAAAAACATTTACACTCTATGTGTTGGATATACCAGAGGATTTACCCGTCGAGGATATACGACATGCGATGTACAAGTTCGATTCGGTTGTCGAGGTCGTCCGATTGCACATCTATTCGAGTCCCGGTCTATCGAGTAGCAGCAACATCCCAACTGGCAACATCGACAAGGGCCTTGAAGGTGAGCAGCTGATGTCCTCCAGCCAGACGCAGATGCAGACACTGCGCCGAGCGGCCATACGAAGTAATGTACACGTCCAATAAGATTATAGCACCTATACCTATATCTTTAACTATACCTATTCCTAACTATGCCTCGGTTTCTGGTTCCCGGTTAACGGAAAATTATTCAAAATATAAAAATATAATTTTGTTCAATATGCGTAGAGCCTTTAAGATGGAGAACCAGTGCCTTATAAAGAATACATATTCTTGATCAATCACTATTATAGTAGAAATATCATTCAATATTATAGTAGAACAGTTGTTTTTTACACATCCTAAATTGTCTAGTTAAGTATTTTTAAAATCACCCAATTTCTTTTTTTTTAAGTCGGATTACTAGATCATATTGATCATATCATTGAACATATCGGGGAAAAATCAACCTTTGGTATCAAAAATTTTGATTCTTCTTAGTTATCTCAACTAAACTCATACATTTTGTATTTAATAATATAGTAAATATCAGAAAAAACCATTTTTAACAAATAATTCTTAGATTTTCCAACTAAACTCATTGATTGTGTATTTAATAATATGCTATGTCACCTGATACATTTATTTTATAATCGTGTTACCATATATACTATAGGATATCTTAGAGATAAATTAAACTTTAGTAGAAAAAACTTTATTGTTTCTTGAGCTGCGTCAACGAATTTCTCAGATATTGTATCTTATAATATTTTATTCAATTTAATTAAATTTTTCTTAAATCGATTAGCTATGTATGATAATATCATATATGATCAGTCAAATAACGCTACAATTAAAAGAATATAGTAATCTTTGGCCGTTAACCGGGACACAACTGTAAAACTTTTACAATAATCGCTTTCTACACTGCTCAAAAAGTTTGAACTTATTTTTTTTTCTTCTGCTCCTGTTCCTGTTCCAATCCTGTTTCTTTTTACAGGCAGCAGCAGCGCCAAGAATGCTGTTGGTGGAATTGTGGCGGATGCCATTGAGAAATCGGAACGTCCGGAACGTCGGGAGCTGCCACCGGCCGTAATACGCATTACACTGGCCTCCATGGATGAGTACAATATACTGCTCCAGAATGGGCTCAACTTTTATGATGCCACATTCTTTCCCACTGAGGCGAACATTTCCCTAAAAGGCGCCAAAATTGACTATAAACGTCGGTAAGTGATATTATATATTACCCAACTTTCAGCTCTCTCTCTCTCGCTCTCTCTCTCATTATGTATGTTGTTGTCTCTTTTTTGCGCTTGAAGCATGCTAGATGGCTCGATACCCGGACGTGTACGGGAACTTTTGCCCGTATTTGATGCAGCTGGCTTCTGCAAGTTGCCCCCACCCACAAGCAAGCTAATTAAACCGCCGAGGTCATAAGACGACAATGATAATAATGATCATGACGATAATGATGATGTTGATGAAGACAATTCCCCCCCTCCCACATGTTCCGGCTAAACAGTTCTCTTGATTTGATTTGATTTCGTACAACGGATGGAATGGAACCCAATGGATTTCCGCTGCCAACTACATAAAATTAATAATATAATAATTCCTCTTTTGGCTTACACATTTTTTTTTTTTTTGTATTCATCTCTTGTGAACTCTTTTTTTGTATGTTTTTCTTGTCTAGTTTTTTTTTTATCATTAAAGGCCCATAAATGGCTTAGCGTCTAATTTGTTTCGATTGTCTAACAATAAATAAAAAAAACAAAAAACACAAAAAAAAAACTACAACAACAATAAATAAGAAAAACACTTTTCAATGGCAAAACGGAAATGAACCATAAAGCTAATTCAATTAATTCATTTGAAGCCATTTGTCTCTACTCTTAACTCGTTTTGCTAACCCATATAAAACATGTAAAATGAATTTATGTAATCCCCTCATATCATTTTATATATGATATACATACAATGTATACTACAACAAGAAATATATATATCGAAAGAGATTTGATTTTTGGTTTGAGGGTGGGCAAAATATATATAATCATAAAAGTTGACATTTATAGAGCGTTAAATAAATTCTAGAGGTACTTAACTGTAGAGATAAATGATTTGGGAATTAACCACGATTTACTGCCTCAGAATATGCTTTATCAATTATATTTCTCACCCAACTCAAGTAACTCAAATGTCTGGGAAGGGATTCTGTTGAAACTTGGAGAATATAAAGCTGAATAAGTAATAATAAGAATATAAGGATAAGTAATACAGACATACTTCTCGATATGAAAAATTTAAGACTTCAAGATTTTTCCAAGTGAGTTCATTCTTTCTACATTTCCCCTTGACACTAAGAAAAAAAAGAAGTGATTTGGGGTAAATCCATATTTGAACTCGATTCTCTCTCTTTCTTTTCGATTTTAAAGTCTGCTCACAGATTTATCATATAAAAAATGTTTATTAGTTGAAAGACAAATCGCGAATTTGTTTAATACTTTTCATGTGTTGTTTATTTTGCACTTTATTTAGGTAATTGATTTAGGTATACATAGATCTTGATTGATTTAACAGACAAAATTGTTGCACAAAGTAAGTAAGTATATAACACAAAGACATACATATGCATATCTATATTTAGATATCGCGTATATATATTTATATATATATATATATATATATATATATGTGTGTATGTATTCTGATAAGCATATATAATTTATCATACTGCAGAATGTCTTGTATATAATAATTAATAATTGATTTAAAGCATATAGTATTGTATACATTGGATAGACAAACGCATATATATAAACAAGCATATATAGACAGTTTGGTATATATGTAGGTATATATATGTGCACATCTATGCATATTTATATGTATAGGTATATAGTAATTATATAAGTAGTATATATGTATATAGTCTGTTTAGGAAATACTCATAGAATATAAACGAATTCATTTTATTAATTCGTTTAATTAGTTGTTGGTTGTTTGCTTGTTGTTGTTTTTGTAGTTGTGGTTGGAAAATTCGACGCAAAGCGACAAAACAGCAAAAAAAAAAATATATTTAAAAATATATATGCATGTACATATATATCGTATGTATGTATATAATAATGAAATATAATAATCAACGTTTAACAAACAAAAAAAAAATAGAGTAATAAAATACACACACGTGCCGCACACACACAAACTCGCACACATACTCTTGCACACACACACACACAGACAGAGCACGTGCTACAATTTACATATAATATATAATAAGAATTAAAGTTTGACAAAGCAGAAGTCGCAATGCGACACGGACACAATTATGGACTTGGACATGGACTTGGACACATCATTAATTAATTAATTACAATATATAATGTTGTTGTTGTTGTGGTTTTAATACACGGAGTGAACAATATTATCCTTCTCGACAAGCAGACGGACTTTCATGCAACCGTCAGAGCCGCAGGAGAAGAGACGACCAAAGGGATCCACATAAACCTGGCTAACACCTTGGCCAGTGTGCTTGAAGAAACCATTCTTGGCATGCTCATGGGGGAACGTATTGATAAGCATAAATTGATTCATATCCCAAATCTGTCGAAGCAAACAAACATATTAATTAAATTATATTATTAAATAAAAATATTATATTTTATTTAGGTACCTTAATGTCGCCCTCAATGGAACCGGTGACAAAGAATTCCTCATGTGGATCGAGTGCAATGCACTTGATGGTGCTATCGTGTGCCTGTAATATTCATTATTAATTAATTATATCCAAATGATTCCAGGGTTTATAATGAACCCACCTGATAGCGATGTCGGAGCGTGCGTTGACGCACATCAAAGACACAGACATCGCCGCGTTTGCCACATGAGATGAGCACCTGATGCTGTGGTGCAAATACCAAACAGGAGGAGCCTTGATCATGACAGGTGAATGCTGCAAACAGAAATAAAAACAAATTATTACAAATTAGCATAGACTCTTAAAAATCTGTGAGAAGATTCTAGGAATGATTTAGTTAGTTATAACCTAAAGCGGTTCGGTTCGGTAAGGATCGAGTTTGCAAAGTAAATAATTTCAAGGGTGCTTAAAACCCCGATAAGATATAGTTGAATTTGAAATACAATAATAAAATAAATAAATAACAAGTTGTAAACAACAAATTTAAAAAAAATATCTATATAAACTACTTTGTATTAATTTCAATATATCGAATTTTATAACCAGGGAATGTAATCATTAAGTTTCAATTTAAAAACTCAAGAAATAAGCATTATTCTAGAAGTTTTATTATTTTACTTATGATTACTGTTGATCAAAAAAATAAAACTCAGGAATAATTATTATTTTTGAATATTCATTTTCTAAATCAAAAATAAAACTCATGGTGTTATTTTGACCAACCAACTTGAGTTTTAATCATTATAATCATTATGATGAGTTTTATTTTTTTTTTTTACTAGAAGTAAAGTATTTGAAAAAAAACCACCAAATATTATCATTATTTACTGTCCCTGTTTATAACTGGTGCAAGGGAATTTCTTTGAAATAATTGATTTTTATATTATTTTTAAATATAATTGTATTTGCAATAGTTAAAATTTATGTTTTTTAACACTCACCGGACACACAGGACTTTTTATGTGGCAACAGTGTGTCCCAAATGTTGATGTTCTTGTTCTCGGAACTTTGGCCAGCTGCAGAAATAAAGTCAATAAATTAATTAAGCTAGTTAACAAGACTTAAAGAGTATCTGTAATTCGTACCGCTTGCTAGCAAACTGCAAGAGCCGAGGAATACGAAATCGGAGAGCGCTTTATTGTGACACTGGTAAGTCTAGAGAATAGATGGAAAGAGAATAGCAAGAATTACAACTGAACGAGCAACATTAAAATCTGTATACTCACAATGAAGGGTCGATTGTTTTGGGATGCGATTCCCGCTTGCCACAAACTTAAATTGCCATCGCCATCGCCGACACCGAATTTGTTGCCCTGCTCGGAGAAGCGACAACGTGTCACCTTGGCAAATGTGCCCGAGGTGCGGGGAGAGCAAACCGGCTGCTGATGTCCCCATTCCCAGATCTGAACAGATCCATCCTGGCCACCAGTCAAATACAATGGCATCAAGGGATGTGCGCTCATCCGCTTCACATTGTCCACCTTATGACGCAATACCTGCAAAGTTTACAAAAAAATATATGTTACAATATTTATAATAAAATAGTAATGATTATAATTGGTTAAATAAAAATAAGCTGCTGATATTTTGTAACCATATAGGCCCTGAAACTGAATTCGAATATCGTTTGAAGCGATCCAATAACAAAGATCCTATAAGCATTTTATTTTATTTTTTTTATTTTATTTATAATTATTAATATCATCCTAGCGCTACAACTTTAGCCTATATCTAAGACACTGGTCACAACTATAAAAAAATTTTTTCAATTACAATGATATTACTTAAATCTAAGTTTACATATTTATTTACTATATTCTTAATTATTATATTGTGGTATTTTTTTTATTTGTGGTCTATAATTGTATTAAATTATCCCTTAATTGTTTACTTCTTAAAACGGTTCAAAAAATTTTATACGAAATTTTGTTGCATTTCTAATCTGTTTGATGTTGTTTGGTTGTTGGTTCTATATACGAACAGCACGTATATAAAATTGCCTTTCTGAACTTAGGGATCTCTTTAAAAGATTTTCCGACTTTTCTCTTCAAGAACTTTCAAGAACAACTTTCGGCAATAATCGTTTTAAAATTTTAAACAAAATATTCAAAAATAAAACTGGGTTTCTTTCGGAATCTCTCATTCAAAAATATTACGTACATGGGATTTTTTCAACCCGATAATTTTTCTAAACTCGTAAAAATATTTTAAAATATAAATCTATTTCTTTTCAGGATGCCCCATTAAAAAAAATAGATTTAAACTGGTTCATTACAGTTAAACTGATCATTTTTTAAAACTTATGAACTTAGGGATCTCTTGTGTAAATCAAGAATTCTCGAGAAGATTCGATTGTAAACTCACCATGGAAGTGCCACGTCCAGACTGTGAGGCGCTCTGTGTGCTCGCACTGGCTTCACTGTACGTTCCTGTGCCTGGACCAAATTGAGCCCTAAAATTAATTGAACAAAAAAATAAAAGAATTATAATTTGTTTTTTTTTTTTTGGGAAAATAGAATTTGGAGATAGGGAACTCACTGCTCCTGTGACTGGATAATGAGGAAGGCGGAACTGTTAGTGTCGGCATCTTTGGACAGATTCATCATATCATAATCGCACTCATCCTCATACCAATTGGGTGATTCCAAGAGCAGTGAGATATCAAATTCCTGAATCTCTCGCGGATTGGCAAATGCGATCATCGATGAGCTGTTGTTCTTCAAACAGAATGTGAATATCGATTCATGATCCTTGTGAATGATCCTTATATGATCTGTATTCTCGCTAGTCGAATGCGATTGACCTACGAACAAAAGATCAGACAGAGACAGAGATAGCAATATTGATAGAGAGAGAGAGAGAGAGAGAGAGAGTGAGAATGAGAGAGAGAGAAAAAAAGATAGAATATGCACCAGATGGAAAGAGATGGCAATCATTAGCATGCTGATTCTTTTCTACAAATTTTAAATATATGTTATTCTTATTTTGTTAGTGCGTGTGTTTGTATGTTTTGTGTATGAAGTGTTAAAATGTTTCTAATTTATTTTTTGTGGCCAAATTAATAAATGTGTGTGTGTGTGAATTTTTGTGCAGCATAAATTAAATTAAATAAATTCCATTAGTTTCGCTGTCGCAGGCATCGAATACTTTATTCTTATACGTTTCTTAGCCTAATCTTATACTGTGTGTATTGTATGCTATGTTAATGTTAACTTGTTGTTGTTGTGCATGTGTGTATAAGTAGTAGTTTGTATAAAGTGTGTGTGTTTATTGTGTGCATGTGCTACTACTGCTTTTCTTTTACTACAATTTTTGTTATTTGCTTATCAATTAAACATAATACAATTGGCAACTTGTTTAAATTGCAATTAAATATACATCAATTGTACATACATACATATTTACATAGCTGCAGCAAGCAGTGGTGGCATTAACAGGGCAACCGGGCACTGATAACAGGCAAAGTAGTGCACTTTTAACAGCAATCGCTGCCACTGCAATTGCCGTGCTAAGCAGTGACTGTTAACGCTGTCAAGCAGTGCGCAACTGCTTAGCTGTTTAAAATTTAAAAATTAAAAATACGAAAAAAAAATTGTGCAAAATGTCCAAAAACCAAAAAAAAAAATATTAAAATTTAAAACTATCAAATATTTAGTTTGTTGTTGTTGTTGTTGTAAAAGTAATGAAGTTAAAAATGGTGTTACTAGAATGCATTTTACACTAATTAGTTGTGCAAACCAAAATACTACGCAAAAAATACGTTGAAATTTGAAATAAAAACCTAATTCAATTGCAACAACAAATAAGAAAGAAAATGGAATACCGACCTTCATCGGTCTCGTTGTCGTGCTGATGTGTGTGATGTGAGCTGCGTGTGGTTGACTCCGTGCTCTTCCCGAAGATGCTCTTGATGAACACCTCCTGTGTGGGCTCCTGCCTCACCAGATAGTTCCATAGACGACGTATCGGCCCTGCTGCCGATCCCGAGATGAACGGTGTATTATCCTTATTCAAGAGCGAACGATATTTGTGTATGGCAAGGCCATTAATACCACTTTCCGCATAACAACCGGGTATATAATGCCGTGACGGTGGACCGCGACTTATCAAATCGTTCAAGGCAAACTCCTGCCAGCGATTCAAGGTGCGCAGCACCTCATGCGACAACGGACTAATCACGGGAAGATCTAAATAACAGGAGAGAGAAATATATAAGTTAGTTTAGTTTGATTGGGGTATGCATTTGATCAACTCACCCTGCAACTCGATGCCGGCTACTTTGACAAACTCTTGGATTTTATGTGTGCTATTCTTGATGAGCGCCAGACGGAGTATACTCCACGAATATGACATGGGATTGGCGTGCTCGGTATTGTCTTTGGATTTCAATTGTGAGCGACTCACATTAACATCATCATCATCATCCTCCTCCTCCTCGCCATCCGATTCATGCGAATCATCTGTGTCATAATCATCGCAATCTATCAAAAAAATAAAAACAGTTTAAAATTCAGTCAAGTAAAATTAGGAAAAATAGAACAAAGCGTTAGAATTATTGTTATTTTTTGAATACAAATTATTAACTAACTTTTGTAAAAAATAAATAACACTAACTCAAATTTCTTAATATAAATTAAAGAATTTTAACAAAATTATTATTTTTATACACTTTTATAATAATGTTGAGAAATAAAACAGTACGCGTAAAAATTATAAATATTATTGAAATATAAATAATAAGGTACAAATTAATTACAAATAAAAAAAATAACTGTTATTTCTTAATATAATTTAAACAATGTTTAAATAACAACCAATTTATCCATTCCTTTAATAAAAAATAAATTTATTCTACTTTTGTATTTCAAATTTGCCATTTAAACTTACTAATTACTTTTTTTAACTTTCATAATGAATATAAAAAATATAAAAAAAAATATATATATATAAACAAAGAAAAATATTGAAATATACCAAATATACTAAGTTATTTGATTTTGATAATTTATTTTCAATTTTAAATCAAATTAAAAAGGATGATATACTAATCTTTATGTAAATTTTTGATTAAAAATTCAAATTTTATTATTTTAAAAATAACTTTTCTCTTATTAGATGAAAAATAAGAGTGTAAAATCATTTTCATATCTATATTTAAATTTCTAGAACACAATATTAAAAATTAATATATCAATATTATAAATTGAAGTTGAATCTTTTTTTTTATTCATAACTTTAATTTGCAGTCTGTGTAAGAAAAAGTCGCGACTCACCTGCGGTTGTTGGTTTCGTGAGGAAATAGGAGAGCATGGATGTCTCTGGGGGCATAAACTGTTCCCTATATGTGGGTTTATCCTCCTTCATGTTGCTGGATGTGCTGTTCTGACTGAAGCTGCCGAGGATTTTCATGTTGAGCTTCATGCGTTGCTTTGTTATGGACGTGACCGTATTCCAAACACTATTCTCATCCGCTGACTCCTCACCAACGGCTCCTGTTCCGGCTCCTGCTCCAGCGGATTGGAGTGCTGCCTGTGCCTGAGTCTGGGCTGCATGTGGCTGTGTGGCCGGCTTGATGAGCAGCTTCTTCATGCCGCCGCCAAAGAGTGTGGACCAGGTGTCATTGGTGAAATTGTGACCACTTAGACGATAGAGCAAACGACTATCGCATGTGGACAGCGAGTAAATGAATAGTGCCATGTAGGTGGACACAAACGATTCCAATAAAAGTACATTCAACTTGGGCACATCCTCATCCTTTTCGCGTGCCAACAACGCCCTCAAATTGGTCACTCCCGGCCACTTGGAGGGTGTGGTACAAATGCCAGCCGGCTCATCCGTTGAATACTTGCGACGTCGATTAAAAGCATTGCGACTGCCAACCAAATAGCTGCATTCAAACGATGAATTGATCTTGGCAATATTCTCAATACCCGGACTGGGATAACCATTAAATGAGGAATTGTTCACCACAAAACTCTCCGAATCGCATAGGGATTGATAGATGCAGGATGACAATGCCACAGCCAAATCTCTCAGTACAAAGATCTCACTCAATGCACTCGACTCAAGTCCGGGGAATGGCAACAATTTAATGATGCTCTGCAGCATGTCCACTGTCTGTGATTGCAAATACTTTATGGGATCGGCAATAACCGTCTTGTTGCCGGCAACACAGGCACTGAGCAGTGGCAACGTTGTTGGGAACGGCAACGGACTGAGCAACTGTTGTTGCGTCTTCTCCTGCTGCAACTCCTGCAGCAATAATACTAACTCCATACGCACCGAGGCCAATCCTCCGCCACTTGCTCCGTGCAGCGAACAGTAGCTCAGCAGTGTTCGCAACAGCGTCTCGTTCGCTACAAATTGAGATGAAAGCGAAAAAATTAAAAATTAATAGCATCGAAATCAATAACAAGATACAATTTTTATCGAATTAAAAAAATTTGAATGCCAAATGAAATTAGAGACCAATCCATTACCAAAATGACATTCCGCTTGAAAATCGGTCAAGTTTTGCCAGAGTTATGGTAGTTTGAAGTTGGTTCGACTCTACCCCTAGCAACTTTACAAGTCATAATTTTTGTTCAATTTGCCATGATTTTTTACAAAAAAATTAAATGTCTCAGAATCAAATTTAAAGATTTGTTTTATACTAATTTCGATATAAGAAGTTTATTAAAAGTGAAAACTTTAGATTTAAAATTTTGAATTTTCAAAATATCAAAGGGGGGACCCTTAGCATCAAAATCGAATCTTGGTCGAAAAATATTAAATTTTCTAAATCAAAATTTAAATGCAGAATCAATTTTGAGACCAAACCAAGTACAAAATGATATTCCGCTTAAAAATCGGTCAAGTTTTGCCAGAGTTATGGAAGTTTAAAGTTGGACTGACTCTAACCCTAGCAACATTACAAGTCAAAATTTTTGTTCAATTTGCCATGATTTTTTATCAAAAATGAAAGGTCACGGAATCAAATTTAAAATGTTTTATACAAATTAAGATATAAGAATTTGATTAAAAGTGAAAACTTGAGATTTTAAATTAACTATTTTCAAAATTTCAAAGCAATTAGCATCAAAATCAATATCCAGAACTAGAGGAAACTTTTCAAAATTCCAATAAGTGTTAGTTTTAATTTTATATTTCTTATTAATTGGAATGTTTTTCTAATATTTGTCATCTTATATCTATATATCTATTAATCTCTCTCTCCATCTCTATATCTATATTTCTATATCTATATTTCTCTCAATTTAAACTTCTCAATTTCTGCACATTTAAGGTTCCGGAAGTTGGTAACTCACCTTTGAGCCAACGCTTTCGTTTGGCGGCTCGCATCACCTTGGCCTCAAAGTCCTGTTTGTCCTGCATGAGGATCTCGTGAAGTGTTGGCCTCTCAGTGCTGGGATAGATGCTGGCATTCATATCCTTATCCTTGGCATCTGCGGCATCGGGATCATTGGGATCGTTTGTCTGCTCGGAGCTGCAATAGTTGCACAATTGCTTCAGTGCCTCCACCTCACGTTCCAGCCACATGTAGAGCTGGTAACGCAACTGGCCGCCATCGACCTCAAAGCCCGTGGCCAGTGTGGACAGCTCCTCCATGAGGATTTTGAGGCAGGCCACAAATTTCAACTGTTGTGCCATAATATCCATTTTCACCTCCCCATTGGTGGATTTAACGCCAGTAGCAGCAGCAGCAGCAGCTCCTGGTTGCGGTGTACCCAACTCGGCATCATCATTATCCAGATCATCCAATTTCTCGTTCTCCTCATCATCATCGTCGTCATCCCATTTGATTTCGAATTTGGCTTCATTGGCGCTGCTGGAGGCGACCGGAGCACTCCAATCGAATTGATCCGACGATGATTGCCATTGATCCATGATGCCCGAATTAATTAACTCATCCTTGTTCACACCCTGTTCCGATTCCGGTGCATTACTGGATGTGGTGGCATCACTATCGCTAATCTTCATCGGCAGCTTGTTGAGCACCTCCAAAGCCAACGCCGGACAACCGGATTTAAAGTGTCCATGTGCTGTGGTAAAATACAATTGCCGTTCAATGGGTGTAATTGAATCCTCCAGCTGCAGTTGCTTGTCCTCCGCCGTCACATTTCTTGTCTCTCCGGCGTAACTGAAACCGGATAGTACAACATGTGCCATTCGTTTCTCCTGCGCTGAAAGTGCAATATTCTGACGTATCAACAGGGGATGTGTTCGCAAATAAATGTAGAAATTGAAGACATTCGGATTTGTGGCATGTGGCAATTCCGGACGTAAGAGATCCTCCTCCCGATAGCTGCTATGCAGATTGCCCACACCATTCAGGAGCAAGGTATTCAAGCTGTCCTGATACTTTTTCAAATTCCAATACGTCATGGAGCGCAAAAAGGGATCGGGATGAGCGCGGGTCAGATCACAACGTCCCGTCTCCACATCCGTGCCCAGTATATGATCATTGAGCAGACGATGGTAATAACAACCCTCGGCATCGCCCTCATACAGACGTGCTATAATCAATGCCAGCTGGAAATCCTCCAGCTTATTCATGCACACCTCGATGGCATCATTGAGGGAATTGGCCAGCAGAAAGAAGGCGACAGCATGCTCGAATCTCTGTTTGCCCAGTAGGACAAAGGCATTCTTCAAGGCCGCCTTACGCCATCGGTCCTCACTGAAATTGTTGCCAAAGAACGTGGTCATTTTCTCATCCCGCTTGGAACGGAATAGACCCCAGACTAGGGATTTCTTTTTCATGGCCAGATAATAGATGGCCGCATCCAGAGGATCCTGTTTCAATTGATACGCACACTTGGCCAATTTCTCGACACATCTGCGCAAGGTGTTGATGTTCTTCAGCCAATAACCCACGCCCAGATCCCGCAGCGTGGCCCAACGCAAGTCACCCTTGGTGTAGCTGGGTATCAGATGCAGCAGCTCCTCCTCGCTCTCCGAGTGATAGGCCCAAACGATGTTGGCGGTGCCAACTCCTTGGCGTTGGAATTGCGCCCGTTGCTGGAGCGGCAGACAACGCAATAAGTACGTGAAATGCTTCATGGCGAGCAGAAAACGTAGACCACAATCATCCAAAGAATCGGTGCCCTGCTCCTTGCCAGCGACAACACCACTGCCGACACCAGTGCCAACACCTTGACTCTTGCCCAGATCAGCGGCAAATTTATCCGAGAAATCCGTATTGCAAGTGGCCACCGTATCCGCCAGTGCCAACAGATGCATCTGATCCAGCGACGATAAGCCGGGCAGATGTGTGTGCGTCAATAGACGGGACAGCAATTGACCCTGCCGAGGTCCAAAGTGCGAAATAGATTGCTTCTCCGGCAGCGACAGACGTCGCTCCTGACGCTTCTGTTCGCCATCGCAGAGCAGCTCATCCAGATTGTCATCCGAGTTGTGCATGTCAAAGAGTTCATTGTAATCCTTATCGCCCTCGGCGGCATTTGGAGCCTTGCCACCCGTCTGCTCGCGATCCGCATTAAGGAGCACCCACAAGGGCAACGGCGGAATCGAATTAATCTCCGCATAGTCGAGCATTAGCTCCTCCGGGATCTGGGTAGTGCTGCCACGATGTTCCGCCTGTATGTTGCTTGTATCCGCCGTATAGCTAATGCTCAATGTTCTGGATCTTGACCAGCTGCGTTGCCGTGCTCCATAACCGGCAGCACCTCCTCCGCCAGCTCCGCCGCCGGTGCTGCCATCATCATCTTGGGGCATGCCACAGTTGGCACTGCCACCGCTGCCACCGCCGCTCATGCAACGCACCAGATGCGCCAGGATCGCCTTGACCCAACGGATCTTGCCACAATTGAGCAGCTCCATTAACTGCTTGGGATGATATTGCGGCAGTACGGGACACGCAATCCGTGATGCTTGAAACAGTCCAAAGTCGGTCATATAATCATCATTGGCTGGAGCTGTCTCTGTACCAAAGGCTCCTCCATCCTGGTGTCCACCATTCATATTGGCCATGCTGCTGTTGGCCGCCAGCCGGCGTTTCTTATCATGATTAAGTAACTGCAAATTGGCCGTGGATACCTTGCTAATCAGTGGCATCGAAGCCACATTCTTCAAGCGCAGCTGTGTGGACTCATTGGCCAAGGAGCGCAAGTCCTCATCCCTTAGATTACGTGTATCCGGCACATCTTCACCCAATCCGCCGACAGACATGAAGTGTGCACCATAATGCGGCTTCCATTGGGAATACACATGCATTTCCGAGTCCATGGCCACCACCAGGATGCCATCTCGCACCCAAGAGATTTGCATGGGCAATGGCGGCAGACCATCCGCTGTTTGCAAATCAATCTGACGCAATTTCATCCAACGGATCTCATCCACAAAATTCGGTTGAGCCAAGGAACTCGCCTTACGCAAAATTGGACGATTCACGGAACGTGATTCCTTCATGGCCTTGATATTCGCCTGGGCAATGTCCGAACTAACCGGCGTATAGAGCAGAATCTTGCTGCCTACGGCTACAGTTAGAATATGGGAACCATCTTCCTTGGACACCCAATCCAGTTGCACCAGATGCTTCTGTGTCAATGGACACGTATTGCCATTCTCCGCAATGCTCTTCCTCAACGATTGCAATGTGCTGAAACTGGGAACTGTCAGCAGTCCCGAGACATTAGCCGTTGGCTTTACCGTAGTCAACTCCGGCGTAGTTTCACCACTTCTTGGGGAACGACTCTCCGGATCATGTGCGAATGTGTGTAACACTTGGTTAAGACGTTGCTTCTTGGCCAGCAGACGACTATCGTGTAGATAACTCAAATCAATGCCATGTCCAATGTTAATCCTCGGCAGATGCACATTCTTCAGATGTATGGTATCTTCCAGCACCCACTCGGAGCCGCCGGAACTCTCACACTCATAGATGGCCACACAGAGATTGACATAACGCGAATCGGGATCACCACGATTTGGACGCGTAAAACTCTTGCCATATTTATAGGCACAGGCAATCCTTCCGGAATACGCTGCACTAATATTCAACGGTTGTCCCGGTATCTCAATTGCGGACTGTTGGATGCGACTCAACATCTTCCACTCGGACCAATGATACGCATCCGTGCCAACGGGTTCACATTTCCAGAATCGCGATATCGAATCCGAGCAAGCGGTCACAATAATATACGGCGCAAAGCAGGCGGGATAAATGCTCGAGCTGCTCAGATGGCCGGCGGCGGGAGAGGCATGAATAACATCCACACCCTCGGGCAGGGGCAACTCCTGGGTGCACACCTTCTTGGTGGTTATCGATATATGCGGTGCCTCCACCTGTGGTCCACCAAATTGCTCGGCTCCGGTCAGCGTCTCGGCACCCTGAGACATGCGACGTGGCTGCTGCTCCTGCTGTTCATCCGTCTCCTGGGTTAGATTACTATCCGGCACATACATGGCCGTCTCGGATAGAAATGAATTCTGTTGCGTGGAGCTGATGACAATGCGCCACATATGAATGGTGCTGCCACGCAATGTCTTCTCAATGTTTACTATGTAAAATGGTTCCTCAAAGTCCACATTCCGCTGTAGATCGACAATGGCATCCATATCCGATTCGAGTAGTGCATTCATTTTGGGCTCCTCCAAATCATGCATATCCACATGGACAGCACGTTGTCCGCCCGTTATCAATTGTGCTTGGAACACATGCAGAAATTGTGTGTTTTGCCAATCATGTTTGGCATCCGATATCGCATCCAATTGCAGGATGCAACCCGGACGTGCAGTCGACTGTTGGGAGACGACTTTGAGCTTGTCATGCAGCGCAGAGCGTTGTGCCTTCAATGTGGATGACGCGTTCGACATCATCGATGACAGCGAATGCGATTTGTGCAGCGTATTCAAGTTCTCCGAGCACGAGATCTCCGCCAGCAATGTCCGGGCATCAATGACCGCTTGATAGACACGCAAATTCTCACCATCGCTGGCCACAAAGCAGGCGGACGGGGAATTGCTATAGCTGCCCAATGTGGTGCTCGGCAATAGGGTGGGTATCCAAGCCACATTGCTAAAGGCCGAGATCTCCGGGGAGTTAATCCTTGCCAGCTCACTGACGCCACCCGAGTGACACAATGGACCAACGGAGTCCACACGCCACAATATCAACTCGGAGCAGAAACCAGTGGGTGTAAATACATCTTTATCGCTGCTGGCGGAGGAGGAGCAACTTGCTGCACCGCCACCACCAGTGCCAGATCCTCCCATACCCATTCCCATTCCGGCGGCACCTGTGCTTCCAGCCAACGGCTGTTCAAATGGTGACATCGGTGACTTGGCCTCCGAGTCGGGTAGATTGTGATGTGATGTGGAGACGAGCAGCGGCAATACCGGATGACAGGTGATGTCATTCACACGGAAACGATGTCCGGATGCACGGCTGACATGGCCAATGCTTAATACTTGGGTGAACTTTGTCTTGAATGCGAATGTCAGCTGCCATAGATTCAGTGTGCCATTCGAATGCTTCGTTACCATCGATACCGATGGCGAAACATTTAATGGCAATGCCGATCCTGTGGCATTAGCTCCAGCTGAATCCTGTGAACTGGAGCTAGCTCCACCGCCAGCTGTTGCACTACGATCCGCCGCATGATCCTCATGATCCTCATCATGCTCATCATCTTGATCAGCATGATCAGTCTCCTCGTCGTGCTCGTCATGCTTGTCGAAATGCTGTTGTCCCGAATTCTGATCACTTCTCAATGAATTCTGATCACTGCCTCCGGTTTTGTGGAACTCATCCTTGCTTCGCACATTGTTGGCAATATCCCGAAAGGCCAAGGGATGTGTGCCCGTATTAAAGAGACTGACCGTCGTGGACATGGACATGGCATCGCCCAATGGAAATGCCGATGGTATCCTTGTGGAGAACGACACCTGCGCCTGCCGATACGAACCCGGATAATAGTCATCCAGCCACTCAATGACCCAAATCAAATAACTACCATCAACCGGATGTATGGCAAATAACAAATCGGGACTTTGATGCCAATCCCGCAGTAGACATTCAATCTTATTGTCCAGGGAATCGACCAGTTGTGTTATGGGATTCTGTTGATCGTGATTCAACGAGTTCTGGGATGTCGTATTCGACATGGAATTCAAATGGATGCCGGCATTTGTTGCTGCCGTATGTTGGGAATATTTGCTATACTCCTCACCGCTATCATCCACCGATACGGACTTGGAGTTGCGTGTAAATTTCTTATGCGGCACTGCATCATCCGGCAAATCAACGCCAGCACCCACACCCGTTCCCGTGGACGCTGGAGCGGCATGGTGATGACCGTTCTCCTCGTCGATGACCTTTTTGGTTAGCTCCTGGAGTATGGCCTCCGCTTGAAGGGTGAAATGCATCTCCTTGTTGTTCAGCCAATGCAATATAAAGACATTCTGATTGCTCGGATCCGATGTTTGCATCGATGGCACCAATGGTATATCCGTTTCGGCATTTATCGATGCCGCCAAATGGAAATGCATGCCCGGTGTAACGCCAGAGCCATGAAAACCATATGAATGAAAATCATGGACACTGCATGACGAGGGTAACGATGGTATCGGCCCTTGGTAATTGCTAAAACTAGCCGGTGAGCTGCCCATTGCGGGATTACCATGATTATTGCCACCACTACCACTGCCACCACCACCGCCACCGCCAGCCATGGAGCCACTTGCTCCGGGAACTGAATGCGCATGCGCATTCGCTGCTCCGGCCTTGATGTGACGACGTAGATGGAAACAGGTCTTCATATGCTTTAAACGTTGCATGAATCGATGCTTATGACGATGTGTACGAAATTTGGGATTCTGTGAGGCCAATGGATCATATTGTGTCATATTGACCATGCCATCATCCGGCAGCACTGTCTCAATCCAAATGCGACAAATGTTATCCAAACAGGATGTCACCAGCATATTGGCCACAGATCCTTTGGGCATATATTTACTAGTCTTGCGCCACACAATATTGGATACGGCACGTGGATGTGCTATATACACATAGGTGAAATTTAAATCACCACCACTTGCATCATGTGATGCAGTTGCTCCAGTTCCTCCAGTGCCTGTGCCAGCTCCTGCTCCTGTTCCTGTGCCTGTTCCAGTTCCTGTTCCGGCATTATTGCTACTGTTTTTGGCTGGAAAGAGCACCTGCTTATTCTCATACCAGATCTTGACTAGACGATCGTTGCGTCCACAGGTGGCAAATAGTGTGCCATCGGGACTAAATGCCATATGGTAAATGGGTATCGCCGTCTGGCATGACCAAATGTTCTCCCACGTCGATACATCATCCGTTTGAGCATTCGATGACTGCTTTGTCTCTTTGCTCTCGCCAATTTCGAATTTCACACCTGTTTTTTTTTTTAAGAAAATTGATTAGTAATTTTAAACTTTCTCTTCTTCTTTCGGCTGCTCACCTGTATGCTCCTCCTCCGGCTGATGTGTGGGCGATTTGCTCTTCCAGAGCTGTATATTGGTGCCGCCGGTTAACAGACGTGTTCCCTCCAAATTCCACGACAATGTCACCACATTCGAGTGACTCGTAAAGGATCCTGTTTGCACCCATCTATAAATGAATGAAAACCACTCAATAAAAGTAAGCATTCAAAAGTCACAATATTCTAAATATTTCTTACTTAAGCAACTTAAAAGTTCTATAACTTTCTTTATATGTTTAATCGATATGGTTGTGATTAAGTAGAATAATTTAAAATAATTTCTTATGTAAATCCAAACTGTGATTAAAATCTATTTGCGATCAATCGGCAAATAATACATCGAGTAAAATATATCGAATTTTCCCAACTCACTTCTTAAAAAAAAAACTTATGGAAAAATTGTGTGGAGAAAAAAAATTTATTTTACCAATTTTGATACAGAATCAATATAGGGGCTAAATTATGATAAAATATTCCGCGAGAAAATCGGAGTTGAGTTTCCGATTTAACATGAAAATCTATTAAATTAACTCGATTGATCGTAAAAAAAATATCGAATTAAATCAGCTAAAAATCGGATTCGCGTAATTCCCGATTTAAAAAAATTTAAGAAGGTTTCTAACTCCATATCTCTCTATAATATCGAGTCTATATTTAATACAATATAAAAATATTTTGAAGGTGTATCTAGCAAAATAAATCAATTACAAAATCGTAGTTCCAATCCCATTTTCATTCCAATTCCAATTTGTACCCACCTGTAGTCCAGAAAGTGTGTATTATGCTTGCTCGATTCAATCACCGGCGTTGGCTCAAAAATGCATATCTTATTTTCATAGGCAGCGGCTATTTTTCCGGTATCGGTGCTGCAGTCCAATGCCGATATCTTGACATAGCCATGATTGGCGCCCGGAATGATCTGGACGCGCTCGAAGGTGCTCGCCAGGATGACCACATTGCACCCTGCAGCATATGCCTGTCAATCAAACAAGAATACATTTCAACGTTATCAATGAATGTCTTATCAACCTAACCTATCTATATGTGATTATGATTAAGAAATAATGTGACCATGGAGGATTAAACGTGATTAGCGTGTTAGTCAGCTGATGGATTTAAGATTAACACTAATTGTTAATAACAATTACACAGTTGATATGGCTGATGTGTGGAGTAATAAGAGATAATGATTAGGAGGATCATGGAGGATTAAAATTTGTTTGAAGTTTAGTTAATATGATAAGTTTATAAACATGATAGCTTATAATAATTATAATAATAAACATTACATCATATTCATAGGTATTTTATTTATTGTCAAATGACCATGGAGCTCAAAATGTTGGCACATGTTCAGGATACTCAAAAGAGCAACAAAATCGGGGGAAAATATAATACATATCTTATCTGAGTCACATTTATTAAATAACCCTCAATTACGAGCTTCAACGCGTGCCAAATCTAATTTAGTTTTAAAATGTTGAATTGATTCCGGATCGCACGGGAAAGTTTTCGTCGTATATATATGCGTATATATAGTACTAACTTGTGTTATGTCTTGGGACTATCGCTGACTATCAAGAGCAACCTTATCTACGAGAACGAAATGTGTGTTTTTGCGAAATTTGCCCAATTTTACGATAATTTTTAATACCTTGCAAATTGAATAAAGCGGAGGTATAATAAAGTTGTGGAAATATAGGTAACAGATTGAACTGGGGGAATCCATAAGTAGACACTAGAGAATTTTTATAGAATTTTCCATAAATAATTCTAAAGTTATAGACTTCAAAACTTCATACAGGGTAGCTTAGAAGGTCAATCAAGTATATGTACTTAAAAAGCCCTAAAGTAAATGCTACAGATTTGTGATAGTTTCCATAATAAATTCTAAGAATCCATAATAAGTGTTAATTGTACGATAATTTTTGATACCTTGTAAGTTGACTACTGTAGGGTATAATAACAGTAACAGATAGAAATTACAGATATTGATAGAATTTTAAAATAATACATTGCTTTCAGAAAGTAATCAGAATTTAAAAGAAAATAAAGTCATAAAAAATAAGAAAATTTCATTAGAATTTTTATAGTATAGTAAATCCTAAATTTATATATACTGAATTTGACACTGATTAAAGATTTTTTTATGTATGTATCTCTAAATTTAAAGTATCTATAAATTTTTTTCTCTGATTACGGGGTATGCTGTTAGTCGTGCAATTTTATCTTATATATGGAAATGAGAGACTTTATAAGAACTAAATAATTTATAATAAAGCAGTTTCTACTGACTTATAAAGTGACTACAGGGTATATTTGTAGTTGAACTTGCTTATGCCCTGATTGGGTTTTAGCTAAAAGTATAAAGGTATTTTTTTTGCTTCTCGTTGTTGTTGTTTTGTGTCCGTTTTTTGTGATATGTTTATCATCTCAAGTGTGAAGCGATTACAAAGACGATGATATCGCTGCGGACATTTCATGAGTTGACAAAACTCTAAATGCTATGGCACTTGGACGACACTTTAACTACGTCATAGCCAGATGGCGCCACTTGGTCTATGTACATAAATATGTGTATGTGTATGTGTGTGTGTGTATCATTGTCTATTTTCAAGTTCAAATACGCCTATAGGCAAATTCTATTTGTTGCTGTTGTTGTTTTTCTTGTTGTTGTTGCTGCTGGCAGATAGAATATGTCGCAACGTGTTTATAAATATTAAATGCAAATAGACTCAAGAGTAGAGCAAGTATAGAGCTAATACAACAATTGAAATGATGGCATTTAGTTAAATGTTAAATGCACAATGGGTGGCAATGTCAACACAGAGCTCATTACAGAATATAATGCAGATACACACCCACACACACTAAACACACACAGTGTCTCACAGCTAATTTCAACCAGCACTTACAACATATTTTAATCAGTTATAACAACTAAACAAAAAAGCAATATCAAAATAATTTAAAAGCAGCTAAAGTTTTGTCTTATAAAATACAATTTCATTTATTTTAAATGTATTTTTTTTTTTTTAATATTGAACAATTTTAAACTGAAATAATCAACCAGAACTAATGTCACAGTGTATGCTGTGAAAAAAGTACACACAAAGAAAAACATTAGAAAGCCACTAATAAAATAGATTTTTAAAAATACTATTCTGATATGAATGTCGTTCCACAGTATTATAAATAGTGATGTAAAAATATATCGAAATATCGACAACTCGATTTTGGCGGCAGCGATTATCGAGTACTTTAACTCGATGAATTTTTTGACGATCATCGAGGTGATTAAATCGATTTCCATGTAAAATCGACAACTCACTGGGGAATGTTTCATCGTCATTAATTTTCTGAATTAAGTTTTGTCGATCAATTTATGATAAGAATCCGTGCTATATAAGCTACAAAATTGTCTAAGTTTGAATTGGGCATGTAAGAAAAATAAGATTTCTATTTCGACATAAAACTCGATCTAAAATTTGGATTTACATCACTAATTTGAAAATATTTGTATATAAAAATGTATATTATAAAATAATTTTTAGTTAAAATTGCAAATTCAAAATTATCATTTCAGTTTTAATTTTAATTTTCAATTTAAAGCTATTCTTTACAATATTTTTTTAATTTTAATCAACTGTGCTTAGTTGTCACTAACTAAATAAATAAGTATAAATTCTGTCTTTTTCGCATAAGATAACTGCATCAAAAGTTACAATAAATCTATCTCTAAATGAAAGGCTTAAATCTTTTTTATCTACTGTTCGTCAAGTAATTGTTTTGACTAGGTAATAAATTACAATATTTTATTTGGAACAAAAAAATAAAAAAAAACTTGGATTTATGTTCCTATTTATTGTAGTTGTTTATGGTTCTGAGAATAAGTAAAAATAAATATATAAGAAGTGGGATCCATTAGGGTAAACTATGTATTTAAAAAAAAAAACACAATAAACAAATACAGTTAAACAGGTAAATGTTGTGACAATTAACAAGTTATAATTTTTTATTCATTAGTTATTTATTTTATTACTTAAATTATTATACTATTTTAACATAAAAAAAAAACAATAATTTCTTTTGTTTTGTGAAAACAATTGCTTGACTAACTGTAATTATGCAGACTAAGGGCAGCTGTTGGCTTTTTAAATTAAATTTTTTGCCAAGCGTTGGGGGAGGATGCGGAGGTGGGGTTGGTGTTGGGGGTGGGGGGTTGTAGCTGTTTAGCACTTTTGTATTTGAAGTTTTCTTAGCAGCACAGTTAATTATGCTTGTGACTTTGTTAAATTACATACACACACACACACACACACACTCATGCATATGTAAATAAAAATATATACATTAATAAGAGGAAAACAGACGTCAGGCGCTATATAGCGGTAAACAAATATCAATGCAAACACAAACACACACACACACACACACACACACACACACACACACACACACACACACACACACACACACACACACACACACACACACGCACACTTAATAATAGTGGGTGGTTGGGCGCCTAAAAGGGGTGGGGGTATTGACTGTTAGTAATTAATATTTGATATGTATGTGATCATAAAAATAAACGACTCTAGTGACATCTCCCTATCCAACCCCCCCACCCCCACCCCTAAAACACACACACACACACATAGAGACATTATAAATGCGTGCTCACGACAATTTTTCAGCATTTTATGGCCCGTGTATAATTTATTTGTTATTGACGTTAATTCGTCTCTGACCAAAAAAAAAAAAAAAAAAAAAGAATTTATCTCATTTTGGCAGTTAGGATTTGCAGTTAGACTGCAGGCAATAAATTATAAACATTATCATATGTACATAAGTAGAATTTTGCTAGGTTCCTGAATCGATTTGATTTTTAATCAAATAAATCGATTATTATTATATTTTGGGTACATCGATTTGGTTTTAGTACCCAAACTTCGTATAGACAGAGCATTTTTAATGTTTAGTTTTATATATATTTTTCATAATTCTAGTCAATTGTTCTTAGTTGACACTAAATAGTTTAGATAATTTTAATACAGTAAACATTCTATACAAGCAACCTATTTTTTTTCCTATCTTTATCTTTTTTTAAGAAATCTGTTTTCAGTTTTATTTTTTTTTATTTTTATGAAAGAATGGAATTTTAATAATAAAAAACAATACATACTAGTTGCTTGTATAGAAAATTTGAATTCAAAAATTTTGCTTATAGAACATTGCTTTCGTAAGGATTGTTTATATAGAATGTTTACTGTATTTAAGTTTAAACCCGGGTTGCAGCTGAATTTAATTTGATTATTATTAATTTTATTTTGAATTTAATTCTTTTTTTTTTCAAATAAATTAATGAAACTTACTTACATATAGTTTGTAAAAAAAATTGCAAAAAAAACACAAATAATGCATTTTATCTTAAAAATCGATTTAAAATCGTGTCGCATCGATTTGCAAAAGAATCGAACATTTGTGCGTGTGTATGTATGTATGTGTATGTTTATCGAATTTAGGGCATCAAAGGCCATTTGACCAATCGAATTTTATATGTATGTCAAGCATGTATGTGTGTGCGAGTGTGTGTGTGTGTGCGAGTGTGTGTGTGTGTGCGAGTGTGTGTGTGTGTGCGAGTGCGTAAAGGCAACAACAACAACAACGTGAGAAGCTTGTTTACAGCCAGGCACTTGACCTTTAAAATGTAATTAATAGCCCACAAAACATGTTAAAACATTGATTTCAAATCGACTATGGAAATTGTTTAAACATTAACAGTTTGCCCTTACACATAGTTATCGAATTTGCTCATTGTTATTGATATCGAATTTTACACAAAGCAAAAAGCAAGAAATAAATTCTCAAAACTCATCATTTGCCATTTGCTTTTGATTTAATTGACCACACAGCGACAGTTAGTCAGACAGACAGACGGCGACAGTGACAGCCAAGCATCACATTTATTTATATGTGCTGAGAAACACACACACACAAACACACATATGCATGCATAAATATGTAAATAAAAACATTAAAAATCCCCCAATGGCTGGCTGATCAGAATTAGATATTCCAATTGGAATTTGCAAACCGTGTTGGAAAATGTGTACATACTGGTTGTACCCTTAATAAGTACCTAAGTACCTAATGTCAACGGGTATGTGTAAATAGTACATTATATACAGTCAATATACATATGTATGTATGATTGTCGCATTTATAATTGCATGTGTACGTGTGCATGTGTTGTTGTTGTTGTTGGTCGTACAATATGATATGTATGTAGATGCGTGATAAAAACGAAAATGTATAACAAAACAACAACAAAACACAAAAATGTTAGAGGAAAAAACTTGGCAATAGAGAGAGAGAGCGAGAGTAGAGTAGTGTATAATCATAATCGGTCGTATATATTCGTGTTCTTACTGTAAATGGTATGCCTTCCACAGAGCCAATTGCGAAGCACCGGTCACCTGCATTACAGGCACCGCTCAATATTTGATGACAATTCATTATTTGTTCTAATTGGATATCACATCACAGCGCACAAAGTAATATTCTTGGTTCTTTGGTTTGGTTACTAGCACGATTTTTTCTTTGTAAAACGACAACAAAGTGAGTGACATTACATAAAAATGTAGCTACAGTGCTGCCAACTTGTTTTATGAGTCATGTCGCAACATTAAACAAGTTGGCAGGGTGTCCAAAAAATTAGATCAGGCAGCCTTGAAGCAGTCACCGTCAATTTGTATGCCTGGCAACTCTAATTACTGTTGTCATCAAAATGGCAACATCAAATGATCAACGAACTAATCTTTGTTATCGATGGACAACTTATTTTGTCGATATATTGTCGCCCATCACAGATAAAAATTGAAAATTTTAAAACTAATAAAACTTAATAATAAATTAATAAATATTGTTTAAAAAAATATTTACAAATGCAGAAAATTGCAACCAAAATTCTGCAGAAAATTTAAAAATTCTATCTGCTAAATTAAGAAATTGTAAAAAAAAGAGGGGAACAATTTTAAAGCTACCAATTATGACAATTGAACCAAAAGTGTACATATTGCCAGATCGACGAAATTAAAGGGTGGCAGCCATTCGAACGGGTGGCAACGCTTGGTATGAAACGCCGTGTTTGGTTTGACAGAAGAAATTGACTGATAGATTTGTAATTTGTAATTTCTACGTAAATTTGGCGAATATTCGAAGAGCAAAATGGCCGCAGGTCCTATTGCTGAACGTAATCAAGGTGTGTAATTGATGAATTAATGAATTCCGAATGTAGTTGCTACAATAATTGTGTGTTATTTACAGACGCCACGATTTACGCCGGCGGATTGGACGACAAGGTATCGGAAACGTTGCTCTGGGAGCTGTTTGTGCAGGCGGGACCAGTTGGTAAGCTGATAATTATCTATATCTATTTACATTATTCATGTAATTCTGTTGCAGTTAATGTGCACATGCCCAAGGATCGGGTCACACAGATGCATCAGGGATATGGCTTTGTGGAGTTCCTTAGCGAGGAGGATGCCGATTATGCCATCAAAATAATGAATATGATCAAGCTATATGGTAAACCCATACGTGTGAATAAGGCGTCGGCGCATCAGAAGAATCTGGATGTGGGCGCCAATATATTCATTGGTAATCTGGATGTGGAGGTGGATGAGAAACTGCTGTACGATACGTTCTCCGCCTTTGGTGTGATACTGCAAACGCCAAAGATAATGCGTGATCCGGAGACGGGGAAATCGAAGGGATTTGCATTCATTAACTTTGCCAGCTTCGAGGCTAGCGATGCGGCAATGGATGCCATGAATGGCCAATATCTCTGCAATCGTCCCATATCCGTGTCGTATGCCTTCAAGAAGGATCACAAGGGCGAACGGCATGGCTCGGCGGCGGAACGTCTGTTGGCTGCCCAGAATCCCTCGGCACACGCGGATCGACCACATCAACTGTTCGCCGATGCTCCCGTACAGAATATGATGCCGGTGATGCCCGGCCAAATGATGCCACCACCCATGATGGCACCACCACCGCCTGTGGTGCCCGTATCCTCGACAAATATGAGCATGATTGCACCACCGCCGCCAGTGCCACAGCCAGCACCATTCCCAGCAACAATACCACCGCCACCGTTGCCACCCATGGGTGGGGGACAACCGCCACTGCCGCCGGCAATGGGGATACCGCCGCCCCCTCGCATGCTCCAGCCACCGAATGCATGGGCACCACCGGGAATGCCAGCACCACCGCCACGACCACCGCCAACCAATTGGCGTCCACCTCCCGTGCCATTTGCTCCGGCCCCCTTTGCACGTCCCTATCAACCCGATGGCTATCAGTACTAACTAACTAACTCAATCCCAAATGCCAGACGGCTAGCAAGTAGTTTATACAATTTTAGACGATCCAATAAAACCAATGATGAAGATGTAAACCTTAATTTGTATACTTTATAAATCAGTCAGTGAATCAGTTGGACAAACAACTTTATATATATAGATTAGAAGTATGTGTGTTAGGGTGCATCGAATTTTTCGAATAAAAAACGGTATCCCATATTCGTAATCTACGGTCAATTCTAAGATCTTTTTGCTAAGAAACTATAGTTCTAAAATGAATATCTGAATATCTTCAGTATCCGGTTTTTGAGTTGAAAATGTTTGCATTTTCAGTCCTTGCAAGTATGAAAATTATGTTTAAAGGAATATTTGTTTTTTTTATGTAAAAGTCCTGGTTCTAACACGAGTTTTGATACCAATCTTGTCAGGATCGGACTAAAAATACTCAAGACATGGTAAAAATTCATGATATGGTTTCTTGGTGAAACATCTTAAAATTGACCGTAGATTACGAACATACAAATCGATGCACTCTAATGTGTGTCCAGGGATTTCTTTCAAAGGATATATTTACTTCTCGAACTTTTCTACAATAGAAAAAATAAAATTAGTTATGAAATAACATAAAAAAAGGGAATTTGCAGCTAGGCAATAAAAATGAAGAAATAAATTTGAATGTTAAAAATTAAATGAATTGATAATTAAATAATATTGTCAGGATCAGACTAAAGGGAATTTGTAGCTAGGAAATAAAAATGAAGAAACCAAAGCAAATAAATTTGAATGTCAAAAATTAAATTAATGAATAATTAAATAATATTATCAGGATCAGACTAAATACACTAAAGATAAGCTAAAAAATTTCCAAAAATACTTTTCAATTCAAAAAGCTTCCCGGAATTGACTTCAGAACTATGGTTTCCTAGTGAAACATATTAAAATCGATGTAGATTAGGAATTTGGGTTTCCATTTAATTGGTGACCATTGAAATTGATGCAACCCAATGTTTACTTGATAGGATCGAAGATAGTTTAAAGCTTAATTCTGTTAAAAAAAATATTCCAATGTCCCAATTATATTGGTTTATGAAATTTTTCTTTCCAAGCTTCCCAGTTTCTTAGTGATTCTAAATATTTTTATCGGTTTCAAAATTAAACTGAAATAAAATTATAGTAAATAGTGCAATTAGAAAGCGAATGGAATTTATAAAAATAATTTTTTTCTTGATACTTTTTCACTGTTTCAAAAAAAACTGAATTCAAATTATAGTAAATAGTGCAATGTAATTGAAAATTAAATTAAAATTTTTTTTTTTTATCGTTTATCATTTATATGATATCATTACAATCCCAAAACTTGAAATTCTGTTTCGTTTTCTTCGCATACATTTATTTATTTACTTTGGAAACATACAGTTAAATTATTTACAATAGAATTTGAATGCATTTGGTTTTTATTTTTATTTTTGCTCCATTTAGTTAGTTTATTTAGTTTAAATTGTTGTCTAAGCGATTTAAGAGTTTAATTATTATTTAGTGTACTTGTTGTTGTTGTTGGTGTTTTTCTTGCTGCAGCTGCAAACATTTATAAAATGACCTTTACTTGCCCTTCGACTCAACTTATATAATTAACTGCTATTCATTTTTGTTTTCTCTCAATTTTTTTTGGTTTAAATAATAAATAATTTGAAATGCTAATTGCGCTTTAATTAGCTCGCATTTATTCAAATTTTGTTTTCTTTTTTTTTTTTCAATAAAAAAAAATATATACTTTTTTTTTTTTATAATATATAAAAAATAATAATTAACATAAAAAAACGTTCTGAACTGGTTTGGTTTTTGTTTTGTTTTGTTTTTGTTGCTGTTGCTGTCGCTGTTGATGGTTGTTGCTGTTGTTGTTGTTGTTGTTAATCCTCGTTTACTGGTCTCGGTTTGTTTAATCCTGCTCCACATCCTCATCATCAGCTTATCTTTATTTCATCTTTATCTCTTCCTTTTCCTCTCCCCCTCCAGCTGTGTTGTTGTTGTAGTGTTTTACTTGGTTGCTGCTGTCGCTGCATCGGCTGTATGATTATTCAGCTTGCGTTGGGTGGCACCTCCTCCTCCTCCTCCTCCACCTCCTGTTGATCCTGTTCCTGTTCCTGCTGACTTGGACTTTGAACGCGTCGATCCATTGGCCACACGCACATTCCCTGAGCTATCTGTGAGATCCTCACTATCACTGGAGCGTATGTCACCGGACATCTGCAAGAGAAACAAAAGCGAAATGATTAAACACCAAAAGTTGAAATCTGAGATATAAATCTGGAATTTTCGAAAATTACATGAGGGGACTCTTTGCATAAATTTGACCGTAGAATCTATTAAGAGGCCAAACCATGTTCGAAATGACATTCCGCTTGAAAATCGGTTCAGTTTTGATGAAGTTATGACAATTTGAAGTTGGTCAATCCTTTGACCTAGCAACTTTACAAGTCAAAATTTTTATAAAATATCCCATGATTTTTTACAAAAAAATGAAAGGTCTCCGAGTCAAGTTTAAAGTATTGTTTTATACTAATTACGATATAAGGAGTTGATTAAAAGTGAAAATTTGAGATTTAAAATTTGGAATTTTTAAAATATCAAAGGGGGGACCCTTACCATCAAACTCGAATCTTGGTCGAAAAATATTTAATTCTCTAAATGAACAAAATTTAAATGCAGAACGCATTTAAAGGTAATGATCGTAATGACATTCCGCTTAAAAATCGGTCAAGTTTTGCCAGAGTTATGGAAGTTTGAAGTTGGTTTGACTCTACCCTTAGCAACTTTACAAGTCAAAATTTTTGTCTAATTTCCCATGATTTTTTACAAAAAAATTAAACGTCTCAGAATCAAGTTTAAATTGTTGTTTTATACTAATTATGATATATGGAGATGATTAAAAGTGAAAGCTTGAGATTTAAAATTTTCAATTTTAAAAATATCAAAGGGACCCTTACCATTAAAACCCAGATCTGTAGGAAAACAATTTTTTTAACGAGTTCAATAAAGTTTGAATGCAGAATGAATAAAGAGACCAAATCATGTTAAAAATGAAATACCGCTAGAAAATCGAATGAATTTTGAGAAAGTTATGGCAGTTTCAAGTTGTTACTGATTACATTGTACTTGGTATTTTCATTTCATGTGGTCAAAAATGATCATATATGCCTCTCTTTCTCTTCCTCTCTCTCTCTTTCTATCTGTCTTTCTCATTCTCTCATTGTCTCTCTTTCTATTAATTACTCTATATCAATTATTTTTCCTGTATATCAACCTACAAAAAAAAACCTTCCTTTATCGCTTTTATTCCCTCTCCGATATTTTTATCTTTCATGTAATAAACATAAAACTCCATAGGAGGATATAACTCTTTATATATTTTTTATCTTTCCAACAATGGAATTAAATATAATGATGCTTGCTATTGAAACCTACCAGACCCTTCTGCAATGAGTCGATCACAATCTTGAGGATCATATAGGTCCAGATCACATGCAGCACCAGAAGCATCAAAAGCAGCGTATTAAAAATATAATATGCTGGGAACATGGGCAGAATGCGTGGAGCTTCAACGGATGAGCTGTAAAATAGAGGAGAAATTTCAATAAATTTAAAGTACTCTTCATGTGAAATGAAATATTTAACCTGTAGATAATGCGAGGATAAAAGCCCAGACGTGTGACAATCCAAACGACGGTGAAGATGGCGAATATGGCATCGCAGACCTTTTGATAATTGGCATATTTGGTCAATTTGGCGGCCTCCAGGAATATATCGGCACAATCATGTACAACCAGGACGAGAGAACCGACACGATGCAAATTGCACACCCAACTGAGGGACATTAGCAACAATGTGACCATATGATGTATAAACATTTGCCAGAAATCTTTGCGTTTCACATCAAAGAATTGAGTGCCAGTTAGTGACCAATAAAACGACATCGATATCATATAATACCACCACACATCACTGCTTACAGACTGTCAAAATTAAAAGTAAAATTAGTATAGAGTTATATGAAATATTCTCGATCTTATCTTACCTGATGAGGATAACCATACCAACAGCTCTTGACATCCCAGAACCAGGGCTTATCCCACAGCACAATCACGCCGAATATAAAGCTATAGAGATAATAGATGCATCGCCATGTGTTCTCACAGAATTTCACCAATGTCGATGGTTTATCCTGAGCTCGACGCAAACGCCACCAACGTTCAATCTGACGTTCACTCATGTCCGCCTGTTTGGACAGCGGAGCCAGCTAAAAAATTAACAAATAAATATATATTAATATATTGCATTTTAAAATTGTCTCAGCTATGTTGTGTGAAAATTTCAGTCTTCTAGCTCTTATGGCTTGGGCTGTGCAATGATCAGTGAGTCAGCCAGTGACTAAATCAGGACAAAGTGTTTTATATATAATTTTTGTTATTAAAAAAATCGAATATCTTAGATTGTTCTATCCATATAATCTGTTTTAGTTTTAATTTTATTAAGATCATATTTTAGAATATTTTGTTAAACTTTTCTATATCTTTCTTGATCAATAGAGATGTACTTACCCACTTGTGATCCAAACGCGATGATTTGGCATATGCCGCCTCTAATGTAGGAACATTTGCCGCTTTCTTAGGTCTAGAGCTACGTATGCCCAAAGATTTGCCGACTGGTGATATCCAAAAGCTAAAATAGAACCAAATAAAACAACCAATTTGTAAGTATTTATGATTATTTTGACGATAATTAAGTTATTTATACATTAGATAAGCTTTTTTTAATATATTACAATAGCGAAAACCTAAAAAAGTTATTCAATAAAGGAACAATCAAATTAATACACAGGAGTGATGTAATATTATATGGAAAAATCGAAGACTTGATTTTAACGAAAGCGATTTTCTACTAATTTAATTCGATTATTTTTTTGGACGATCAATCGAGTCAATTTAATGTAGTTTTGTGACACTTTTTCAATAAAAAGTGATTTAGAATGACTTCAAATTTTTAACTCAAATGAAGTTTGGCAACAGCGCACTAAATAAACTTACTTTAATTAAATTTGCTACAATTATATTTTCCAGACTTTATTTTTAAGTGTAGAATAGGGAAAAATAGTGCCATATTTCTGGTACTTTAACTGTGAATTCATTATTTAAGCAAAGTAAATGAAGTTTGGCAACAGCGCACTGGTTACAAATATACTTAAAATTTAGCTGCCGAATGGCAATAACTTTAACTAGGCCCAACAATTCATTACATATACCATACATACACATAAAAAATGCGGAAATTTAAAACGTAGTGCCAAAATGGGCGCATTGGAATTCAGTACCAAAAACTCTGGGTCTTCCCCCTTCCTGGGCATCCATTTATTGAGTCTGGCACGTGTGAAGCATGGCAACACTGGAGAGAGACGTTGACAACAACAGCAACGAGCTGAAATGTCGATGACAGTTCGCGCCCATGCATAATCAAGTACCAGTATATATATATATATATATATATCTGTAACTTGACTATGTACATACATATATATATATATATATAAATATATTCGGAAGTTAATTTGCTAATGAAATTGAAATTGGCCGGGCCCCAAAATCAACCACAATCTTTCATATTATACAGCAGCCAGAAGACAGACAGACGGACAGACAATGGATTGCGTCTGGCATTTCAAATCAGTTTCAATTCTCAATTCTTTCTTTTAGATTTCTGTCTTCCCTCTTTATTATGATACACGCGTTCATAATTGGAATTAAGGAAAGTCCATTGTTATAATAATGTACACTCCCCAAAGAGTCAAAGGGTCGTTCTGGTTTAATTTCAAGTTAATTTACAACAATTTCGTTTGATTTTAGTGCCTTTTAGGGTTAGAACATAGCTGACCTCAGCGGCTTATTTAAGTTCAAGTTCAAGCTACCATATTAGCTATAGGTTGTGTCGACTTGTTGATGCTTCTTGAATCTAAAAATCATATTTATCTTAGTATCGTTGTATTTGTGTAAATTTAATAGGTCTGTCAAAATTAAGTTGTACTAAAATATTTTATACAAAAGTATTGTAAGGTAAAACAAAGTCAAAAATTTAACATATGTTAATAACAGTCATGTTATATGTTATGCTACTAATGTTTTTTTTCTTGACATAGGCAAAAATAATATTTCAATTTTTAAAATAATTACTACGTTATGTAAGAACACTTTTTGTTTTTTTTTTTTAAACTGACAGCTTGCATTGTCTGTTAACATTTAAATTACCTATCGATTATAATTTCAATAGTATCTATAGCATTGCAGTTATTGAAATGTTTCACATCGAACTGGATATATCAATATGATCCACACAATCGATATGAGCCACATGAATTAAATTTCAACAATATGATCCATGTATTGGATTTTAAGCGTTAAACTCTACATTCCATTGGACTTGTAAATTAACAATATGATCCATGCACAATGTATCTTGTAGCTATGAATGTATAAGATCTTGGATTGTATCTTGTATCTATGCATGTTTAAGACCCACAACAAATTGAATTGCATTGTTCGATTGTATCTTGTACCAATATGATCCACAACGGACATTGGATTGCAGTGCATCAAGTGCCACAAGTTGTTTTTTTTATTGAATTTACACTTGGACCCGCATAAATAAACATACATACATATGTACATATACATACATATATTTAAGAATGCCCGCTTGAACATAAATAATTTTCTTATTATTACAAATTTTGTGATTTTTGTTTTTCTGGTGGCGACAAGCTTAGAATACATAATGTTCACTTATAGGAAGCGTCAGTGTGTGCTCTAACAATAACTCCTGCTGTCAATCAATCAATACAAATTAATTCTAATGTAAGAAAAAATAAAATAAAATAAACAGTAACCTTGGAAATTGAATTTGTATAAAAAAAAACTATTTGAAAATCAAATTCTACACAAATTCCACAACAAGAAGAAGAAGAAGAAGAGAAAAGGGCATTCAGTTGTCGATGCCGCCCAGCATTTATCACGAACGCCAGGTGGCGCAACTGTGCGCTCTGCATGCGCTCAACAATTTGTATCAGCGCGCCAAAATGTTCACCAAGGAACAGTTGGACGCATATTGTTATGAGTTGACACCGAGGATCTGGCTGAATCCACACCGATCGTGGCTGGGTTGGGGCAACTATGATGTGAATTGCATTATGTATGCGGTGCAGCAGCGCAATTGTGAGGCAATTTGGTTTGATCGACGTCGTGATCCGAGTTGCTTGAATTTGGACGCCATCTTTGGTTTCATTATGAACATAGGATCCACATCGATGTGGATGATGATGCGTGCACGGCATTGGATCGCATTGCGTCGCATTGAACATCATTATTATAATCTGGACTCTAAATTGACGCATCCTCGACGCATTGGCGATGAATTTCAATTTATCGATTTTCTACGTCATCAACTGCTGGCCGATAACGATCATGAACTTTTTATTATAATTATGAGAGGGCAGCATGAAGAAGAAGAAGAACAACAATTTTGGCTTAAACCACAATATCGTCTGCAACTGCAGCAGTTAACTGAATAAATTATGTTCAAAAAAAATAGAAAATTTTATACAAATAAAATCTTTGATATCGATAACAATATAATGTTTAGTGATTATTTTATGACTATTTAAATCACATTAAGGACCAGTGCTGTCATAATTCGAAAGGAAAAAAAAACAGTTAGACGGACTCCGAAATAGGACAAAAATAGGACAATTTTTTTAAGAAACAAAAAAAACGGGAAACATCTTAAAATATCAACTTTTTCATAGTTTTTAAGTACACATGCATCAGTTTTTGTGTTATTGCTGATTTTGCCACATTTTGACAATTTTGGACCGATAAAAATATTAAAATTAGTAAAGAGTCTTACAAATAATTTATATTAAAAAAAAACAAACAAAGATAAAGCACCCACAACTAAGAAACTACATCATTTCAATAGTTTAAAAAACTTGTAGACCTTTTAAAAATAGCCAAAAATACAATGAATCACCATTCCGATAATTGTGCAAACTTTTATTGATTCGATTACACGTAAATCCAGTCAACTTTAACATGGAGGTCACTCACTTAGTTTTTTTTTTATTATTAAATGAATAAAGTAGAGATATCTGGATAGGGGATAATTAAAAGGTCTGTCCGGAAAAAGAATGATATGGCAGCGCTGTAGAGGACACAAAAAAAAACTTGAATTTGATTAAAAAATGTTTGCTGGGTTGTCCCGTAAGTAACGATAACACGGCCTTCTAATATCGATTGGCTTTGATGTTTTTCGATATTTCAAAATACCTTAATTTATCCAACGTCTACCAAAAGCAGTTCAAAATATTTATCGATATACCGGCACATGTTATCAACAATCGCAATGTGCGTGCATTTAATGGCAGTTACGTGTGTGCGTGTGTGTGAGTGCGACTACTCGATTAGCAATTAGCGATAAACGCTACAATTATTTAACCATTTTTTTTATATTTGTTGTTGTTGACAAAGCCAATCGGGGTACATTACAAATGTGGTAAGTGTACAGTGAGTGCAAGTTGAGCAATTGCCGTTCTTATCAGTCACAAAACATGCACACTTGTATTTTTTATTTTTTTTTTTTTGGATTTTTTTTTCCAATTTAAAATTTTTTGTATTTTTTTTTGGCGAATTACACAGGGAGACTCATTTACCATTTGGCTGATGATAACTCAACACGCAAATGATTGCATGATAACAAAATAAAATACATACATATGTACACATGTGTTGGTAATTTTTTTTTTTTTTTGTCATTTTCATTAAAATATGACTCATGTTTTGTGTCTTGCAAATGAACCTCAAAAATAAATACAAATAAAATACAAATACAGTCGAACTTCCCTAACTCGAATCACCATTATCCAAAGAAAAAGTTCGACTTATGGAATATTTTTTTTTTTTTTTTTTTTTTAGTTTATTAAAGAGAAATACAAATTCATTCATGTTAAATTGTGATGTTTTTAGTTGGGCTTACTAACAAAATTAAAAAAAATCAGAAACTAGTGACTAAAAACTCATACATTCTAATTGGGAGCTGTTCATTTTTTTTACGTTAAAAATAAACAAAACTTGAAAAAAACAGAATTTAGTTACTAAAATTCATACACTTCAAATTGCTCTTACTCTTACTTTACTGTACTCATACTTGTTAATTTTCTCTTATTCTTCAGGCTAAACAAAACTTAAAAAATCGGAAATATATAATTATTCAATTAATTATAATTTTTTTGTTATTTTCTTAAAAAAAAAATGGGATAATTTTTTGGTGATTTTGCCGACTTACAGCAGGTCTTGCCAATATTTTTGTTCGAGTTATGGAGAAATTCGACTTATGGAAGTTCAAGTTACGGATGCAGAATTTGCTCAGTAAACGCTATTGCGAGAATATTCGAGTTATAGAAGTTCGAGTTAGGGAAGTTCGAGTTAGGGAAGTTCGACTGTATTCTGGTTTGAGGGCGATAACATAATAATATTTGAATCAAATGTTGTTATCGATTGCTGTCCAAAGGCCGCGCTAAAAACAGCTGATTTCCCAAAAAGAAGCAAAGAGAGAGCAACAACAAAAGGAAGACAGAAAGAAAGAAAGCAAAGATGAAATCTTTGCATGCTAATTGGACATTTAACGCATTGCACTGGAAATTAAACATACATTCATGTGTGTATAAGTGTGTGTGTGTATAAGTGTGTGTGTGTGTTTGTATGTGTGTTTATGGCCTTCTCTGCGCGTAAAGCACGTGCACTTTTTGGCCTGTTTCTGTTGAGCAATCGGCAACAGCGGCGATAACAATAAAAAAAAAAATACAAAAAAAAAAAAAACTAGTTTGGATTTAGTAGACTAACGAGAACAGCAACAACAATAACAAATAGCACTTAAACTAAAAGTGTCATGTTTGTTTATGTGTGCGTATGTACATATGTATTGTTATGAGCATGAGTATGAGTGTATATTTGTATTCTTGGAAATTCCAGTGACAAGACAATCCACAAGATGCAGTCCACACCTACACACACACACACCTGCATATACAATTGTTGTTGTTGCCGGCTTTTGCTGACCCTGATTAGATTTAGCTATTAAAAAAAAGTATAACTCTAATCTGTGTGTGCGTGTGTGTGTGTGTGTGTGTGTGTGTGTGTGTGTGTGTGTGTGTGTGTGTGTGTGTAGGCCAATTTTAATATCCAACTTTAAATTTGTATATCGCTTTTGTGAGCGTCGAAGTGATACGTAATCCCATAAAACATATACACTTACGCAAATCATTATTTGGACAACGCAAAATTCGCACATTTGCTTTTAGCTAAAAAAAAATAATTTAATTCCTTAATTTTAAAACTTTCTACGTATTCAACTTGTTTTAAAAACAATAAAAAAACTATAATAAAATATGAAAATAAATTTTAAAAAAAATCAAATAATAAATATACCTAAAAATCTTTTATTTTTTCTAATGATGTAAAAATATATCGAAATATCGACAATGCGATTATCGAGTACTTCAACTCGATTTTTTTTTTTGGTAAGAACTATTGTGTTGAATATATCGATTTCCAAACAAATTCAAGAACTCACTGGGGATTATTCATCGTAGTTAATTTGTAGAACTGAGTTTTTAGCCGTTCAATTTTTGATGAACGACCTACAAATATTAGAAAAATAATATTTGAAATAAAAGAACACGTGTATTTAAGATTTCAATTGCCTTTCCAAATTTAAAAAAATGTTTGTTGAGAAAACTCGATATTTTCAACTCGATCTACTATTTTCCCCATATATCGACAGCTCGATTTTGTCGATTTTCTATTTCGATATAAAATTCGATCTAAAATTTGGATTTACACTAGTAAATCCTTATAAAATGCTAGTAAAACTAGTAAATCACTAGTTTTTACAACATAAAGTTTGTGAATTCATTCAAACAATTACTTGACCTACTGTACACACAGTGGCTCTCAGCATATTTGACCCACTCATTGTTACATACTACAAACTTTAAATGAATTTAACTTCAAATTGAAAGAAGTTAAAAATAATCTGTATATGCAGATTTGTTATACAATGTTTGAACTTGAGCAGAATATTATCAATATATTTTTTTTTATTTTCATTTTAACTGAATAAAGCAATAAACATAAAACATAGCCAAGCATAAAGTGGGTCAATTAAGCTGTGACTCACTGTACCTACATATATGTATATGAGTATTATTTACGATATGAGTATTATGCTGGATATGTGTATTTTTGATTTGATTAGGTTTGCAACATTCCAATTCCAGTGTGTGGCAATTCGAAAAAAAAAAAAATAGAAAAACTTGATAGAACCAAGAATGGAATGAAAGCTGACTCATTATGACTCACAAAACACACATATACACATACATGTGCAAACATCCACCACCCACACATATATACACACACACACACAGAGTCGCAGTCATATAACGCATAACGTAATCGCGATAACAAGCATTATCAAATTTATTTCACTTTTACGTAAATCTTGCTCGCAAATCTTATCAAATAAATGTTGAATGTTGCCCATTTGAGTAAAGGGGCTGAAGAAGAAGAAGTTCTGTCGATGCCACACACACACACACACACACGCACACACATACAATTTGTTGGCGACCCTGAAACTCAAATTCTCGTTTAAGAGCAGAAACTTTTAAGCCAAATCTAAGAATATCAGTAAAGAAACAAAATAAAAAAATGGTCATAAACAAGAAACCAGACAACCATGACAAATATTATAGTATTAGGTTGTGTTTCAACTTTTTATGTTTACTAAATGAAAACATTTATTATTTTTATCATTATAAATGTTTAATTTAGTTTCACTTAATTAAATTTATAAAGAGAAAAATTAAATAAAATTCAACATTTCATATTTTTTCATTATAACTTTAAAAACCTTTTATTTTCTTTTTATAAAAGCGCAATCAAAAATATCAATACTATTTAAATATATAAATTTAAAAATTGAAAGCTTAAATAAGAATAATAAAACTACTATTATTAAAGAACATTAAAAGAAGTGGATATAAATGAAATTTGGTCAGGAAGTAAATACCCAGATGCATATTCTGTCAGATTGGTTAAGTTATCTCAAAAAACAAACAAAAAACTGTTTGATTTCAAAATTTAATTTTGGATCTATGATTCCTATGACAGCTATATGATATAGAGGTCCGATTCAAAAATAAAAGCAAACTTGATCTGCATACGGTATCCAGGAAACTATATACCAAGTTATAGGTTCCTAGCTTTAATAGTCTCCGAGATCGACGCGTTTAAACAGACAGACAGACGGACGGGCAGACGAACATGGCACAATCGACTTGGCTGTTGATCCTGTTCAAGAATATATATACCTTATGTGGGGTCTGTCAAGCATCCGGGAGATTCGGCCTGTTACATACATTCTGCCAAACACATTATACCCTTTTTCCCATTCTGAACGGACATAGGATATATACAAAATGTATAAATTGGGTCAAGCTGGTAATACGTGAAGTTAGCTGCGACAAAGGGTCGCCATTTGAGTTGTAACTTTGCCAGGATGGCCAAATAATTTAGAGGGAGGGAGGGGAAACAGCGGAATGGAACGAAGGCCAGGTGCGCCCTCTATGTGTGAGTGTCTGCAAAAACTCACGTGAAACATTGGTAATTATGTTAATTACATGCAAAATGCAAGCGACTCAAACACGCAACATACACATACACACACACACAAACACAACTCTCTATACGTGTGTATGTGTGTATATGAGTCTATGTGTATGTGTTATATGCCAAACAAATGTTAATTGCGGCCAAAAAACCGGCAAATGGTCTGTTGCACACAGGGACAAAACCCTAAAGTCGGCACTCAAAAATTCTATATTTTTTTTCAAATACATCAAATTAAATACATTAAAAATGGATTACTATTGATCTCGCAACTTATATCTCAAAAATTCTATATTTTTTTTCAAATACATCAAATTAAATACATTAAAAATGGATTACTATTGATCTCGCAACTTATACTTTGGAACTTTAAGAAATTTGAATTTTGAGGTTCATTTAAAATAAAAATAGAAATAAAAAAGTTTAATAGAGGTGAGCAGTTAGTATAAGCTGAAGGTTAATAGTATTTAAAAAAAAAAAAGAGGTCAGTAGGTCTAACTTTTGACCCATACTTTACAGAACTAAAAAATAAATAAGATTGCTTTAGTAGGTGCAATATATATCCCATTTTAAGTGGATTTATTTATTGTCCCATAAACAAATTTAATATATGTAAATTTGAAAAATTGAAATAAAATTAATATAATATATTTATATTCTTTTTAGAACAAAAAAAAATAGTTTAAAATGAAGAATGAATGAATTTTATGTTGGTAACGATAAAATGAAAACAATTTTTTTTTAATTTATGCATATTTCAATAATGATAAGATCACAATAAAGCCTAAAATTTAAATTGTTACAAATATATATATTTTTATCTGACAAAAAAAAAACTTAAATACAATATTACTTTACTATTTGTACTTTGTTTTTCGCATGCTTTGAAACCACTGTGCGGCACACATAGAAAAAAAAGCACATGCAGCGTCAGTTGAAGTAGTTTTTTTTTTTTGTGTTCTTTTTATTGTTATGTTTTAGTATTTGTACAATGCATACAAGTATAAACAAATAGCATTTTTTTTTTTTAACTAAACAATTAGTTAGCCTTGTACTAGCTACCGTCATGGGAAGGGAAGGGAAGGGGTGGATTGTGGATGATGTGGATCGCATAGCGCTCTCATATTTGTTTGTGTACATTTGTGGGAATTTGAGATTGTCGATTGGATTGCATTGTAGTTGTTGGAATTGAAATTGAAGAAGTGGATGAAGGAAAACATAAAGTTGCAAAGTAAATAACCACAACAACAACAACAAACATTACCCAGCAGTTCTAGACCTCAAGGAAAAGTTGTGGCAATCATGTGAATTTGTCCCTTATCGATGGGGGGAAACCTTGTGGACATTGAGGACACCTCCCTAGGTATTCTCTAAGGTTTTCCCCACAAAAACATTATTATTATAAAACTAACAACAAAACGTCAAACGAAATGAGAACAACATCATGGACAACGTTAGGGACAATCAAGCAAAAGGGACATTTAATTCTGCAGGGTTATAAAAACACGCACACTCTCACACACACACACACACACACAAACATGCATACACAAATAATGTTGGGCGTTGCCACGTGAGGAGGTTATGTTTGGCATAAAGAGCAAAAAAAAAAAAAAAAATATTAAAAAAAAGAGTGTTTGCTTACTGTACATTGCACAGAATGCACAAACAAAACGAAAATTAAATATGTATGTGCAAGTGAGTGTGTGTGCGTAGGTGTGTCAGTGTGCACAATGCCAGTGTTTGAAAGCGACGCGACAATCAAATAAACCAGCACACACACTCACACACTGACAGAGACGCCGCATAAGTTTCATAAATTGCGGCACTGGAAGAAAAAGGGCGTATTTTTTTTTTTTTTGTAATTTTGATATGATAAATGAAACTTACCGCTCCAATGTGTAACGCACCAGCATTATGATAGCGGCCAATGGAATTGGCCAAATTAAATCGCGATAATCGGCATATTCGACATCTGGATTCGAGCCGGGCGCAATATCCGCCCATGTTGTATTTGGCGGCAGCCAAATGTCCGTACTCCAGAATGCATTACTGAATTTATTGATTAGGTTCATATTGAGAGCTTTTCGCTTTTTTGTTGTTTAGTTGTTCGTTACAATATTTTTCACAATTTCTAAATTTTTTTTTTTTATTTTGTATTTGGACTTTTGCAGCCTGCTTTTTGTTTTCGCTTCTATTTGGTTTGCTATTTGATTACTTTTTAATTATATATTTTTTGGTTTGACTTCTGTTTCTATGACTGTATGTTTTTCATTTTTCCTTTTTTTTTTTTTAGTTGATTTTCTTATATATATATATATATAATAACATTAGTGTGTGTGGTTATTTTTTTATTATTTTCGCATGCACTTGGAATTCTGGAGCAAACCGCAAACAACAAAAAAAAAAAACACGCGTTGACACACATACACACACACACAGCCACAGACACACGCACACACCTACGCACTGTTAAGAACTAAACGCGCCGAAAAAAAATGACAAACACAGGGATACTAAAAAAAAAGACGAGGAATACACTTCAGTTTTGCATGTAAACCAAACAAACTAGCTTCAGCAATGTTGAACCGTTGACAGACAAACAACAAAACATTTAATTGTAATAATTATTATAAAGGTATAACTATATAACAAGCGCGCACACACGAACCGCTTATTTACTATTATCGCTCGTGTGTCGGTGGCGTACAGAAAAAAGCAAGCAAATCGGCTTATTCGGCTGCAGGGCTGCCAACTTATTCAAAGAAAAAATAGCTGAAAAGCATTCGAAAAATAGCTGAAATAGCCAAGCAAAATAGCAAAAAAAAAAAAACTAGCCAATTTTTTTTCAGACGAAACAGCTGATTTATAGTGCTGCCAACTTATTTTAAAATTTAATAATAAAAGAAATTAAAGGTAAACATTTAAATAAGGGATTGAAGTCCGGCACTTCTCTGTCTAAAAAAATTTTGCAAAGATCTTAAAAATTCTAAATTAAAAGATATACATAAAAAAGATAGATTTTGAAAATGTATCTAAATGTGAATAAACATCGCACTTTTATTGAATTGAGGTTTTTCAAGGTTGCCACAGCGTTTTTGAGTGCAGGGGCTGCCATTTTGTTTTCCAGCTATTTTATATCGCAATTTTAGCTATATTTGTTCACACTACTAGAAGCAGGCCTTTTACAACACTGCTACATACAAGTTTTGACGTTTCTGCTTCTTGATCTCAGAGTTTTTTTTTTGTATTGTGACATTGCAAGCGACGTTTATTGTGTGTTAATTTTAGTTAAATTCGTTTTTAGCATATAATTTAGTTATTTAATTTATTAGAATGGCTGAATTCCTTGATTCCGAAGCCGCCGAATCGGAGGTATGTATGTTTTGCGTATATTTAAGGCGCGCTAAATGCCAAAAATTCACGCGTTGTATGCGCTCCTGTGCGTGTGTGTGTGTGTGTGTGTGCATGTATATGTATATATATATATATTGCATCTTTTTTTTCTATTACAGGATGAGGAAGAATTGGATGTGCATGAACGTAAAAAACTCAAAAAGTTAAAAGCCGCCGTATCCGACAGCAGCGAGGAAGAAGAAGGTGCGTAATACAACATGCAAACAAATGGGAAAACAAATATCAAACAAAACTCGAATCCCGCCTAATTTCACAATAAAAAAAAAAAACTTGTGTATATTTGACACGCCTCCAACTGCAACGCCCCTAAGCCGGGTGTTATTATTTTTTGTTGTTATAGTGTATACAATATTCGTGTCAACAATTGTTGGTGTTGTAATGTACATATAAATATATAAAATATATATATAATATATATGCCGCGCAGGTGTCTACGTTTTGTTTACAACTTTGAGGTTATGTTTGCCTTTGTGTGCGCAAAAAAAAAAAAAATGCAATAAAATATTAGCAATTTCAATTGTAAAACAAAATACAAAAAAAAAAAAAAAAATACGAAAAGAAAGTTTTTTTTTCATCGCACTTAAATCAATGCTCAATATTCAAATGTGTGTGTGTGTCTGACAGTTGTTTACTATGTAAATACAGTCACTCAAGTAAATGTTTTGACAACATATTTTATTTTGCTAAATAGATAAATTAAAATAAATAATGTTAGTTTCATTATTAAATTCTTTTTATTGTCAAAACAGTTTATTGACCTATATAAAAAGGTTTTTATATCTATGTATATAAATGTCTTTGTCCTGACTTACTCATTGACTGATCATTGCACAGACCGAAACCATCAGACATAGAAGGCTGAAATTTATACACAGCATAGTTAATATTTTATTTTTTTTTATAGATGATGAAGAACGATTGCGTGAGGAGCTCAAGGATCTGATTGATGACAATCCCATTGAGGAGGATGGCAGCGAGAATGATTCAGATACGGGCAGCGGCGGCGATGAAGAAGGAAGCAGTGCTAAAAAGCGTAAAAAGCATGAGGATGATGATCTGGACGATCGCCTGGAAGATGATGATTATGATTTAATTGAAGAGAATTTGGGCGTTAAAGTTGAACGACGAGTAAGTCGAGTAAAATAAAATAAATATCGATTAAAGTTAGGATTTCAGAATGCCTGTATTATGGTTTTCGGTTTTTAGTTTACTCAAAATCTTTGTATAATGATTTCGTAACGGTTATCGGGTTTGGTTTCAAATTATTATTAGATTTTTGTTTATAAAAATAAGGGCCGATTTTTAAAAGTCTCCATAAATTTTATAATATAAATAAATACAAATTTGACATTGATTTCTATACATTATATAGTTATCAATTCCCGTAAATAGACATTGAAAAACCAGTCTTAATATAATTAAATTAAACCTTTGATTGAACAAAAACTAATCGTTATATATGAATCGGTTACTAATCGGTATCGGTATAATAAAAGAGTCTAGTTTCAGTTACAGTAAGCAATTTCAATCGGTTAATACTGCTTAAAGGTTCGATAACGGTTTATATCCCTGATTTATATATAATCTTATTACATAGATATTTTTAATAATCATTTAAAATTGTGGTTTACAGAAACGCTTTAAACGCCTGCGACGCATTCACGACAACGAAAGCGATGGCGAGGAACAGCACGTGGATGAGGGATTGGCACGGGAACAAATTGCCGAGCAGCTGTTCGATGAGAACGATGATGTAAGCTATACATCAAGCATTTACTATATATATATAATTATGTATTCCAACATCTCGATAACAACAAATAGCAAAGCATCGAGAGACGCAGCGAGCGTAGCATTCGGGAGGCGGATGCATTCGATGACGAGGACAGTGAATCGGATGCCGATGATTTTATAGTCGATGACAATGGACGTCCTATAGCGGAAAAGAAGAAGAAACGCCGACCCATCTTTACAGATGCGTAAGTATTATTATAAAAGATATATAAGGACTGCATACCCTTTAAAAACTCTTAGTCAATATAATTTTAAAAAGGCAAATGTTTTAAAAAAAATATATGTATTAAACTAAAGCTTGGCAGCTAAGATACATTTCTAAAAGCTATAACTAATAAGATTTACAATACTGTAGCTTTCTTGTGTATAGGTTCATTTCTAAAATACATAACTTTTAGGACATTCTTTAGAATTCGATTTTCAGTCAAATATAATCCCAATTGATTTGAGAAATTTTTAGTCCCAAACAAAAGTGTTTTATCTTCAATCTCCAGAGACCTTGACCATTAACCTTTTTCACTATATTTGAATAAAATGAAATTATTTTATTTTGTTTTTTAAATATTATTTTAAAAAGTGGTTCTGATTCAAGGAGTAGATAATATAAAAAAGAAAACATTTAACTTATGAGATTTGATACGTTTTTTCAGAGTTCCCTTAACTTTAGTTAGTTTATCCAGGAATAGTATTTTCCAAATTATTTCTGCTCTACCCTTTTTGAAGAAAGAAAGCAATATTTTTCTCCCTCTCCCTCTCTCTCTCTCTTATAAAACATAAGGTTGAACAGATGTTATAATATATGTCTGAAAATTTTAGCCTAGTAGTCAGTCAGGACAAAGAGTTTAATTCATATAGAGTATGGTTTAACAACTTGATTGTTAATTTATTTAATTTCCCCCTTTCTCAATACAGATCCCTACAGGAGGGTCAAGATATTTTTGGCGTTGACTTTGACTATGATGATTTCTACAAACCCGAAGAGGATGAATACGAGGAGGAATCCGAGGGCGATGAATACGATGAGGATCTGTTGGGTGGCGATGATTTTCGTGCGGCGAAAAAGAAGAAATCACCCAAAAAGAAGGCAACCAAAAAAACCATATTTGACATTTATGAGCCAAGTGAATTGAAACGTGGCCATTTTACGGATTTGGATAATGAGATACGCAAAACCGATATTCCCGAGCGTATGCAACTGCGTCAGGTGCCCGTAACGCCAGTTCCCGAAGGATCCCATGAGCTGGACGATGAGGCCAATTGGATATATCGCTTTGCGTTCTGCAAACAAACCGTATCCGAACAGGAGAAAGCGGATAATCGTGAGAAAATGCGTAAACCACCGACAGCAGTTAATAAAATTAAACAAACATTGGAATTCCTACGCAATCAACAATTGGAGGTACCATTTATAGCGTTTTATCGGAAGGAATATGTGAAACCAGAGTTAAATATCGATGATCTCTGGAAGGTTTATTACTACGACGAACGTTGGTGTCAACTCAATGAGCGGAAACGTAAACTGAAGCAATTATTTGAGAAAATGCGACAATTTCAATTGGAAACACTTTGTGATGATCCGGATAAACCATTGCCGGATGATGTACGTCTGATGTTGGACAGCGATTTTGAGCGTCTCAATGATGTACAGTCCATGGAGGAACTGAAAGATGTGCACATGTATTTTCTGCTCAACTATTCACATGAGTTGCCCAAAATGCAAACGGAATTGCGGCGTAAACAGTTGCAGGAACGCCGTGAGGCACGTGCCCGTAAACAGGCAGCAAATGCGGCAAATAGCGATGGTGAAGGTACCGCAGCCGATGCCATTGAATTGGCCGATGAGGCGGCCGAAGAATTGGAACTCGCTGCCGAGGAACAATTGAAACAGGCACCAAATAGTAGTCCCTATGCGGTATTCCGTAAGGCAGGCATCTGTGGCTTTGCCAAACATGTTGGATTGACGCCGGAACAATTTGCCGAAAATCTACGTGATAATTATCAACGTAATGAGGTGAATCAGGAGAGTCTCAGTCCCACGGAGCTGGCCAAACAATATCTATCGCCACGTTTCATGACAGTGGATGAAGTATTGCATGCCGCCAAATATGTTGTAGCCCGGCAATTGGCACAGGAGCCATTGTTACGGAAAACCATGAGGGAAGTGTATTTCGATCGAGCTAGACTTAATATACGACCCACCAAAAATGGCATGGTATTGATAGATGAGAATTCACCCGTGTATTCCATGAAATATGTGGCCAAGAAACCGGTGGGTGATCTCTTTGGAGATCAGTTTATCAAACTGCTGATGGCCGAGGAGGAGAAACTGCTGGAGATAACATTTCTGGATGAGTTTGAGGGTAATGCCAATGCCAATGGACCACCCGGAGATTATGTAACAGAGGCCACACAATTGTATCACTTGGATCAGTTTGCCAAGAATGTCCTCGAGTGGAATTCGTTGCGTGCCGAGTGCGTACAATTGGCGCTTAAAAAGTGGGTTATACCCGATCTTATCAAGGAACTACGTGCCACATTGCACGAGGAGGCGCAACAGTTTGTGTTGCGTTCCTGCATTGCCAAGTTGTACAAATGGTTGAAGGTGGCACCGTATAAACCCGAATTGCCACAACATCATAACTCCGAGGAATGGAGCACATTGCGTGGTATACGCGCATTGGGCTTGGCCTATGATCCGGATCAATCGGTAGCGGCATTTTGTGCCATCTCCAGTGTTGAGGGTGACATCTCCGATTATCTACGTTTGCCGAGCATTCTCAAGCGCAAGAATTCCCATAATGCCGAGGAGAAGGCCCAAAAGATTGCCGATCTGCGTAAACTGAGTGATTTCATAAAAATTAAGAAACCACATATTATTGTAATTGGCGCCGAATCGCGAGATGCACAAATGATACAGGCGGACATTCGTGAGATACTCAAGGAGCTGGAGACGAATGAACAATTCCCACCCATCGAGGTGGAAATCATTGACAATGAGCTGGCCAAAATCTATGCCAATTCCAAGAAGGGTGAAGCGGATTTCAAAGAGTATCCACCACTGTTGAAACAGGCGGCATCGTTGGCCCGCAAAATGCAAGATCCTCTCGTGGAATATTCACAATTATGCGATGCAGATGATGAGATCTTGTGTCTACGCTATCATCCGCTGCAGGAGCGTGTGCCACGTGAACTGTTGCTGGAGCAGCTCAGTCTGGAGTTTATCAATCGCACTAGCGAGGTGGGATTGGACATTAATCTAATGGTACAGAATTCGCGTACAGTGAATCTGCTGCAATATATTTGCGGCTTGGGACCGAGGAAGGGACAGGCGTTGCTGAAGCTGCTCAAGCAGAGCAATCAACGGCTGGAGAATCGCACCCAGCTGGTCACGGTGTGTCATCTGGGTCCGAAGGTGTTTATCAATTGCAGCGGTTTCATCAAGATCGATACGAGTTCACTGGGTGACAGCACCGAGGCGTATGTGGAGGTCCTAGATGGCTCCCGTGTGCATCCGGAGACATATGAGTGGGCACGTAAAATGGCCATCGATGCCATGGAATATGATGATGAGGAAACAAATCCGGCGGGTGCACTCGAAGAGATCCTGGAGTCACCGGAACGCTTGAAAGATCTCGATTTGGATGCATTCGCTGTGGAATTGGAACGTCAGGGATTTGGCAGCAAAAGCATTACCTTATACGATATCCGGAATGAGCTGAGCAGTCTCTATAAGGACTATCGTTGTGCATATGTGAAGCCAAGTGCCGAGGAGCTGTTCGATATGTTGACCAAGGAGACGCCGGATTCATTTTATGTGGGGAAATGTGTTACGGCCATGGTTACGGGCTTCACCTATCGCCGTCCCCAGGGCGATCAGCTGGACAATGCGAATCCGGTGCGAATTGAGGAATCCGGCAGCTGGCAATGTCCATTCTGTCACAAGGATGATTTCCCCGAGCTATCGGATGTTTGGAATCATTTCGATGATAACAATTGTCCGGGTCAAGCGTCCGGCGTGCGTTGTCGACTGGAGAATGGTCTGCCCGGTTTTATACACATTAAGAATCTATCGGATAAACAGGTGCGCAATCCGGAGGAGCGTGTCCGTGTCGCCCAAATGATTCATGTGCGCATCATTAAAATCGATATCGATCGCTTCTCCGTTGACTGCAGCTCCAAGTCGGCGGATTTGAAGGATGTGAACAATGAGTGGCGACCACGTCGCGATGCCTTCTATGATTTCGTCACCGAGGAGCTGGACAATCGTAAGGTGACGGACGCCAAGGCCAAGGCAATGAAACGTAAAACCTATGCCCGCCGTGTCATTGCACATCCGAGTTTCTTTAACAAATCCTATGCGGAGGTCATTGCCATGCTCGCCGAGGCGGATCAGGGTGAGGTGGCACTGCGTCCGAGTAGCAAGTCCAAGGATCATTTGACAGCCACCTGGAAGGTAGCCGATGACATTTTCCAGCACATCGATGTGCGCGAGGAGGGCAAAGAGAATGAATATAGTCTGGGTCGCAGTCTCTGGATTGGCACCGAGGAATTCGAGGATCTGGACGAGATCATTGCCCGGCATATTAATCCCATGGCTGTCGCCGCACGCGAACTCTTGCAATACAAATACTACAAGCCGAATACGGCGCCGGCGAATGTCAATGAACGGGATTTCATGGAGCAACTGTTGCGGGATGAGAAGACCAAGGATCCCAAAAAGATACACTATTTCTTTAGTGCATCCAAGAGTATGCCGGGCAAATTTCTGCTATCCTATTTGCCCAAGACAAAGGTGCGACATGAGTATGTGACCGTGATGCCGGAAGGTTATCGTTTTCGTGGACAGATCTTTGATTCGGTGAGCAGTCTGTTGCGTTGGTTCAAGGAACATTGGCTGGATCCCACCGCGGGCATGATGTCCGGCAGTGGCATTAGCAGTACACCGTCTAGCAATACGCCCACAAATCATGGACATGGACACGGACATGGACATGGCATGATGCGTCCACCGACAACGGCGTCGCTTAGTTCACTGAGTGGAGCAGCTGGCGGGGAAGGAAGAGGAGCAGGTGGTGGTGGTGGTGGTGGTAGTGGCGCCTTTAGCAGCGCCGGCAGCATCTCGGGCGGCACACCACGCAGCGCCATCAGCAGCAGCGATATACGCAGCTCCAGCGCTTACTCTGTATCGCATTCCATTGCTGGCTATGGTGCCGGAGGAGCAGGTGGTGGTGGTGGATCTGGTGGAGGAGGTGGAGGTGCTTCATCTGGACATTATGGCAGCGGCAGCACACCCACATTTGGTGCACACATCAATACGCCGTATACGCCGAGCGGACAGACACCGTTCATGACACCATACACACCACATGGCACACAGACGCCACGTTATGGGCACAATGTGCCCAGTCCCAGCTCACAGTCATCCAGCAGTCAGAGGCATCATTATGGCGGCACACCACGTTACTATGATATGCCGGGTGCCTATAATAATGCGGCCAATTTGCCACATCATCAGCAGCAGCAGCAACATCATCAACACCACCAGCAGCAGCAGCAGCAGCAACATCATCAACACCACCAGCAACATCATCATCAGCAACAGCAGCAGCAGCAGCAGCAGCAACATCATCAACACCAGCAACAACAGCAACGTGCCAAAGAGAACCTCGACTGGCAGCTGGCCAATGATTCCTGGGCACGTCGAAAACCCACACAACAACAACAGCAAGCACAACCAACAACACAACAACAACAACAACAACAACAACAGCAGCTTGGTCTAAGCATGACAGGATTTGGTGCCGGTTCCACGCCCACCAATGAATATCATACAAGCAGTGGAAGTCGCAATGTTGCTGGAGGAGGAGCAGGAGGAGCAACAGCTGGAGGAGCAGCAACAGCTGGAGCTGGTGGAGCAAGTGCATCTTCCAAGTCATCGGTGCGTAGCACGCCGCGCACAAACACCTCGCCACACTCCATGAATCTGGGCGATTCCACGCCCCTCTACGATGAGAACTAAAATCAAATCATGTGCGAAAATGTGGTTTTAAATAATATACATTATATATATATATATACAAAAATAATATACATAAGCCATAAGTATATTACACACACACACACACACACACTCTCTGTACACTCACAAATTAAATGCAAGTGCAAAATCCTATGCATGCAACAACAAGCATTAAATACAGCAACAAATATATATATATATATATATATATATATATAAATAAATAAACAAATAAACAAAACATATACAAATATTATCATTAACATTCTGTTAAGCTGCAGTCACATAAATAACATGCTGTTAAGCTACAATTCTTAACATGCTGCAACTGCAAACTTTATGCACACACACACATACAATACAATATAACTCTGTTAAGTACGTATCGATAATTTGATCGATTGCAAAAGTGACATGGCGATAACACAGCAATCTGCCCAAAATGCAAAACTGTTGTGAGAAAAAAAGAATATAAATAAATAAGATAACTAAATGGAATCCCCCAAGATGAAATAAATTTCAAACTTTTTTTTCTGATAAATTTTGCGTTTCTTTAACACAACATAGCTTAGATAGAGACAGAGAGAGTGTGAGAACAAGTTAAATAAAGTTAAGCAAACAATTATTAAATACAGCAAATATAAATAAACATAAAGATTACAATAACAAACATATTGTATTGCGGCCATTAACATTCTGTTAAGCTGTACTTCTTAACATTCTGTTGGACTGCACATTACATAAAACTGTTAGGTTGTTGCAACTATGCTAATTTAACATTACGTTAACTTAACATACATACATACAATTTAAAATATTTACGTTAAGTTCAAATCGGTGAGAAAATAATGGGAACCCCCAAAGATGAAATAAATTTCAAATTTTTTCTAATCAATTATTCGTTTCTTTAATAAAACAGAGAAAAAGAACAACTTTCAGTAATAGTTATCGATTACAACATTATTTAATTATTGATTTATTTGACGTTTTACAGTTGTCACAGGTATAAAATATCAACAAACTTTACAAATGTAATATCAAAGAACATTAGACTATTTTTTCTTTTTTTTTTTTAAGTGACTTTAATCGAAATCGCAATCGGAATGAGGTTAAGCACACTGATTAATACGGAATAATCGAGTGGGATTTGAATCCTGAGTTCAGTTCTTGGCCATTCCACGCCTGATCACATAGACGAGGGCCATGCCCAATAAAATAGCGCCCACAGCGACTCCAATTTCTCTGCAACTGTTTGCAAAACAAACAAAAAAATTATAAAAATACATAAAAATATTTACAATTAGTATTAGTTATAATATATATATAAGAGGGGGATTTTTTGGGTTAATGCAAAATGCAACATTGTTTGGGGGCGGCTGGCTCACAACTGGCATCAGTAGTACTTTCAGGTTTGTCAGTGGGCGTGGCTCTAGTTAATTAATATAAAAAAAAAAAAAAAAAACAAATTGAAAGAATAGAATTGGAAAATAAGAATCGAGCAAAGAATAAAGAGAATCAGAAAAGTAACGTGCAATATATATAGCATGCTATAGTGCTCTTTATATACAGATATTATACGATATATACACTCTTATTTATGATCTGTGCTCTCACTTACAACTAATTTATAAATCTGAAATGCTCTCTCTCTTTTAGCTCTTGTAGAATCTCACTTTGGTGCTGGAGAAGCACTTGTAGCTTGCAAAAAAATAGAAGATTCGTATACCGATTATCAATCAACTTAAAAAAACATCTGCATAAATTTAAAAACCTTGTTTTTGAATATGGCATTTCTAGAAATAATAATAATAACTGTCAGTTATCATGATAAAAACCGAAAATCTCCCAAAATTTATGGAGATTTGAGAGATTTTCGGTTGGTTTCGTTTTCCGTGGCACCCCTGATAATAAATAAAATTCTAAAATAAAAAAAATAACAATTTTTATTTCAAAATCAAAGAATAGTTGCAATTTTAAATTTTTACTTTAAAAATTAAGAGGTACTATATGATTTTTAAATCAAAAATTTTAATTTTTATTTTATGCAGATCCAATGAAGATTTATTTTGAAAATGTTGAAAACAAAAAAATGATCAAATTTGTTTCAGAAATTTTGTATCATTACGTTACATTATTTACATTAAATATTTATCATTACATTACGAGAGCTGATTTTCAAGGGAAACTTGGTTGAAAGGGATTTCTGTGGCAAACACCCGTATAATTGGGTTTCTGCATATGAAAACTCTTACTTTTTTTCCATTAAAACCTCAGATTTAAGAGTCAATGTCTAATTCTGCTGCTATCGAATTGGATTATATTATATATAAAATTCATTGACGTTATGTATATATCAGGGACCGTAAATAATGATTATTTTTATTTATTTTTTAAAATCCAGATTTTTACGATTTTCTTCGCCGATAATCATTATTTTGGATCAATAAAATTTAACTTAAAAATAATCATTATTTTTGATCAAATAAATAAAACTCAAAAATATTGATTATAAATGGTTTTTTTTTTTCAAAATAAAACCCAACTATAGTATTTTGGCTTCTGTGTTAAACTTCTTGCCGATATGATTACATATTCTTGATCTATTATTTAATACCTTGCACATGATATATCACATGTCCTTCAAGGACGAATATAAAGGATCCTATTAATTCATAATCATCATTTATAATCATTATTTTTGAGTTTTATTTTTTTTTTTCATCAAATATAATGATTATTTTTGAGTTTTATTTTTTTGATCAAAAATAATGATTATCGGTGAAGAAAATCGTAAAAATCATTAAAAAGTGATTTCTAAAATAAAACTTATAATGATTACCGTCCCTGATATACATATATAAATATAAAACACAATCAGTAGATGCAGTCCACACATGCCTTGAGGATTCTGTTTAAACTTTAACGACCCACACAGCATCCACAGACTCCACTATGGAGCAAATGAACCTGCACTCGAACTAGTTCAATTATTATAAATAAATATAAATATAAACAAAGAAAAGATCATGCGGATTATTTGAGCAGCTGCAGTTGAAATTTGATTAGTAATATACATGAAATGTAATTAAAAATATTGAAATGCTTGGAGCAAGTAATTTAGAGTAAGCCGGAGCGGAGTGAAACCAGTTCCAAGTTGAGTCATGCATCAGAGATTAAACATGTGTTAATTGGTACAATGATAATGATGTTGATGTAGTTGGAATGCAGCTACTATTATAGACAATGTTCTTATCTCGCTCTTGACACGCTTCAATTAGTACATTTTTGGTTATGTTCTTAATTTCGGCAAAAATGGGGTTTTTTTTTGGGGGGGGGGGGGGTGCAATTTTTTTTTTAACTCACCCAACAGGCGATTTTCTTTTAATATCACTGGCTGCCAGATTGCCAATATAGAATTTCTTCAATAGCTCCCTAAAAAAAAAGGCAAACAATTAATTTCAACATTTTTAATGGGTTATTTCTCTAGTTTTCTTTACCGTGCCTCCGCACTATGTCCGACCTCATTGAAATCCTTGGTGCCATCGATTCCAGCCACTGACATTAGAGACTCCTCACCGCCAGGATGCTAAAAATAAAAACAAAACAAACAATTTGCAAATGAGTCACTTAAATAATAATATACGAAGATTTAGAAAGATTTCAAGTTTACTTCATTTAGAAAATTGGTCACATCATAGACTTTGTTGTCGATAACCAGCCAGAGATCATCGGGCTTGTTGTGCTGCTTAACGGTGGCCAAACTATATTCCTTGCTCATTTTTCAATTACTATAAGAATTTATCAACAAATTTGGAACAACTTTCTGGCAGCCTGTCTCCGTATTTAACCTGTTGTGTGCTTTGGCTGAACTACAGCTGATTTGACTGATGACTGATGGAAAAATAATCGATAGTTCGATAAGAAAAAAATATACATCTCTGCGTTGTGGCTGCGTTCAACAGAACACATCGATAAAATTGTTATTGTACAATCATTTGTGATTGTGAAAGACAGATATCGATAGATAAACAGATAAAAAGACGGATAGACAAACAGATAGTTAGATAAACAGATAGATGGATTTATACAGTCGACCTTCCGTAACCCGAACTGCCATATGTCAAATTTCCCTATTATTCGAACAAAAATATTAGCAAATGCTTCTGTAAGTCGAATTTTTTTGGGGAAATCACCAATAGATAGGCAATTTTTGTAGAAAATAACATAACAAAAAAATCAATATTTTAAGTTTTATTTATTTCTTTGGATATTGGTGATTCGGTTATGAAAAATAGATTCGATTCGAAAAAATCGAAAACTTACAGCTCACCGAAATAATAACTTATCAAAATTATAAATATTTAGTTGATGTCACATATTCAATGTGCTGATCTGTTATCGATTTTATAGCTTCGCCCGCGAAATCAATTTAAATATACGATACTTATTCGAATTCAAAGACCTCAAGTTTTTTAATGCACACAAATGAACTTTATTAATTGAATATATAAATGTTTTTGAATTTAGAGTTTAATTTTTTTCAATTAACATGAATACACCCACAGAATACTAATTATTGTGAATACATAGAAAAGCTCATAGCAGCTTTATGTTATAGCATATATATATGATCTACACCATGAAACATTAATTATTGTGAAAATACATAGTATAGCTCATAAGCAGCTTTTTGTTTTTAATTATTATTGTGTTCAAATTTAGTAACCCCCACGCAGACGGAGCACCAAATGGAGGGTCGACTCCTTCTGGATATTATAATCGGACAAAGTGCGTCCGTCCTCCAACTGCTTTCCGGCAAAGATCAAACGCTGCTGATCTGGGGGAATACCCTCCTTGTCCTGGATCTTGGCCTTGACATTCTCAATGGTATCAGAGGGTTCGACCTCTAAGGTGATGGTCTTGCCAGTCAAGGTCTTGACGAAGATCTGCATGCCACCACGCAGACGGAGCACCAAATGGAGGGTCGACTCCTTCTGGATATTATAATCGGACAAAGTGCGTCCGTCCTCCAACTGCTTTCCGGCAAAGATCAAACGCTGCTGATCTGGGGGAATACCCTCCTTGTCCTGGATCTTGGCCTTGACATTCTCAATGGTATCAGAGGGTTCGACCTCTAAGGTGATGGTCTTGCCAGTCAAGGTCTTGACGAAGATCTGCATGCCACCACGCAGACGGAGCACCAAATGGAGGGTCGACTCCTTCTGGATATTATAATCGGACAAAGTGCGTCCGTCCTCCAACTGCTTTCCGGCAAAGATCAAACGCTGCTGATCTGGGGGAATACCCTCCTTGTCCTGGATCTTGGCCTTGACGTTCTCAATGGTATCAGAGGGTTCGACCTCCAAGGTGATGGTCTTGCCAGTCAAGGTCTTGACGAAGATCTGCATGCCACCACGCAGACGGAGCACCAAATGGAGGGTCGACTCCTTCTGGATGTTGTAGTCGGACAAGGTGCGTCCGTCCTCCAACTGCTTTCCGGCAAAGATCAAACGCTGCTGATCTGGGGGAATACCCTCCTTGTCCTGGATCTTGGCCTTGACGTTCTCAATGGTATCAGAGGGTTCGACCTCCAAGGTGATGGTCTTGCCAGTCAAGGTCTTGACGAAGATCTGCATGCCACCACGCAGACGGAGCACCAAATGGAGGGTCGACTCCTTCTGGATATTATAATCGGACAAAGTGCGTCCGTCCTCCAACTGCTTTCCGGCAAAGATCAAACGCTGCTGATCTGGGGGAATACCCTCCTTGTCCTGAATCTTGGCCTTGACATTCTCAATGGTATCAGAGGGCTCGACCTCCAAGGTGATGGTCTTGCCAGTCAAGGTCTTGACGAAGATCTGCATGCCACCACGCAGACGGAGCACCAAATGGAGGGTCGACTCCTTCTGGATATTATAATCGGACAAAGTGCGTCCGTCCTCCAACTGCTTTCCGGCAAAGATCAAACGCTGCTGATCTGGGGGAATACCCTCCTTGTCCTGAATCTTGGCCTTGACATTCTCAATGGTATCAGAGGGCTCGACCTCCAAGGTGATGGTCTTGCCAGTCAAGGTCTTGACGAAGATCTGCATGCCACCACGCAGACGGAGCACCAAATGGAGGGTCGACTCCTTCTGGATATTATAATCGGACAAAGTGCGTCCGTCCTCCAACTGCTTTCCGGCAAAGATCAAACGCTGCTGATCTGGGGGAATACCCTCCTTGTCCTGGATCTTGGCCTTGACGTTCTCAATGGTATCAGAGGGTTCGACCTCCAAGGTGATGGTCTTACCAGTCAAGGTCTTTACAAAGATCTGCATATTTCCTGTTCCTATTGAGATTGTAAGAGACGAAAAAGGTTTCAGTTTAATTTGATGAAAGCAATACATCGATTTAATTTAAAAAGAAAAAAAACGGGCCACCCTGCTACAGCTTTTGTGACAATCAGTGTTGTCAGTTTGGATTTTTATATGCTAAAAATCTAGCATTTTTATATGTTAGAAATGTTAAATGAAAAGAATAATTAGCTTTTATTTTGTGAATTTAAGATTTGCCTTTTTTAACCATTTTTATATTTCTTCTTTAGTTCACTTTATATTTTTCTCAAATCTATTTTAGCTGTTAAAGTGTTGGCAACACTGGTGAAAAAAAAGGTGTTGAATACACATATACATACACACACAGTTGAAAAGAAAGTGCGCAGTAACGTTTTTTCTGCGTAGTGACCTAGTTTCATTAATTGGAGCATTGTGACGTTTTCCAACCCTGCGCAGTAGTTAATTATAAACTGGCACTATACAAACCAGATTGTGTGTATACTTTATGGCATCACTGTATGCACAAATGTTTATTTTACAGTGTGTGTTGTTTTGACTTCAATTTCATCACTCAATTTAATTCATTATAAGGAAAGATGACTAATCGTTTTTTTTTTTTTTTTTTCTAATCATCCCCCACACGAAACATACATATACACACACAGTTAGTCAAGAAAGTTTTTAGACAAAAGTCTTTACAGTTTGATCTTACAAAATGTATACTTAATATGGATTTTAATTATTTTTTTTTTAAATAATTTGTATTGAATTTTACTATTTTTCTTAAATAGTTAAACAAATTCAGATGTGCATTTTGTCCACACACTTTTCTGACTCACTGTATTTACTTTTACTGCATTTCTTTCTTTGTGCGTCGCCATTTTGAAGTCGACCATAAAATGGCGTTTTATGTACGCTTGCATGTGTGTGTGTGCATTTACAAGAAAATTACATTAGAACAAAGATTTCAATAATTTTCATATATGCATTTAGTGAAAAATGCAAATTATTAAAAAAGTAATGGCAAAAAGTTGTTGCATTGTCTTGTAAAATGTCTTTTCTGCAGCAACTTTTAATCGTAATACACACACACACACACTATGTGTGTGTATGCATTGAATGCAGAAATTTTCTTTCTCTTTTATTTTTATCGCAGCTTGCAACTCAATTGCAATGACCAGCAAAAATTTAGTTTAATTTCTAGTCTTAAAATATTGCAACCATTTACATACCTTTTTAATTACTTTATACTTGAAATTGATGCAAGTTTCTTTTCTTTATATTTTCTCGCACTTTTTTTTTATACGTCTGCACTGTTTGAACACTGAAATATTAATGCAATAGAGCTGGGTTGTTCATCACCAAGTCAGGGCTGTTCATAAAACATTGATGTATCGATAAGTATTTGTATCGATGATATAGTTGTAGGCGATATTTAATTTTAATGATAGCGATATAATTGTGCGATAATATCGTATGCTATTCGCCGTTCCTTTTTGAAGCTTGCCGCCACTATCTTTAATATATGGAACGAAGTTTATTCTGAAAAAATTTAAAGCTGTACATCAAATGAAAATATTAAATAATAAGCAATAGGGGATAAACAACTATTTTGTAGTAGAAACCGTAGAAAAATTAAAAGTAGAGATAAGCAAAAAAAAAAAAGTTAAATTATATTAAAAATTAAAATAAAAACCAATTAAGTGACCGTTAATATATTATTAATATATTTTGGCAATATGATAAACAAAATAAAAAATCAAAATGGTTTAATCTCTAAATAAAATACATAAATATTCGGTAGGTGATACATCGATTATATTCTTGGCAGCCACATCTGTATTTAATAGTGTAGAATTATTAATATTGGTGTCAAACACATATAGTTTAATTGGAAGTGGACGTTGATATTCAATGTTTTGTAGTTTTAAAATAATATCATAAAGAAGCTTGTCCGTAAGTTGCACACAACTATCCAGATATAACACTTGCAGTTTGGGACAGGCAAGTATCAATCGGAGTACACCATTATCAGTGATTTCCCAACTGTTGCTGATAACGAGTTCTGTCAAATCTTGCAGTGTAAATAGTGCCTCTAATCCACGATCGGTGATCGTATCGAGATTTGGCAAAATCAGTGTACGCAAGGCGCTCAGTTTTCCAATCTGTGGAAAAATATCTGCACTGTGTTATGAACCGACTTATTTATCGCAGCCAAATATCGATTTCCCGGCTAACTATCGGTATACTCAGGGATGAGTACGACCATCGATACTTGGCGAGTCGGGTAACAATAATTTATATTTTTACTAACCGGAATCAAACGCAGACTTTGGTCTCATAACACCTTCACGGACAACTGCTGGCAAGGATTAGGTGAACCGATGTCAATGTCCACCTCAACGATCGCCCTCCCAACCTATAGTCGGCTTTCGATAGTTCGTGCCGACTCCCTAATTCCATACTTTACCCAAACTCACCACATATCCATCTCACCCGAATTAATAAATTAATTAATCATTTTTTTTAAATACGTTATAATATTTAATTGCAAATAATATTATAAATAATCCCTATCATTTTAAACATTATTATTATTTTAATTCGCGCTAGTGTTCGTATCCGATATTTAACATTTAACAACTAACAGAAATTAATAGACTACCCTTAACATGAAATGTAAACAAAAATCAACTTCTATCGATCTGGCAACCCCGTTATCGCTGGCGGCGCGAATGTAAACAAACAAAATGCAATATATAATACAATATATAAGTGGTAATATTTAAGTGTATGTTATATAAATATGGGCGTGTATGTTTAAATATAATTAATAAATATTAAAGATTATAAATATGTGTTTGTTTTTAATATGGCCTTTCCCTATCCAGAAGAGCTCTTGTGGGTCAGAGGGGTGGGCAAAACAGAAATGAATACACGTAAGTATGTGTCTAACAATACAATTATTTAACAATACAAATGTTTTGAGAGAGTAATAAACTAATTTATTCTAATGGGTCGGCACTCCTTGGAGGCGACACCTGATGAATGTGTGTGCGAGCGGCTGCGCGGGACAACAGAGATTCATGCTAACTCGGTCACGGAGGCAAGGACTGGCAACTTGGACACTTGGCGCGCATAGGTCATAGAGATGCGTCAAGTGTCCCGCAGGGATGGACTCACTCTGCTCGACTTTGCCTGGGTGTGTGTTGGTGGGTGTGCAACCTGCAGGGACCCAATGTGTTCCTGAGGCTGCCTCTTAGTCTGCGTGCGTCGTGTGTGTGTAACGTGGTGTGTGCGTAGCTGCTACGGCGTGATGTTGTGTGTGTCTGGTCCGTATTTGTTCTTGATTAATTGCCGTTTTATTTTGTAAATTTTTAACTATTCCAATTTTTGTTTTCCGCACTAGGAATATTTGCCTTCCGGCAGTAGCCACCACGCGAACCAGACTAACCCTAACCTTCTCTCTACTCCCTAACCTCATACCCTCCTGTCAAAAAAATCCTCGATTCCTGCTTCTCCTATATTTATCCATATTTCTCCTATCATAAAGCATAAAGCTTTTATGTTGTGGTCGACGCTGATTCGTTGCTGGCCGATAGGTGGCGCTAGCAACAGCTGGTTGATTATCGATAGCTCAGCGCCGACCATAACAACTGGAACAGGCTCCGTTATATCCGTGTATTTCAAAATGTTCCAACTGCTTGGATTTATACTCCACCAGCCATGTCATTAGCATTGGGGGCATCACAACCGGATCTTCATAGATGTTCAATATTAGTTTCTTGAGCCTGGGTAACCTGGCAATGTGTTTATAATCAGATAGCTCATAATGACTACAGCCAATGGAGAGGAACTCCAAAGATTCACAGCAATTGTCGTTGATAAACTGCTCGATACACGGATATTCGAGGGTACAGTTTGGTATATGCAATTCCTTAAGCAACGGCAACCTACCAAATATTATATTCAGCAATTCCGGATACTCCAGTGAATTACGAAAGTCTAGAGCCAAGGATTCAATATAATTTGGTAAACTATTATAAGAAATCTTCAGGGTCTTAAGTTTGCTTAAATGCTCGATCGCTTGCAGATTCTCACTGATGAGACCGCAATTACAAAATTCCAGATTTTCAATACTTTTTAGATTTGCAAACATTTTATATATGCAATCCGATAGTAATCTGCTGTTCCAGATGTTTATTGATTGTAAATTCATGCAATGCTCTCCAATAAATTCGCAGACGATGTAACAATATCGATCCGGTATTTTACCTTTAATTTTCTCAATGTTTCGTCCGGAAAGATGAAAAAAATCACGCAATTGCCACGCAGTCATATTCTCAAATAATTTAAAATCGATAGATTTGTCAATTGTCTGCGATATTCTCTCATAAATGCTTCGAAATCGATAACAGGTGCGGGCAAAGTGAATGCGATCAGGCATCGATAATTGTCGTAATATATGCTCTAGACAATTATCGTTCAGTTTCATAATGGTAACAGGTGGATCATTGGGATTTACATTTTCCGGTTTATCCGGCATTTTTTCAGCATCCGGTTGAAGCCAACTATAATTGGGCTGAACTGTTAAACGGTAGTCATTGACATCATGGAAATTGGTCTTTAATGCAATGGCAGCATGACGAGGATTCTTAAAAACAACGTAGCCTGTTCTTTTTGTAATATTTTCATTAAAACACAGATGCAAAAGTTCAAGGCATCTATATTTTTCAAAATATTTTTGAAGCTGCTGTTTCTCTAGTTCTTCGTTGACATCCATTAGAAACAGATTCTTCATCAAAACATGATACTCCGTGTAGGTCATTTGCTCTTTAAAGTAATATTTTTCATCAGACGGATACACAGACATTGTAAGATTCTCTTTTACTTGATAAACATGATATATTGTACGGTGGATTTCTTTAAGTTAGTTGTAGAATTGAATTCTTTTTTTAAATTTTGCGCCAGCGACACAGAGTGGTCAATCTGCTGTTACAGAGCAGATATTCAATATATCGATATAAAGTACCGTGAGCTTTTTGAAGTAATAATAACATAACTGTTACAACTGCCAATAATTGAATTTAATTTAATGAATTTAAGTCCAAACTAATAAATTCTTAATTAATAAATGTCATTTACCAAATCATTAGCTTTAATTTTCTTATTATAAAATTTATCCAATTGGACATGCGTGAAATGGGCATATTTTTGGTATTTTAGTATTGTGGTATTTAAAAAAAAGTCGATATTGAACAAGTGGCGATATTAATTAATATCTTCCCTGATGGTCAGTATCGATACTGCAGCGCAACTGAAAAGGTATTTGTCATCGATTATTCAGAAGCAAAAACAAAGCCAAAAGGGGCGGACGTAAAGCGCTCGGTACGCGTCATTTATTTGTAATTTGTTCAATTGTCGTTTTAGCAGAAACAATTCGCAAGTTGTGTCGACCGTCGACCGTCGACGACAGCAGGAGCACTAAATATTTTTGGCAAAAAAAAAAAAAAAATAAGCAAAAAATTGCCATACAAATTCTTTTGGTTCAATCAATTTATTTGCTTCGTGTCAAGAGACGAACACCTTTTTTCCATTGTGTGTGTGTGTGTGAGAGTGTGTGTGTGTGTGTGTACTTGCCAAATTATATTTTTGGGTTTATTTTTTGTACAAATTAATTTTATATATTTTTTAGTAAATACTGTCTGTCTGAAATCGAAAAATATGTATAAATTTTAAACTTTTATATTTATCGGTATCGGCTAGCTAAATTTTTTGCAGTATATTTTTATTTGATAAACAACAAAAACAACCCTGCGCGCACACACACACACACAAGCAAAGAGAGAAAATCATATGCAAGTGGAAAGAGCGCAGCAACATTAAAAACCCGCCCCAACGCGTCGCCGTCGTCGTCGTCGTCATCAGCAGCAGCAGCAGCATCTAAAGCAGCGCCGTCAAAAGAAGAGACCAAACGAAAAGAAAAGAAGGCACCAAGAACAAGAACAAGAGCAACGAGCTGAAACAGAATACAGAATCAAAAGCAAAGGCACGCTTACGTTACGTTACGTTATCGATGCCGCTGCGTTAACGTGTCGCTGATATATATATATGTGTCTTTGATTTTCTGACTGGATTCTTATAAGAAAAGCAGTTTGCGCATTTATTTATTTATTTTTTTTTTTGATAACTGTGTTAATTTTCTTTCTTTCGCCAACAACAACAGCAGCAGCAGCAACAACAACTAAAACACAAGCGGCAGTGTTTGTTGGTGTTCGGCAGAGAGAGAGAGAGAGAGAGTGCAAGTTCGCGTATGTGTGTGTGAGAGAGCAAACAAAAAAAAAAAACAATATTCACAGCAATTTGATAACTGAATAAAAAAAAAGAAAGAAAAAAAAGAACGTAACAAAAGCGCGCAGCTAAAGCGTGCCACAAACAACAACAACAACAAGCAGCGTGCAGCGAACAGCGGCAGCGACTGTGGCAGAGGCAGAGACGTAGGCGTCGTCGTCGTCGTCGTCGTCGTTCTTCGTTCTCTTCTCGCACTCCAAAAGCAAATTAACTGTTAAACAAATCAAAAGCCAAAAGAGAGAGTAAAATAAAGTGAAGAGAGAACTTTGTGATCAGAGAGTGTGCTTGAAAGAGAGTCGTCGTCATCAGCATGGATAACTTGATACCGATCGTGAATAAGCTGCAGGATGCATTCACATCCTTGGGTGTGCACATGCAACTGGACTTGCCACAGATTGCCGTTGTTGGTGGCCAGTCTGCGGGCAAGAGTTCCGTGCTCGAGAATTTCGTGGGCAAGTAAGTAATCGACAACATTAACCCCTTAATCCAACATAATCATTTTATACTTATCTATCGCTTAGAAATGTGCATTAATTGGGTATAATGTGTATCTTAAAGATACATATTATTTAATTCATGTTTATATGTTTTTTACACCATATAATCACTTCTGCCACAAATTTTGTGATTTTTTATTAAATTAACTACATTTTTTTTTATTATTTTTTTAAATATTTAAATGACCGCGATGAATATCCGCTAAACATATCGATTTTATACTTATATATCTCGCAACCAGTGCTGACATAATTCGATTAGAAAAACGGGATAGACGGACTCCAAAAAAAAAGACAAAAATAGTACAAATATTTTAAAAAGACACTGAAAAACAGGACAAATCTTAAAATTTTAACTTTTTCAAAGTTTTATCATAGTTAATAAGATCATGCATCAGTTTTTGGGTTATTGTTGTTTGTTTTTTGTCGCGATTTTCTCAATTTAAGACCATTAAAAATATTAAAATTGGAAAAGAGTCTTACACATAATCTATTGAAAAAATCAAAGAGTAAGCACCCAAAACAAAGAAAATATATGATTTCAGTGTTTTTCAATAGTTTACAAAACTTGTAGGAGATTTGTAGTAGGCGTTAGTTAGTAGATCACGATTTCCGAAAATAAAAAAGAACAGATTTTCGGTTTGGGGATTTTTCAGAAAAATTCAGACAAATTTATTTTGAAAAGGTACAAATCTGTCCGGAAAAGGGATGACATAGCGGTACTTGCTCGGAACTTGAAATAAAAATGTGAAGAATTTTGATATAATGTGTATTTAAAACATGCATATTTTTTAATTCATGTCACTTGGTCTTATATTAATAAGATTTTCACACATATAGTCACATTTTTTTCCACAAATTTTGTGATTTTTTGAAATTGAATATAAATTTATATGTTGTTCATTATCTATATTCAAGAAAAAATTATTACTACATTAATTAATTTCAAAGCTTTGTATTTCTAATTTTTGATATTTAATCAATATGATACAAATTTTATAATATCAACACAAAAACAATATTATATAAAAAAATGACAAAAATATTTTTTTCTTAAAAAAAAAAAAAAACATTAATCAAGAAAATTTTGAAAAACTATAAAGAATTGTATTTTTTAATTTAAATTTTCTATTAAAAAAAAATAACCGTTTCCAACTCGAAGAGCATGCCATACAAAAAGTTAAAATATAACACAAAAAAAAAACAAATAGTAAGAAAAACATAAAATACACACAATAAGCAGAAAATCCATATTTTTGCGCCAAAGCTATGCTCTTTACACACACTCTTTCTCTCACTCTCTCTGTGTGTGTGTTTGCGAGAGCGCTCCAAGTGGCGCTCTCACTTATACATATGCGTGTGGCTGTGTCTGTGTGTGTTTGTGTGAATTTTTGGTGAATAATCAATGAAGCAGCATTTCTGCTTTTTTTTTTTTTGTTGTTTCTTTTTTGTTCTTTTTGTTGTTCTTTTGCTGGTCAGTGGGTGTTGTGGTGTGAGCAGGTGGTCATCAATAATTCCCCTATCGTCATGTACATACATACATACATACATACATACATACATATGTATTAATCGCAGTAAATGCGCATTCAGTTGGTACATAGTCAGCAGCAGAGGCAGCAGCAGAGGCAGCGACAGCAGCAGAGCATTGGCAGCATAATAACCACCTTACATGCATGCATATATGTATGCAAGCACACACACACACACACACACACACGCACGCACACTTGTAGTGACACCCACTTGCATATGAATAGGGACATTATCAGTGATAAATGCTCTCTCTGTCAACTTTTCTTTTTACTATCAAACTTGAAAGTTACTCATACAAAATATACATATGTATACAGTTAGGCAAGCAAGTGTTTTGACAAAACAAATTTTTATTTAATTTCTTTTTTTATTATGCTTCTCTATGGATTTAACAAGTATTAATACAAAAATTTTTTTTTTTATTTAATTTTGTTAAGAAACTTTCCTTACTGACTGTTACGATATGTACTAAAGTTATCACAAGTGTCAAAAACACCCACGTTTATTCAATACATACAATTTGTATTTGAATGTGTGTATGTGTGTGTGTGTGTGTAAGGATTCGCTTCTAAGCAGGCAAAGAGCATAAATAGCAGAGTGACAGAATAGACATAAGAGATTGACCACATACATAAGAGAGCAACACACACACACACACACCGGAGGTGTGGGAGTTGGAGCTGAAGAACTATCGATAGTGCCATCAATCGTGTTCTCCCCCCCCCCCCCCACCTCTAGTGGGAGTGTAGCAAAAACATTCAGCATTAAAAACGTAATAATAAAAAAAATTTAATTTAAATCAATACAATTTATTAAATAAGCACACAATCAAAATGTCGATAGTTTCGATAATAGTTTAATTAATTTGCATCCCTAAAGATTAGTTGTAGGTGGCGCCACTGTCGTAAAGGACTTTATTCGCAACATTATATAATTTTTGCATAGTACACAGACACACACACACACACACACACACACGTGCCTACACCTACATAAATATGTGTGAGGGGACTGAGAGAAGAGGAGAGGAGAGAAGAGAAGCGCAAGAGCGCTGCTTCCATTCATGAAGAGTTACAACAGTTACAACAGTAATGGAATGAGGGTGGACTGAGGTAAAGCAAACCGAAGCAGAGGCAGCAGCAACTACAAAAATGTAGGCTAGCGTCGGCGTCGACGTCGACGTCAGCGACAGCATTGCATAAATGTCAAAGTGAAGTGTAGCAGAGAATAACAGGGGGGGGGGGGGGGGGGAGGTGGGTTGGTTTGAATTGTTATGGTGTGGGTGGAGCAGGGAGAGAGAGAGAGAGGGAGGGAGGGGGGTGGGGACTCTTTAGGTAGGCAGAACGAGTGCACAAAACAAAAGAAAAAGGAAACAAAAAGCAATGCGCGAAGGAATGTGCAAAAGGAAATGTCAACGTGCATTGATTTTTCCTCTGTTTTTCATTTTTTTTTCTTTTCTTTTTTGGGGCGTCAGTATTTTTATTTTTTTTTTTTGGTGGCTTATTGTATTTGTTTTTGTTTTTGACATAGCATTTTCAAGGGGCGGGCGAAAAGCCGATAGATAAAAAGAGAGAGAGAGAGAGAAAGAGAGAGAGACGCGCAGCTAAAACTGAGAGAACAAATTGTTAGAGCAACAGAAAGAGAGCGAAAAGGAGCAACAGACAGAGAGTGACAGCGACAGAGAGGGAAAGAGAAAGAAAGACTGTGTATCATTAAAATTGTTCTGCTGTTTATTTTTTATTTTATTTATTTTATCACAACTTAAACTCCCAGCAACAAAAAAGAATTAAGTAGATAAACAGCAAGTCAAGAAAATTTATTGACAACATGAAAATGTTAACAAAAATAAATAATAATAATAAAAAAAGAAAAAATAAAAAGTTAAAAATAATCTTTTATTTTATAATAAAGATAAATGATAAAAATAATACTTTTATTTTATACTAAATAATAAAATTAAAGTCAATATACACATATGTATATATGTTATGTATTTTGTTGTTGTCAAAATACTTTCGTCACTGACTGCATAGATAACAGTAGCGATATCTATGTTAATTTTAACACATGTATATAACTGAGTAATTTGCCTGTTACATACATACACACATACATACAGTTTGACATGCACTTGCGCTTACATAAGCATGATTGCAGTCAATAACAGCAACAACAGCAACAACAATAACAATCCCAAGAACAACAACAACGACAGTTCATTTTCGCATGCGCCGGCTTCACATAAAACACATACATACAACATATATCTATATATGCTTCTATAGAATGTAGTATATAGTTATACATAGCAGCTAGTGTGTATACATACTATATATATGTATGTATGTATGCTGTTAATGACCTAGTTTTATTCTTTTTTTATGCTACTTGTGCTGATGCAGCTTTTCCAGTGTTGTCATCAATGTCAGTTAATGATGCTGCAAGTGCATGTCAAACTGAAGAGCAGCTCTCAAACTGTCTAAGATACACAGAGAGAGAGATAGAGAGAGAGAGAGAGAGACAAGTCAAGAGAGTATTCAATGTCAGTAGCATTGACTGAAAGCTCTGTCCGAAATGTCAATAGTTCATGGCATTTGCTGTTGTTGCTGTAAGCAGAAGCGCTCTCTCTCTCTTTCTCTCTCTCTGTCCCTCTCTCTCTTTGCAATATGCATACATACATGCATGCACTGCGAACGGCAGTTTGCGCTAGTGACGAAAGCAGCACGAAGGATGCAAAAGGCGACTCGCAATATATTTCACTAATATGGAAAATTTGCTATGATTGTCCGATCAGACCGAGTTATATACCGATCGAAAGGTTTACTCCTAACTTACAATTACTTTTTCTGGGTCATAAGATACGGGGGTGGAAGTGGGAGGGTCAAAATTTAAATGTTTGCAGCTAATGGAGCTGTTGAGGCTTTTTGGTAAAATTCTAATTCGAAATACGCGTCGACTGATACCTCGATCACCCAAATCCGATATCTGGTTGAAAAGATAAATAAATTTTTAATTTTTAGTGGTCTTCTCAAAATGAAATGAAAAGTTTGTTTGTCTGTTTGTATTAAATCGCTAAGAAACCTTAGATGTAATGATGTAATGATTATTCCTTTTAAAAAATCTAGAAATGTTTGCTCTAAGACTTTTTCAAAACCGCTAGTTTAGCGGAAAACCGCAATTTCCAGCTAAAATTAAAACCCCCGCAGTTTCCAAACCGTAAGAGCTACAGATATGTACTATATATCGTTGGAAAGTTATTTTTAAAGGATTTTTTTTTCTAAAGTACTCAGGTAACATTTTACTGGTGATATAAGGATTTGAAGCTTACATTTTGGCGATTTATGTATTTATTATGTTCGTGATATCTGAATACCATTTTTTTTTTAAATTTATATTTTTATTTAAAATTTTTATATTTAACTTTATTTTGTTCGTCACAAAATTGGATATCAGAAACTTTGGGGCAGGAATATGCTTTCGACACTAGACCTCTACCTCGTGTAGAGGTTTTTGTTGTGTGATAAACACCTACATAGCAACATGAATATAACGTTTACTTGACATTAGCAATTGGGATATTTGTGGAGTGGGTTGCGGCAATTAATGCCACATATATACATACATATATACAACATGCGTATATTTTTATTTCTTAGTTTAAACACTGACACATACTATGGCGAATTTAATAATAGAAAACAACAAGTAAAATAAAAAAAAAAACAAAGAAACAAAGAAATTTTTGCAAACGCATTTTGTTGCTGCTTATATTTTGGCCACGACTGTAAACAAATAAAACAACAGCCTATTAAAATGCTGCCACATGCCACACACACAAACACACACACAAAATTACACAAACAATTTAATTTAAATAAAACAAATAAAGAAACAAGAGATGTTTTAAAACGCAACACATCAAAATTGCCAAAACATGAAACGATAGCGAAAGCAAAAAAAAACAAAAAGAGAAGAGAAAATGCAGAACAGCAGCAGCTGATCTTATATGTGTGTGTCTCTCTCGCACTGTGTGTGTGTGTGTGTGTGGTGAGCTTTTCATGAAATGAGAGCAGCTAAAGAGAGAGAGCGATCGGTCAAACTGCAGTCTGCAGCAGCCGGCATGCATTAATTGTTGTCAATTTAGCTATTTTCCCGCTAGATCAAGCGGGTAGCAATTGCCAAATGCGGGATAAATTGTAAACTAGCGGCTAGCTGAATTTACAGGCCTGTTCCGGTTTTCACTTCCGATTTTATCGAATTTCAAAAAATGTAATTTTTCATTTGCATTTGGGCTAAACATTTTAAAATTATATTCACCAACTGAAAGTGAATTCAATTCGCAAAATATTTCCAGATTGGTAGAAGAATAGGCTAAAGATTTTCACTTCCGACAAATCTTGCCGAAAGTAAACACCAGGAACAGGCCTGGTACCTATTTTTCAAAATGTCCTTATAAATTGTAATAAAAAAATCATAGATACGCCAAAAGAGTATTAAATCCTATCGTTTTAGACTATGAAATCAATTGAATCGAGTTTTATACTATCACTAACGAGATAGTTAACAATTTATGAAATGATCGCGAATATAAGGTGAAAATACCTAAAATATATAAGCAATAATTATGAAGTGACTGCAGTATGTTAAAAAAAGATGGGGACCTATCAGACCTATATAAGATAGTTCCGGAGCAGATCCCAATATATTCGACGAACTTGAGAAGCTTTAAAAAATACTGGATTGTATCAATAAAAAAAATAGCATTTCACTACCCCAGCGTGTTTTTTTTGTTTTTTTAGCTACCAACAAATATTTCCGTCTATTTCTAGCTTTTTTCGAAGGTTAGCTTAGCTTTTTTTATGACTCGAAGAGTTGGCAACACTGACTACATTATGCGTGAGCGGAAGAGAGCGCATAATAAAGAGAGTTTTGTTATTTGAGTTTATCTTCAGCAGCTGCTTTTGACCTCTTTTTTTTAACTAATTGTTTGCATTTAACTGCTTGAAAAAGCAACAAACATTTATTCATAATAAAAGCAGAGTTAGCACAATTGTTTTTGCTTTTGAGTCATCGCTATAAGTTTTTTTTGTTTTGTTTTTTTTTTTTTTTGTTATAGAAAAGCTGTTGATATCATCAAACTAATTTGCAACTTGTGCTTACGTATGTGTGTGTGTACGTATGTAAAGTTACTCATCACATGCAATTTTATGTGTATGTTTGGAATGCGATTAGAACTAAAAAGAAGGAAATAAAATTTCATTTTCACATTTTTTGAATGTTTATTGTTTATCAAAGTTATTGCCACACCCCATACACCACTTTACCCCCACCCACTTGAGTGCCCTTATTATTATTAAGTGGACTGCGCTTAAAATTGTTATCGATGATTCATGTTTATGTCATTATAATTGATATTGTGTATGATATCGATAAGAACTATATACTTACGTACATATGTACATATTTTGCTGCTGTTTGTTGTTGTTGTTGTTGTTGTTGTTGATATTAATATTTATTGTGGCTTTTGTTGACTTTGGGTTGGGATTTGTTTGCCACAACAAAACAGGTCAAATTTAGTAATAAGCCTAAAACTCCTACATATATATATATGTCTGTGTATGTAGGTATTGCATGTCTGTATATTTGTAATTGTGTGCTGACAATTGTTATTTTAGTGATTGTGCTTCCCAGCCAATTAATCGCACATGTTGCCTCTGGTTTCGATGACTTTTCCCACAACTCCATTTAAAGCTAATCTAAACAATTGATGATTAGAACAATCGAGTGTAACCTGACTGACAATCTTCATAACCATGACTCATTTATCACAAATCTTTAAACACTGTTGATAACATATATAGATAGGCAAAATTAATGGCTGAAAACTATCGATTTTTACGGAATCGATTTTCAACGACTTTAACAAGATTACAACTTTTTGACAATCAGACGAGTTAATTCAATCGATTTTCATAAAAGAATTATCATTAAATTACATTTTTCGATCACTTCATTTTCTCTCATATCATTTCCAAATTGAGTCTACATTTAATTTTTTTTTGATTTTCCACATATCATTATTTTGTCCCTCATTGGCCATGGTTCGAGTTTGATGGTAAGGGTCCCCCCTATGATATTTTGAAAATTAAAAATTTTAAATCTCAAGTTTTCACTTTTAATCAACTCCTTATATCGTAATTAGTAGTAAACAACACTTTAAACTTAATTCTGAGACGTTTCATTTTCTTGTAAAAAATCATGGGAAATTAGCCAAACTTTATGACTTGTAAAGTTCCTTGATCCGAGGTTTGACCAACTTCAAACATGCATAACTTCATCAAAACTGAAGCGATTTTCAAGTGGAATATGATTTTCATCATGGTTTGGGCTCTAATTTGATTATGTATCAAAATTAGAAAATACATTTTTTTTTTCATCACGGTCAATATTTTCTATTCTTTCGATCACTGTCCATTTTTTTTTCCTTCTTAACCTTGACACTTTTTCAAAATATTCAAAATGTCATAATTTTGTCCAATCCTAAACGTTTTTCCTGCGAAATCATTTTGATCAATATTTGGGCTCTCTATCTTAATTTTGCATCAAAATATGATAATCCTCTTTCGATTCTGTAAGGCACAGAAAGGTTGAGTTCTCGTTACCGATATTACATTGTTTTAGTTTGATAACCATTTGAATTGCGTCAATCAAGAATAATAAATATATAATATAATAAATAATAAATAAACATCTGAAAACAAAAAAGAATTGCAATTTGAGAACTAATATTGTTATTTTTATTTACTTGCAGAGACTTTTTACCTCGAGGATCGGGAATTGTGACGCGCAGACCTTTGATTTTGCAATTGATCAATGGTATTACCGGTAAGTATTGATAAGATTAACAAAATGTGAAGAAACTCTTGAATAATGATATGATTTTACAATATGCATTTCTAGAATATGGTGAATTTCTGCATTGTAAGGGTAAAAAGTTCTCCAGCTTTGATGAGATACGAAAGGAGATTGAGGATGAGACGGATCGTGTAACTGGTAGCAATAAGGGCATCTCAAACATTCCGATTAATTTGCGCGTCTATTCGCCATATGTGCTCAATTTGACGCTAATCGATTTGCCGGGCTTAACGAAGGTGGCAATCGGTGATCAGCCTGTGGATATTGAGCAGCAGATTAAGCAAATGATATTCCAATTTATACGCAAGGAGACCTGTCTCATATTGGCCGTAACGCCGGCCAATACCGATTTGGCCAATTCGGATGCATTGAAGCTGGCCAAAGAGGTGGATCCACAGGGTGTCCGTACCATTGGTGTGATCACCAAGCTCGATCTCATGGACGAGGGCACCGATGCCCGTGACATACTCGAGAATAAGCTGTTGCCACTGCGGCGCGGTTACATTGGTGTTGTCAATCGCTCCCAAAAGGATATTGAGGGTCGCAAGGATATCCATCAGGCGCTGGCCGCTGAGCGTAAATTCTTCCTCAGCCATCCCTCATATCGCCACATGGCCGATCGCCTGGGCACACCCTATTTGCAGCGTGTCCTCAATCAACAGCTCACGAATCACATTCGGGACACGTTGCCCGGTCTGCGGGATAAATTGCAGAAGCAAATGCTGACACTGGAGAAGGAGGTCGAGGAGTTTAAGCATTTCCAGCCCGGCGATGCCAGCATCAAGACAAAGGCTATGCTACAGTGAGTACCAACTAACTAAAAAGAAAAGTTATCTTTCGTATGTTTCTTAGAGCAAGTTATAATAAAGTAACAATACGATCCATTGGGTTTAACAATTAAAAATAGTATTAAACACATAAATGTATTTTTTAACATAAAATGCTTTATATTTTTGACTCTGTGCGTCTGTATAAATAGCTAGATATTGAAAACTATTCGAGAGGGAGTATAATATTCTCCAGTTCTCCAGATATAATTTTAGGCTGTGGTTTTTAAATCATAAAATCCGAATTAGATATAAAACTTGAAAAAGTTGCTCACCATTTGTTTAAAAGAAATGCTTTTTTATATGAAAATTAGATATGGAAAACGGTGTTGTCTGAATTTTCACAGAGGAAACAATTGGAATCGAAAAACAAATAATTTGAAAGTAAAATTTAAGCTTTAATGCAATTTTCCATTTGACTCAGCTATTTTCTGTCAAAACTTTAGCCTCCTTGGTCATACCGTTTGAGCTGCACAAATATCTGTGAGTCAGTCAGTGAGGACAAACAGTTTTATATATGTTGATTCCATTATAACAATATAATTTAAAAATTAATACAATGCTATTGAAATAGTAAAAATTATTGATTCAATTACCAAATCTACAATTATTATTTAAATTAGTCCTACTAACTCTAAATTCATTGAATTGTTTATGCTTAATGGATTCTCATATTTATTCAAAATTAATTGAAATAAATTCTATTATGAAATCCTAACAGAATGATACAACAACTGCAGTCGGACTTTGAGCGCACTATCGAGGGTAGCGGTTCCGCCTTGGTCAATACAAATGAGTTATCTGGCGGTGCCAAAATCAATCGCATATTCCACGAGCGGTATGAATGGATATATTTATGTAAAAATTGATCTAGATACTAACGTTTATTATCTTTGCAGTCTACGCTTTGAAATTGTTAAAATGGCATGTGATGAGAAGGAGCTGCGTCGCGAGATTTCGTTTGCCATTCGCAATATTCATGGTATTCGTGTCGGTCTCTTTACCCCAGACATGGCTTTTGAGGCGATTGTAAAGCGTCAAATAGCGCTGCTCAAGGAGCCGGTTATTAAATGTGTTGATCTAGTCGTACAGGAATTGTCCGTTGTTGTGCGCATGTGCACCGATAAGGTATCAGTTAATCCATAAATCAAATATCTATATATATAAAACTCTTTTTCCTGACTCACTCATTGACTGACTAATCAATGCACCGCAAAAACCATAAGACCTTATTGTATAATAATATTAATCTTTATCTTTCTGATAAATCAATTTTCTATACATATATAAAACTCTTTGTCCGGACTCACTCACTCACTGGCTAACTAATCATTGCACAGACCTAGTTGTATAATCAAATATATCTTTAACTCTCTGATATATCAATCTTCTACATATATATAAAACCCTTTGTCCTGACTCACTCACTCACTGACTGACTAATTATTGCCACATCACAAACCAAAAGACCTCAATTTTGTATACATATATAAAACTCTTTGTCCGGACTCACTCACTCACTGGCTAACTAATCATTGCACAGACCTAGTTGTATAATCAAATATATCTTTAACTCTCTGATATATCAATCTTCTACATATATATAAAACCCTTTGTCCTGACTCACTCACTCACTGGCTGACTAATTATTGCCACAGCACAAACCAAAATACCTAGTTTTATAATAAGATTAATCGTTATCTCTCTGTTTCTCTATCAGATGAATCGCTATCCACGCTTGCGTGAGGAAACTGAACGCATTATCACAACACATGTGCGTCAACGTGAGCAGCGTTGCAAGGAGCAAATCTTGCTATTGATTGACTTTGAGCTCGCTTACATGAATACCAATCACGAGGATTTCATTGGCTTTGCCAAGTATGTGCACCCAACTAAATGTATCTTTATATAACTGATATTTGTCACATAATTTAATTGCTTGCTCTCTTGTTCTCTTTCTCAGTGCTCAGAATAAATCTGAGAATGCAAATAAGACCGGTACCCGACAGCTGGGCAATCAGGTTATACGCAAGGGTCACATGGTCATTCAAAATTTGGGCATTATGAAAGGTATGTGATATCTGCTCCAATCGGCAGTAGAAGCTGCAAATGTTACGCATCCTGTCTGTCTGTCACCTGAACAAAAAAAAAGGATGAAAATTTATCTTCGGCACACCGAAAATTATATATACCCTTGCAGATAAATAGTTTACTAAATTATAAAAGACTTGCATGCTAAAATTTAATTCTTGAGCGATGGTTCCCAATGTGATGTATCTATATGATTTAATATTTGAATAGGATATTTAAGATAATGTTAAATACAGATTATTTGATTTTTTAGACTAAATGTTGATAGATTCTAAGTATGATATAGAAGTCCGATCCGGCTGTTGCCTTATCAAAAATGTATATGCTGGATATGGTATCTGACAAAATTTGAATACCCTCTGCAAGGTTATAAAAACTCGTTACACCTTTACACACACACACAACAACATTCAAATTGCACTCAGCACTTAACTGACACCTCCGTCTATCATTCCTGCTAATCTGCAACTTATCAAACAATTGGAGAGCACTTTAACTAATACAACTATAAAAATTGCATACTATATATATCATTCTATAACTGGCTTTAAGCAACTTTTACTATATCAGCTATATATATATTCATATTTCCCATTGCAAGAGAGTAAAACTAATCGTATTGAAATGCCATTTAGTCTCTTACTAATATTTTTTTTTTAGTTTTTTTTCTAACGAACTTAAATTCCAGCTTAAATTTACTCAATTCAAACATGTAATAAAATGTTGAAAAACTTATGCTTCCTGTAAAGGGGCTATATGACCAAAAAGTGCTAATTCAATTGTAAAAAAAAGTAAAGCAAAGAATGATTCAATGTTATATTCCATCTATCACCTGTCTATTCCGTTCGTATTTCCGAACTTCTTTGAATTATTAATCTCTGTTAGGCATGTGGCATGGGGAATTTTACAAAACAAACCAATTTTGTATTTATTTGTATTATTTTTTAACACACTTGTTGGCACTTTCTTTTACAAAAAATGATGTAACTTGAGTTTTGCTTTGTTTAGTTTTTTTTTTTTTTTTTATGTCAATTCCTTAATTTATGTGCTTTTTCTACTTTGTTTTGATTTTTCTTTGTTTGAATTATTATTATTGGTGTTTTCTTTTTCTTTCTTTCGATCTTGTTTACTTTTATACTTTTATTGACCATTTTCTCTCTAACAACTTTGGTGTGGAATTGAAATTGAAAGCTTTGCTGTGGTTTCTGCCACGCCTACTTGGTTTGTATTCAACGATTTTCTTTTCAATTACTTTTTTATTTTGCTAAAACAAACGACATTATTGTGCTGTACTATCTTAAATGCTTGAACTTGGAGATTGATTCATGCCTAGTAATAATATGTATTATATATCCTAAAAACCGAACTGAACCGAAACCATCCTGTTCCTCCATATTCCATATCCTCTCATCAATATCATTTGACTTAGCCAAAAAACAGAAAAAACAAATGTTATATGTTTAGATATTTTATATAAATATTGGGATTTATTAGCATCTATATCTTTTGTTGTTCACAGGCGGATCGCGTCCTTATTGGTTTGTGCTAACATCGGAGAGCATTTCCTGGTACAAGGATGAGGATGAAAAGGAGAAGAAATTCATGTTGCCGTTGGATGGTTTGAAATTGCGCGATATTGAACAGGGCTTTATGTCAATGTCTAGACGTGTTACATTTGCTTTATTCAGTCCCGATGGACGTAATGTTTATAAGGTTAGTAATTTTTGTTAGCATACAAAAAAATGAAAACAAAAAAAAACTAGAAAAAAAAGTGACCACAAAATGAAATATTCAAAAAAAAAAAAAGATTATCGAATGAAACAAAACAAAAAATATTGAAAAAAAAAGGAAAACTTTTATACAATATTTGCTACAACAAATAATCTTATGACTATTTGTTGTAGTTAAAATAATGTTATTTACATTCAATTATTTTAAACATATTTTGTTTCTTTTGTTCCAACGAAATTTGTTTAAAAAAAAAACTAGAACATTTCAATTTTTGCGTTTCAAGTTGCCCCCGGCACAATTTGAGATTGAATTCAATTTTAAAAATTTGTGAAATTTGATAAAAAAAAAAAAAAAAAATAAGAAAAGAAATTCGTTGGGCACGCAACGCAATTAATTAATTAATTAATTTTTTTGTATAAGATAAAAATTACTATGTTTTTATCAACATTTAGAGTCAAATCAAAGGATAAAAGGAGCTTGCAATAAGTCTCGAGCTGTGGAAACTCCTTTTGTGCCTCTGATTTGTGAGCATGACAAATCGAAACTAAACCAAACCAAACCAAACGCTAGCTAAAAGGCATTTCCCTCGATAAACCGATATATATATATACCGTTATACCATTTAACCAAATATATATAGATATATACAACCACCGATACCAAAACAAACACTAACTAACCTTTGGTCCAAAGACACACGCTGCGAATCACTTGACTCAAAAGCCATAGAAAGCTAACAAAAAAAGAATAAAAAATACAAAATAAGAAAGAAAGTACAAAATAATAACCAAACGAAACGAAACCAAACCAATACCGATAACCGATAGCCAAACCAATGCCACCACAACCCGTCCAAGTACTCGTAATCGTAATCGTTATCGTAATCGTAATCGTAATACGTTGTCCCATATACCAAATGCTTGACAAAAATACCTATCCATTTGTTCTCTTTGCGCTTGGACGCTTCTCTTTCTCCTCCTGCACACACACACACACACACACACAAATTGTTACACATTTAGGATTATAAACAACTGGAGCTGTCATGTGAAACGGTCGAGGATGTCGAATCCTGGAAGGCATCATTCCTCCGAGCCGGCGTCTATCCCGAGAAGCAGGAGACTCAGGAAAATGGCGATGAGGTGCGTATGCCCAGTGCACATATCTATCAATCTAACTATCTATATCTATAACTATATCTCTGGTAAATATCTTAATTTAGTTATCGTGCTAAACTTCTAGCTTACTTTAAGCCTCAATGTATGTGTGTACGTGTATTTGCAATATGATTAGATAACAGCCACAAAACAAGGTCAATTAACACATGACTCTCAATCTAATTAAATACTTCACTCTCTATCCAAAAGCCCCAAATTCCTTGATATTTTTCTCTGCCATATAACACCTTTAGTCCGAAGTACAAGCAATATTTTTGGTGTATCTGTAATCCCTATAAATCTGCAGATACATGAAAAAATTACAGCTTGTTAACATTGTGTTAACATAGCAGTGCTACATTTAGTCTCCTGCCTGTTAGTGTCCAACTGTTATGTAATGTCAAATAACAGCGTTCTCCTTTCTAACTACTTTTACTGTAAACTTAACAGCGTCTTCTCTTAACATATTTATTTAGTGCTGTTTGATAACAGCTTCTGTATTGAAATGTTATTCACTTGTAAACCTGTTAATTACAACGTTAACAGTGTCGCTGTGAGTTTGTTACTCCTCTTGTTAGTATAACAGTTGCTGTTATTGAAATGTTGCTGTTAACATAACAGTGTATCGCTCAGTCTCGTATCTAGGTAGCTTTTAATAGAGCGATCTTTCTCTACTTTTTTCCACCTCCTCATTTCTCCCTTTCTCTTTTTATCTGTATACCCTTAATATCAGGGCTGTATTCAGTTGCAAGAACAGCTTTTTATTGCCTATTTATCTATAAATATACTTATACATATAACTACATATATAACTCGTATATCGTGTGCTGAATGGACTTTGAAATATGTTTAAATCTTTACAATTTTAATAACGAAATAACTCATCATATATTTCTTTGTTTTTTTTTTTTAACGTCGCGCCCCAACTTAAAAATACTACAACTATCATCATATATATATATATATATATATATTAAAATATACGTCTATATATATATAAAACGTGTATTTGATTAATATTGTGCATATATATACTCTTTGTATGTGCAGGAAGGACAAGAGGTTTGTTTCTTTTCATCATTTTTAGTATATACTTTGCATATTTCCTACGCTCTCTCTGTCTCTTTCTGTCTATTTTTTGGTTTTGGTTAAATAAAAAAATTATGATTTTACTAAAATACACTACACATAAATAGAAGGGATTTACAGACAGCAAGAAAATTATCCGATATTACGTGAATTCGTTTGTCTTAATTTCATAGCGAACGTTTAGTAAATACGGATAGATTGTTTATAGAGTATCTGCTAGTCAATAAGGACAATATAAAGTTTATTTTATAGTTACCAATTGAAAAGTGGGAAACAGTTTATGATACACTTCAATATATTATCGTAAATTGACTCCGAAATTGGACATTGAAAATTGTATTTTTTTTTATACGTACTTGATTGAAAAACAAAATTCTGCTTCAGATATTTATTCAAAATTATTTATTTTAGTGTACGGATGACAGAGTATATAAAAATTGTATAGACTTGACTCCACAATGGTGGAACAAAATTTGGGTGAAGGTCTGCTATTTTTATGTTCTTTCCTTACCTACTTTCACCTTACTTCCCATTTTAGTTTTTTTTCCCGCCGTTGTACAACACTAACGAAAGAAATTAGGGATGACAAATTCATGACTTATTCGATGGGGATTTAACACACTTTACATTTATGTTAACTTCTCGTTGGCTCATAGATATTATAAGTTTTCCCTGTTCTCTTACCTCTATCATTTATTTTCCCGAATGTTTGTATCAACTTGTTAACACTGGTACATATATTTATGCATAGAAATAAATATATATACTTGTACCTTAAATATATAAAAATATATCAATATATATATATAATTTTGATTTTACAATATTTTTTATCAATTATTTTCTTCTATTTTCCCGTCCACGTACCAAACGAAATGACCACATATAAAACCAAAAACAAACAAAACTAATACAAATATGCCGAAATTACAATATCAATAATGATTGTAATACCGAAATACGAAAAAATATATATATTCAACCGTTTACAGCAAAAAGTATGTTCATTTTTCCGTTTCAATGTTCTCAAACTTTGAATTTTTCTTAATTATTTTGTGTATTGTGTATTCGTAATGTAAAACCCGATAAATGATATTGGCATTTTTATTCGTTGAATTAACACACAACTTAAAATTTTCGACTCTTTGAAAGCATAACATACTTATCATAAATATTAATTACAAGTACAAGTAATTAGCAAACTCCGTTTTTTTTTTACATTTTATCGCCTTATTCTAATTGAATCGCTTTGTAAACACTTTTATTTGTTTTACAATTAATATGCTGTGCCATAGATCTGTTAGATAATCGAAAAAGGTGCCGTTAATTATAAATTATCGTATGCTATCGATAGAGTTGCAGCTCTTAAGCACAGTACAACACTAACACTCATATCACTAACGTTTTGAAGAGCTAGTTAATACTAAAAAAAAGGGATATAATTAACATTTGTTTAATTCAAACACAAAATAAATAAAATCTTCCAAGGATAATTGACTATTTTTGCATAGAATATCATTATTTTCTTCATCGAACGTATTTTTCAACTAATGTCAATTGATTAATATGATTAAACAGAGTTGCCACCTGTATTCTTAAAAGCGCTAAAAAGCGCGATAGTAACTAACAAATTTTAGTCTCCTCTCACCAACTTTAACACTTTATAATTTAATTATTCTAAGGGAATTTAGTTGGAGTAGAATTTAAAACACATTTTGGGGCCACATTTAAATAAGACACTAAAATTATTGATTTTTATACTAAATTGCATGACAACTTTCACACAAATACTTATCAATTTATATTTATTAATCACAATTAACTCGAAAAAAAATAAAACACAATAGAAAAAAAATGTATTTTAAAGCTTAATATATTTTAATCTTGACTTTATTATTACTGTTGTTCTGGTTGTTTTCTATTATCTCACATTGGTATTTATTTGTTGTATTTCAATTGTAAAAATAAACACATTATAGAAAAATACATTTTTCGATTATGCAATATTCAACATACACTTTTATTATTTTAATTGATTGTTTGTTTGTATTTTTTTCCCATTACTTTTGCCCCCCTCGAACCAAACAATCAACCGAATTGAACAAACAAATTACATATTTGTTACAATCCCTTCCCCAACATCAAACTGTGCGTTAATCGTTAATATCGACATTGCTATCGATAAACGATAATACGTTACGTTACGTTACAAAACTAAAACAAAACAACGATAACAGTCGGCTAGCGAGGAGAGCTCGACGGATCCACAACTGGAGCGTCAAGTGGAGACGATCCGTAATCTAGTTGATTCGTACATGAAGATCGTCACAAAGACCACACGGGATATGGTGCCCAAGGCCATTATGATGCTCATCATCAACAATGCCAAGGATTTCATAAATGGCGAGCTATTGGCACATCTGTATGCCTCCGGTGATCAGGTAAGAATTTAATTATATATAACTATTACTATTTATTATTAATTTATTTCTCATATTTCTTGTAACAGGCACAAATGATGGAAGAATCCGCCGAGTCGGCAACAAGACGAGAGGAAATGCTGCGCATGTATCGCGCCTGCAAGGATTCATTGCAAATTATCGGTAAGTAATGCCCAGAAAGAAGGTTATCATAGGGCCGTTTGTGGGAGAAAAGGGTTAAAAAATGAACACTTGCATACTTTGCAGAATGAGAATATATAGGAATATAAAAAAACGGTGGTAAGAAAGAATTCTTGTAGAATCCTTAACTCCAAAATTCTTTATGGCTAAGAAAGTGACATCAACTAGAGAAAGTTCTCGATGTTTCACTGGAAAACCTGCAAGATGTTACAGAAATTAAAGAACATACACTCAGAAATCTTTTAGGCAGAAAATTCTACTATTTCAGGGAAGAATCTATGCATACTACGAAATTCATGTGGCATAGAGAGAGATTTTAACAAATGAAGATACTTGCAAGTTCCTCAAAGTTATTTTAAGAGCTGTTCTATCAATTTAGGAGAATATGTGCAGAGATCCTGTAAACTGAGAAAGGATTCTTTTACTTTAAGGAAGATTGCTTGCAGAATCCTCAATTATTTCCGTAAAAGAGTAATCAAAAGATGATAAGAAAACAACAATGTTGGCTCACAAATTCTAAGAAATATTCTTAAAAAAAAAAGAGAATACGCTTTGAAATATTGTAGATTGTGGAAGGAATTTAGCAGAGGGAATTGTTTTATTTTAGGTAAGATGCTCAACCAATAGGAAAAAATTATGGTTTTGAGACTAAGATGAACTTTAAGAAACCGAATGCTGAAAATTTGTCGTTTTTTTCTCGTGACACGAAGATGACATTTGTACAATTATATTTTGCAATTTTACATTTCTTCCAGAGCTGTGTTATTTTGTGTTGTGTGTGTGAGAAGAAACAGCATTCTAACGACTTTTCATACATTTTCAGACTCTTTTATGTAGTAATATATTTTAATTTTTTTATAATCTAGCATTAAAAACAATGTCTTATCTGTTTCGCAAACAGGTGACGTTTCAATGGCCACTGTATCATCGCCATTGCCGCCGCCCGTGAAGAACGATTGGCTACCAAGTGGTTTGGATCCACATCTATCGCCGCCCAGTCCTGGTGGCCCACGAAAGGCAGCACCCACCGCACAGGTAAACCACATTTATATACATACATATACAGGGTAGGCCATTTAAAGTTGACTCATTTTTCTTCACATGAAATGAAATGAAATGACTACAATTTTTAATTGCGCTGACCGATCGACAAATGTTATACCGCGTTGAAAACGTCGTTCGAACTTCGAAGGCACTTTATGGCATGGAACATTACACTCGAAAAAAAACCTATTAATTTTGTTTACTAAGCATGCGTTTTGCTAAAAAAAATTATGTGTTGATTTGACTGTCCACCGGAATTACCAGATTTGACTTCACCACACTTTTTTTTCTGGGATTATTTGAAATCCAAGGTATACGCTCGTAAGCCAAAGACCTCAGCTCAACTGAAAGTCAACATTCGATTTGAAATAGCCGCCATATCGTCTGAAAAATTGGCCAATGTCATGGAAAATACTGAATAAAAGAGTGAATTTAGCTATCAAAGTTAAGGGTTTCCATTTACGCGATATCCTTCTTAAATATTAGCTGGAACAAAAGTTCTTGAACCATATTACAAAAAAGTTGAAAAAATAATTTTTGTTTTAACTTTTTTTTTTTTTTTCAAAATCAAAATCATTAAATGGACTAACCCAAGGCATATTTATTTAAGGTCACGTCTTGGTTACAGTTGCCCTCTTTGAGGTACCTATTTTGACAGTTCTAAAGCTAATTTTCGTTCCAACTTTATGAGAGCCGACTGAGCACTTCTGTCAGTTTAGCTACCTCAGCTATCAATGAAGGCGTCACCTTATATAAATTAAGAGAGTATTATTTACAATGATTATATATATACTCTCTCTCTCTCTCTCTCTCTCTCGTTTTTAGGGCTCTTTGGGTGGCCGTAATCCACCATTGCCGCCGGCAACTGGACGTCCAGCGCCAGCAATACCAAATCGTCCTGGCGGTGGTGCACCACCGTTGCCAGGTGGACGACCAGGTGGTGCTCTGCCACCACCATTGCTACCATCGTAAGTAATCACAATTTTGATAAAAATCTCTTTAACGCTTTTCAGTTGTTTGTTGCCCCTTATAAAATATAAATCTTTAGTTGGCTAAGTGCGCCCTGTACAGTTTTAACTTATATATATAGAACTCGTGCTATTTGTAATTTATTATACTATTTTTTTTTCGTCTTCTACTTGAATTATTTTTAAACTGTTTCGTATGCCAATTTCGTTGGAGAACTCTTTTACAATTAATTTTTTGAAAAAATTACGAAATTGGAATTCGTTACAGATCATTATTTATTTAATTTGATCGACGATTGGGACCTCTTTTTATATAGCGAAAGTCAATACACAAACACATAAGCATACATACATACTTACATGATTATGAAATAACAACTTTATGTACATAAATATATGCATATGTATACAAATATGTATGTATGTCTCAATCGCTTGAAACTTTTTGTTAATTATTAATATTGTGTATATAGCTTTTATTTTGGTTTTAATTTTTTATATTTTCTAAAATGTTTCCTTGTTTTATGTTTTTTTTGCAAGCAGCATACAGCTTGTCCTTTAAAAATTGACAAGATTTGTATCATTTTTTTTAAAGATATTTCTAAAAATTTTGAAAATTCAATTATTTCGGATTTCGGATTAATATGATAAAAAGCATAGAAATATAATATTTGCGAAATAATTAAAAATAAAGTGATAATAATATTGTCGATATATTATCGATCTTCATCGAAATGCTAATGAAACCGTAATTTGGAACACCTTCAAAAGATATAAATATTTCTAGATAAAAAGATAAAGTGCAAGCTGCAATTCTATTGCAGGTGCTTTATTTGATTGTTTCTTTTTTTTCAACCTTTTCTTATTGTGTTTTTTTTTTAATAGCAGCCTTTGTATTTTTCTTTATAAAAAAAACTGTAAACATGTCGAAAACAAACTTAACAAAATAAAAAATTTTGTTTCTTCTCTTTTTTCTCTCTATTTCGCTCACAAAAATTTGTTGAAACAAATTGCGATAAACCAACAACAACGCCAAACAAACAATTGATAATAATAATAATAATAAATTTAATTACATTAAATCGATTATAAATAAAACGCACACACAAACCTAACCTCAATGTTACCTAACCTCAAATGCTAACTGTAAAATTGAATTGCTCGCACACACTCACACACACACAGACGTCGTTAAGTTGTCAGCCGAGGCATTTACTCTCTTTAAAAACTATAACTAACCAAAAATCGCTTTCGCTTTAACCAACAAGAAACCAACAAATCGACATTATGAGTCGCATTTGTATCGTTATCGAATCTCTTTTAAGTATTATCGTATCGAACTCAAACGCAGGCTTACGCTCTCACTGTCTCGCTCTTTCAGCGATAACAGTCACAGTCTCCTACAGAAAAGCTCGCTCAGCATAGAACAAAACTACTTACAACGAGTTGTCGTTTCTCAATAACTATCAAATGTTAAATGATTTAAATATCGTTAATACTATTCCGTATAAATCGTATATCGCAGTTATATATATATATATATATATATATACATACAAATATCTGATTATTATGATAGACACATATTTATATATTATATACAATTTATAAATATTAAAAAAAAATGACACACAAAAAGCAGATAAAGATAAAGATGTGAATGTAAGACAGCTTATGATCCAAGCACAGAAATCAGTTTATCATGATATATTTATATTGGAGGTCATATAAAAAGTGTGAGAACTGTAAACTGCTCTACTAATCCTTAGATTTCATAGTTTGTTAGTTTTTATCAATTATATATATAGATATATATGCATACATACATATATTTGTAGTAGATACGACGCGACATTATTTAAACTGAGCTGAATTGAGTTTTGCGATAGTTATCGTTATCGATTGAGCAGAGCAAATGAACGAAATCGTGAGAGTGTGACCAGAGTGTCCTGTAAATGCATTAAAATGCATTCTCTAACATACATACATACGTATACATATACGATGAGAAAAAAATATGCTTAAGTTAACTAAAGTACCTTTTTTGTGTTGTTGTTGTTGTCGTTAAATAAAAAAACAAAACAAAAAATACAAATAAAAAAAAAACAAGAAAAAAATTAAATGATATATAAATATATATAGTATATATGTATTTATATGTAATATGTGCAGCAAAAATTCCACTACATGCATAATATTAATTATAAACAACAACAAGAAAAAAAAATAATAAGGATAAAGTTACATTAATTGTTCAGTGTGTGTACGCAACAAGAAGAAAAATAAATACATAGTCTAATACAAAAATACAAAACATTTATATCTGCATATACTATATATATATAAAGAAGGAAAGAGAGAGGCGCCTAAAAATATACACCTACAAAGTAAAAACACATATACACATACAAACAGACTGACATACACAGATGTTCACATTTATTTGGCTGGCACTGTGGCCAGCTTAACGTTCGCTCTCTCTCTCTCTCTCTCTCTCTCTAACTCTGCAGTGCAGTGTTGGAAAGCGCGCAATTTGACATAAACTCTCTCTGAATTCCTGGCTCTCTCTCCGAGTAGTGTGTGTGTGTGTGTGTGTGTGTTAGAAAGGAAATTAAAGATTGATCATAATTTATATACATTAGGGTGGGTCATGGATTTAAAAAAATGCACAAAGCAGTTTTGAAATTCGTAATCTACGATGAATTCTAAGAAGATTTGTCCAAAAAACCATGGGTATAAAATCAATATCGAGCTTTCACTTTTTATAGAGAATTTTGAAAAAATTCGCTCTGTAAAAAAAGTGAAAGCTCGATATTAATTTTAGATACCCGCTTTGTCGCGAAAAAAATTTACCCACTCTAATATACATACACACATGTGGTTTTTGCTTTGTTTTTTTTTTTTTTATCTATAATTCTTTTATTTTATTACATTTCTATATTATATTTAGTTTTGTTGCTTGTGCTTATTGTTTCTTAATTTATATTTATGTCATAATTTGTAACTAAATCAAAAAACATACACACTTACACTAACACACACACACACACACCACAGTGGCAGCAGGAGCGAAACAAACAAATCGATAAAAAGGGGTTTCAAGCGTTCCGATAACTGTTTGATCACATAGCGCCAGCGCCATTTTGTAACTAGTTTAATTTACCAAAAATCCAACCAAATTTATTGCAATAAAACCAAACAATTTGAACCAGAAAACAACAACAGTACAAAAAAAAAAAACTACTTTTTGCAAATTTCAAGTCGCGTCACTGGAGCTGTCGGCGGAGCGATAACACAGCAATCGGGGGCCAATCGATACATCCCGGAGACGATGCGCGGACAAGTGAATCAGGCTGTTGGCCAAGCAGCGGTCAATGAACTCTCCAACGTATTTGCCACACGGTTCAAGTAAAGAAAGATATCAAACAGAGAGCGAGAGCGCGAAAAAAATATGCAAGAGAGAAAGCTTTCAAGAGAGAGCGCGCGCAAAAAAGCAAAAAAGAGAACAAAAACACGCACGTCACGCACACAAAAGCACGGTTGCCACTTAATAAAAAAGGATAGCGCCAAAAAAAAAAAATGTTTAAAAAGAGCCAATTTCCCAAAAAAAAAAAATGGGGTCAATTTCATGAAAACTACTCCACTTCTTATTCAACAACAAAATTATTTGCAAAACGACCTTTTTTTTAACATGTGTATACACAATTTAAAAAAAAGAAATATTCAAATTAATCTAATATCAACAATTATATTTTTTAAATTAACATTAACACTGAGAATTTCAGTACAATACATTTATATTGTTGGTAGCGAAAATATCTAGATCTGTATAACATTCTTAATAGTTTTCAAAAAAAAGCTCTTGATTGAAACAAAATAGAGCCAATTCCAATAAAAAAAAGCGCCAACAGGAAAAAAAAATAGCCAGTTTTGGCGTAAAAACGCCAAGTGTGGCAGCCGTGCACAAAAGCATCGAACAAGACAGAGAGAGCGAGCGACGTCGTCCTTCTCTCTTCTCATCCTTCATATTGTATTTTTTTTTTTTGTTAATTTATTAACTACATTTAACATGTACATGTGTTGTGCTTTTGTTTATTCCTTCTGTTTTTTTTGTCATGTGTCCTTTGTGTGTTGTGCATAAGTTTGGAACTAAATTGATTAACTTTAAAAAAAAAAATACGAAACATTCCTTTTTGTTGTTTTTCTTGTTCTTGTCAAATGTATTAGAGTTGCAAATATATCGATATGTTATCGATCGACGCATTTGCTCAAGTACTAACGTTTGTTATGCAACTCTAATATGTATATTTTGTAATTATTTGAACATTCCATTTAAATTCATCAAAAACACACACACATACACACACTCGTCAAGTATTGCTTTAAAAAATGATGAATCTCTATATATAAAAATAACTCTAAACCCTAACCTAAAAGTTGTTAATTACATTTTACGATAAAGCAATGCGAAATTGAGCAAACAAAACATATACATACATACATAACATAACATAAACCATAACATAGTAACATACATAATACATAGTTTCTTATTTAGAAAATTTTCATAATGCGAATTGCTTAAAGGCAGAAAAATTGTAATTGTTGCTAAAAGAAAAAAAAAAACAAAAAAGAAAGAAAAAAATGTGTTTTTGTGTAGTTTTTAAAACCACCTTATAATAAATATATATATGTATATATATCTATATATATATAGATATATGTATGTGTATATATGTATTTGTTAATGCTGCAGCAACTATAAAAATACATTAAACAAAGATACCAAACAAAGATATCCCCATATTATAATTGAATGAAATATATATTTAAAATATAGTATTTATACATGATACATACATACATATATAAAGAGAAAGCAACTGGGAGAAAGAAGAATGGAAATGGGAGTTTTAGTGTGAGAAAAGGCTAATGAAATAACAGTTTAATATGTATGTACTATATATGTGAATGTAAATGTATTTGAAGTAAGCACAAAAAAGTATGCTAAACAAAGTGAATAAAACAAACACTCGAGTTGATATCTATGTTTTTCCTTGCATTAACAGCTGTTAAGTTGAGTTCTATCGGAGTAGTTTAACAGCTGTTAAGCAGTCGATACTGTAAATGGAATAACAGCTTGAAAGTAAAACTAAAATAAGGCAATATTACAATATATTCCGATTTTATTTTTTTTTTTTTGTCGTACTCACATGCATATATAATATATATTTGATTAAAGTTAATCTTGAAACATATATATATTTATATTGAATGTGTTTTCGATAACTGTGTAAAATCTTTCTAAAATTTCCATTGTTGTTATTGGTAGTTTGTACAAACAACATAAAATATTGCAAAATCAAGTAAATAATATGCATATACATATATATACTATATGACTATAGCTTTTAAAGGATTTCGGATCTGCAGATGTAGTATTATACTCCACACATGCATATGTATGTATGTATAGTGTATATTTATTATATGTATGTTATGCTATGTAAAATTATTGTTTAATTTCATTGCATACGCTGTCAAATCTATGATATTCGATAGATATATATATATATATATATATATATATATCGATTGGTCGTTAGAGAGAGAGACAGCAGCAGCAGCAAAGCAAACGATAATTATATCTATCGATAAGCAATCGATGCTAACTATGAAATTAACCGTTTTTTCCAACATCTTCTCGAGTTATGATATCGCGAAAAAAAAAAGAAAAAACAAGTATATCTATATATATATGTATATATAGAAATGTCACAAGTATTTAGCTCCTCTATGTGTTTGTTTTAGTATAGCACACACACACTCACACACAGACACAGATACACACTCATACTTACATCAGACAGACATACATAACGCCTTGAGCATATACATATTTACATAAACATACACACATATATAATTAAATATGTACTTATATGATGAAAGATGAAAATCCTCTAAAAAAAAGAAAAACATCCCAACCAACGTGTAGCACTTACTAATTGCTGTTTATTGAATTGAAAAGTTAAAAAGTTGCTGCAAAGAATGAAGAACGATAGAAAGCAGAAATGCTGAGGGGTAACTACAATGTTATAAATAAAAAAAAAAAAACATAAAATAAAACAAAAAAAAAAGTAAATATATATATTAAAAAAAAAGAAAACGGAGGTTGATTGTTTTTACTTACAAGTTGATAACACTGGTCGTCTATGTTAGTTAACAGCGCTGCCAAGAACTCTGCTTGCCAGACTGTTACTGTCACTGTTAAGGACTCTGCTTGTCAGACTGTTATATTCTGGCGCTGGGAACTAACAGCGCTGTTAATGTTATTCGTCAATGAATTGCTTCGTTTTTGACTCTTGTCTTGTTCATTTGTTGTTTTTGGTGTTGGTTTTGCTTTTCAAACATTCTTTAAGATCTAAACTGCTATACAGAACTAACATTTGTTTGCTGTCCTGCTGGGGTGAGTTGTCTAATAACTTTAACTATACTCTATTTTTAATAATATTCATAAATCTCTTTGAAAATTTTCCCACATGCAAAACTTGCTTAAAGCTTTCAGTGTATATTTGTAATGATTTGATAACTAATTGCAATATTTCAATATATATTTCACAGTCGACCGGGAATGAATGCGCCACCAAAGTTGCCAGATCGACCCTCGTATTACGGTAATACGACCAATGGACGTCCCTATTGAGTGAGATTGTAAGTGAGAGCGAGACAAAACGATGATCCCATCTACCATCGATATCCGATAACTAGCGAGATCCATCCAAGCGATAAACAATCGATGGAGCAGTACTGACCGTTGGAACTAGATATATATGTCTATATCTATACATATATATATATATATATATATATATATATTTTTATATATGAGTAGTAAGGGGTTAATTGATCACTGTAAAACTCAATTTTGTATTATTATGTATGTGTATTGTTAATTGGCAGTTGCCAATGTATATATGTGTGTGTGTGCGACTGTGTGTGTTTGTTTTTTTTTTGTTTTTGTTTTTTTTTTTTTTTTTTTGTAATTTTTAACATATTTTGCAAAGTGTACTAAAGTGTGTAGAACACTTTCGACTGGTCCTTAGAAATGCTAGACATATCATAGCCTTAGCGTAGTTGATTAATCACACACACACACACTTACCTATACACACACACACACGCACGCACACGCATACACATGAAATTGCCGTTTCAACATATGCATACATTTGTAATTAAAACTAAATAGATAGAGAACGATAGTGTTATACGACTAAGTGAATGTGAAAGCAGCCTCAACTGTCATACAGTCATACAGTTATAAATAAAAAAAACTAAACAGTTATACAGTATATATTAAATAACGTTATAAACAGTCATACACAACAGTGCGTTTCCAGCTGGGCTACAATTATAATTAAAAATATTGTTAAACAAATAATAAACAACATTAACACACAACAACAACAAAGAACAATTAGAGAACACATCCAAAAAATCAAATTAAATTCTCAATTCTCTCTGTGTATTGTAAATATTTCAAAAAAAAAAAAAAATAAAATAAACAAACAATTGTTATAAATATATATAATATCATAATTAGAATCATAATAATTATGATATACATGAAACGCTTTAAATTCACAATTTTTCCAAAATATACATATTATATATATAATGTAGAAATCAGTAAATATATACATATATATATATATATCTGTATGTTTCAGCGCCTTTTAGACATGTATGTTTGTATATTTACACTTAATTACTTTTTGGCAAAACGTCTAAATTGATTACAAGTAATTTTTTATATAATTTATATACTTATATACAAAACAAATGCAACCAATTATATATATTAATTTTACAATTAAGTTTAAGAAAACCATAAATAAAAAAAATGCAAATGCAAATAAAGTTGAAAACTATAACGAATTAAACAAATGTATCGTATTTTACTGACTTTTCTATGTGGGAATGGGAATATAGTTCTCTAGTCGAAAATGGAAAGTAGGATTAAATTAGGAATTTTAGTCCAAACTGTAAGAATCGAAAAAAAAAAAAATTATTTTAAAATATATGGTCTTCAAAGAGAATATTTCTTTTTTTAAAGAGAATATTGAGCGATATTTATTAGGTGAAAATAAGATTTTGAAAATTCAGACTATAATAAAAGAAATTAAAATTTTCAAGTAACTAAATTTTAATTACCTAATTTTTAAAATTATTATTATAAACTAAATTTCCCCTGGGATTAAAATTGCTCCTTCTTGAATCTTACAATCGACCGCTAGGTGGCGCCAGTGTTACTCTGCACTGTGATAAATAGTATGTTGCATAACTTTTGTAATTAATATTCTATTTCAATGAATAAAAATATGGTCTTTAAAATCGGCTGTTTTTAAAGAGAATATTGAGCTATATTTGTTAGGTGATAATCAGATTTTGAAAATCAAGACTATAATATAAGAAATGTTAATTGTCAAGTCAGTAAACTTTAATTACATAAATATAAAAGAATTTTCAAATTTTTTTTTTGTTGCGCTAATGAGTGAAATTTAAGTTCAAAATCAATTCAACGAATATCCCTTTAAATAAGATATAGATAGGAAAAAAGAAAACAAAGGCTCTGCCCGAAATGTAGTTTCTTTATTTAGCTTTGCAATGCAAAGCTGATTTTATTTGTTTCACTGTTATAATGTTGTTGTTAATTAAGTTAAGTAAGTACACTGTTATTGGAATCTGACACACATATAAATATTGTTATCGGTTGGATGTTGTTTCTGTTAAACACGAACAACAGTCAATGTGGTCGTGTTTGTGACTGTTATCGTTATCGTTACAGTATAAGGTAATTTGATTTTTTAAAACATACTATTACGTTATTAATTATTTAATATATATGTATATGTATAACGTACTAGTATATGAATTTGCTAACTTTGAAATTTGTATAATTGTTGCTATTGTTTCTTGTTATTTGTTTTTATTTTTATTTTTGTGTTTTTTTAAATTTATTTTATTTGAATATAGTATCTATTAACGGTCTAATCTAAGCGGTCCGCCAGTTTAAAAATAACAACTCTGATAAAACTTGTGATTCGAATATCGTATTTGAATTGATTTCTAAATTGTTGCTACTACATTAGGTAATCGTTAATAGTTAATTATGTTTAAGAAATTGACAGCAATTCTTAAGTATTCCCGAATTGGAATTATATATATCGTATAATTATTTAAAATGTGTATGCATGTATAAATTTTTGTTAGTTTATGTAAATTTGCAAAAATTGTTTAATCTTTATATATATATATATGTATTTATATGTATATTTATATAATAATTATTCATTTACTAGTTATTTCTCGATTTCGAAAATTATGCTAGAAAAAACATTTTATTATGATAAGAATTTGTGAATGTTTTTTTTATTGTAAAGTATTTAAATTTGGTTTTTTTTTAGTTTCTTCTTAAATTTCTCTTAATTCTTGAATACAATATGTAAGTGTTATATGTTAGAATTCTATATATATATATATACTTTCTCCAAGAGTCAATCTCTACTTATCTCTGTTTTTATTCCCACTGATATAATTCGTCTCACTTTTTTTTGGATTTGTCGAGAAATATTGCGAAAAGTTGACCCCATTTTGTTACATTTGGTTACAGAATGTATATATATATATATGTATGTATAAGTGTGTATAGAATACTTGCTTAAGAACTAGGACATTAATTATAAACGGCTACGCTATGATCCATTGATCCTTTCCTTCTTCTTACTTCTGCTTCTTCAACTTTCTTCATTCTTGATTTTGTTTCACAAGCAATAAACATTTAAACGTGAATTCTGAATAATACGTCGCCTACTCCGATTTACATATATCCACATATATGTATGTATTTCCACCCCACACCCGTTACTCACACTCACACTCACGCACGCACTCACGCACGCACGCACACTCACGAGCACGCAGCCGACCGACGTCACGAGGTTGAGGCAATTCGCCAGTGTGATCCATTTTTGGCCCGATGTTATTGAGCGTGCGTGCGAATTGATCCCCCTCCGCGTCCCCTGGTTGGTGGGGTGGGTGACATGATGTTTGTGTGTTGTGCGCCACCAGTGTTGGTAAACGTGTGCTCGCTACGAGTGTGTGTGCATGCGGTGTGTGTGTGCGTGTGTGCATGTGCTGGTCGGAAGTGGAATCGGATTAGGCGTCATTTAGAGCTAATGCATACATAGTTTATTTTAATTACGTTTTTTTTTTCGTTTTTAAATATATATTATTTAATATAAGTATAAGTATTATTTATTTAAAGAGAGTTTTGGTTTTGGAATTTTTCTTTTAAACTTACATAGCTACATTTTAGATTGATAAATAAAAAAAGAAAAGTATATAAAACAATATAGATATTAAATTTTTTTTTATTATTATTATTATGCAAATAACAAGTTAATAGTATAAGATATAAAAAAGAATAAGACAGATAAATAAAAATAAAAACAATACATATATATTTAAATAGATTTTTGTTTATTATTATTATGCAAATAACAAAAGTAAGTATCGATATTTATAGTATGTATGTAGTATATAATAAAAAGAACAAGAGCATAGAAATACTAATAACACATAATACTATTCAAAAAACAATTTTAGTAGCCCTTCAGTTCCAGAATTCCTCTGCCTCTATATTCCCTCAAGATTTAGGTAACATTCCTTGATGATTCCATCACTTTTTCTCGCGATTTCGAACTGAAGGGCTAAGGGGGATTCCCAAATAAAATGCATTTGGTTGGAAATTGCATTCACATACATATTATTGTACTACAGTAAATGCAATTTATCGCTACTTTGCCAATTATAAGAGTAAGTATAAGAGTATAAGTATAAGTATTTGTATATGCATATAAAATAGCATTTTTGTTTTTAGTTGATATTAATATATGTATTTGTGTAAATAGTTATAGTTTAACATTGCCTTCAATTAGTTGTTATTATTCTTTAAGTTGTTTACTATTTATTCTCGTAAGCTAAATCTGATTTAAAGCTTTTTCTTTATTTTTTGTATGTTGTTAGTTTTGAAAAAATTGTAATTGCATCAAAAAGGTTTATGTTGCATTTGATTTCGAATACACGTAGTTGAGTTTCTCTTATTGTTGAGTTCTTAAGTTTTGTGGAAGGGGCACAATATTGGTTTCAATTGAAAGACTGTAACAAACTTATTTGCAAATTTAAATATTGCTTTTCAAAAATGTTAAGCTAATGCTGTTATGCAATTAATTGTGTTTTTTTCATTTTTCTAATCAAAATTCCACATTCGAAACTCGAATCACAAGTTTTATCAACGCGAACCGCCATTGCGTTGTATCTGAGCTAAATGTTAAGTGTCCTGTGTATATATATGTGTGTGTGTTGGTTTGTCTGTGTATTTGTGTGTCAATCGATTGATCTATCGATCATCATCATATATATTGCTGTATATTGAATTCGATACATGAAATTAACATAGCGAGCATACAAGCTCTATAACATACTGTTAACATCTTTACTGTTAAGTTTTAGAATTTGTATATGTTAATGGTGCTAGATCGAATGCAATTTCGATAAACAATTTTGTTCGATAATTGAATGTAACATCGAGAGCGTACAAAGCATTTAACATAATGTTGTTATTGCCTAACAGAGGTCGATCATTTTAACATAATTCGCCGCTGTAAAAGCTGTAAGTACAACTCTGGTACCAGATATTCCTTCATTTCTTTTGTTTTGTTATTTCTTTAAACTGAATATCGGTTATAGCATAACCACATTGTACTAATTTCAAATTGTGATGTACATAAACAACAAACAGTATTTTTTTTTTTATAATATTTTTTTTTCACTCCACTTTGATTTAAAGAGCTGATTAAGTTGTAGATCATTTGGTTATAACTTTAAACTGTCGAACAATAAATTAATAAACGAGTTGACACACATAAATAGCTGAAAAATATATATATGTATATATATAGATGCATATAGCTGTGAATTACATAAGTATGTTATGTTATTTGAATTATACAGATTACATATTGGACTGTGTATATCTGTAAATATTGTGTATATATATACCATATATGTAGTATATAATAATTTTGGTTAAGTATGTGTGTGTATTGTTCTTTTGATCTGTGGGTTAGTTAGTTGAAGAGGTGCACTACTATATATAGTTCTATATGTATATATATATTTATGTGTAACCACCTTGTAGGGTGAGCAATAATGATGAATAATTTATTCAATTTTGTCATATTATAAGTTATAGTTTAAGGGAACTAAAGTGTTGACAACAAATACGAATATATCGAATGTGTATTATCGAATAACAAATTACAGATTGGCTAGATGTATAATAAGCATAGTTGGGTTCGAGTTTTCATCTGCTTCGGCTTTGATGCTGTTTTGAATTGTTTTGCTGGTTATTTTTTGATGGGTTTTGTTTTTTTTTTTTCTTGTTGGGAGGAATTGGGATTGGGGATTCGCTTTAATCCTCCTTGGAGAGGCTGCCCAAATCGCTGAGAAAGATTTCAGGCGATAGAACATGCGATGAGCCGACTAGCACCTCCCAGTTGCGCACCGAATTGGTCACCTCGTAGGCGCAACGCATCTCGGACATGCTAACGCCACCGACAACGAAGATTATCAGACGCGGCACATTTTTCACCTGCGTCTGGGCCTTGTCCTTGTGCCAGTGGCCATAGCGAGCGCTAGTCGGTGCATGGTAATTCGTATTCTGGGCGCGTCCCTCGAGGAATGGAAAATGACGTGTATCGAGCTTATCCTCAATGCAATCCTCCATAATATCCTTAATCACTGGCGTCCAACGTGACATCTGATAGGTGCTTTCTGTTATACGCTCCTTGCGCGGCACCGAATATATCTTCTTGCGACTCTATAAATTATATATAATTAATTAACCAATAAAAACTATCTTTAATTTGTATAGTAAACTTACATCTGCAATAACATTGATGCCCAAAAAGCTGAGATTGCGCACCATATCCTGATCCTTGGTCGACAGCTGGGCGTGTGTAAACAACTTGGTCAAGTTCTCCTCGGAAATACCATTCTTGATCATCACATAGAGCGAAATAATGCGCACCTTGTCGTAGTTGGAAACATTCTGTGCCAAAAACAGATTTACAATTTAATTAAAAGAATTTTTGATTGGCATTAAAAGTTAGAAAATATAATGTGATTCTATAAGCACTAAATCTGAATATTTTAAAAATATTATTTTACAAAATTATTTTACTACTTTTCAGACTGCCAGATAGCATTTACAACAAAGAGTCAATAAAATGTCAAATTAAAATAAAGCATTTGAAATGGAAATTTTTATTGTTCTTTTGGAAATTTATGGTAAGGTTGGTGAGCTGGTTGAAAAAAAAAAACCAGTCCTTTAATTGTAAATTTATAATCTTTTTAGAAATTATAATTGATTTTATTATTTGCATAGTCTAGTTAATAAATATCTGAGCCACATTTTTCACTTTGTTATTTATCAATGTTCTATGAATTTGAAGACAAAAAATATTATATACTTTTTTAACGAAATCTTAACAAGATATTAAAAAGAATAAGAAAAAATTGTAGATATTCTCCTGTAATATTCAGAGAATTTTTGTTTTAATATGTATATCTTGTGTAACCAAAGTCGCGATCATATTCGATATTGAAATATTATTTTCAGTTTGATTTTGTGTTTACGGATTTGAAAAATATCTACAATGAGTTGATCAATTAATTGTTTTGACAGTATTTAAAAATTCACTAATTTTATAATTTCTTAGTTTTTTTTTACTATAATTTTAGGCTATACATTTTATATAATTAGTGATAAACAATGAATTCAAGTATTTATAGGAATTGAATAATCTATTTAAATTTTTAGTTTTGTCCAAACAATTATATGATCAACTGTATGGTACTGTATGTGTTGCCTACCGCATCCAGCAAAATGGGTACAATATTGCGCATATGATCCTTGATCTTCTCGCCCTCGGCATCGGTGCCCATGGCCAGATCCTGTTCGACCCGACACAATTTGTCCACATAGTTTTGATAGGACTTCATGCAATCCTCGGCCAGATGCAAATGGGTGGAATACTTGGAGAGTTCCTTTTGATACTGCGGCATCTTTTTGATCATCTGCGATAGATCGCGCATCGAGGACTTGTCAGCTGCAAGTAGGATAGTTCAAATTATATATATATAAGAAGGGTAGAGTAGGGGAGGGGATTATGGAATTGGGGCAAACATACTGGAACTCATGCGCTTGGAATCGGTAAACTTCTTCAGATTCTGGGTAACCTGTGTGGAAACGACAGCAATATGCTCGTGACGCAATTCCACCCACAAATCATCGTTCTCATCGAGTAGAACCTCCTTGTCCGCCTGATTGGGACCGGGCGTATAACGGTACACATCATTAACGATCGGCAACAGATCGTAAGCCATCGCCTGCAACGTTAGTTCGTGCAACAATGGCGAGACACAATCGAAGCCACGATCCAATATCAAGAGTTGAGAACGCGCCTTTTCGGGTCCCTCGCCCATTGTCGGCTCATCGGCCTTATAGGCATCCAGCTTCTGTTGCACCGAGGCTGCCAGATCGACATTACGCTCCCAATCGCTGCGATAGCGCACATTCGGATATTCACCCAATGTGGCACAGAGTGTCGCTATCTGCTCGGCAATCCGTTCGATATGCTTGCCACGTATGGAGGCAAATGCCGGCGAATACAAACATTGGAACGTGTCCGGCGAATCCAGTGAGAAGACCTGCGGCGAATAAAAGATTGCGGCGACCATGCGGACCAAAATTGACCGGACGACAACCGACAGAAAGGTTTTTTTGTCAATTAATTCGGTCGAATTCGAATTCGGTCAGCTTGTTGTTTGAATTTTTATCGAATATGTATCGAATGAGTGGTAGGTAGTCTCGGTCAATTGGACTGTGTAAATATATGTATGTAGGTATGGGTTTGGGGGTGTTTCTTTTGTGTATCGAGGTCCAGCAAGCATATGATTTTTTATTAGAATACCGCTTAAATGTTTATAAATATACAATTTATCGTTAATCGATACACAGCTGATTGACAATAAGCTGTGCATATTTAATAAAAATATTGATATCGATAAGAATTCAATATTTTTTACGCTCGATAATTTTGACATACAAATATCGATACTATCGAATGGTTTTTCTTTTACTGGTTTTTATTTTTTATTGCCAAAATGTCGCACAGATATCAAAATTTATACTATCGCCAAAAAAAGTCTCACTGAAATATATATTAAAAGAAAAATATTTATCGATATATCGATATTTTTATTAGCAACCATTTAAGGCGAATTCACATGCTTGCTGAACTGCTTGCAAGCGAAATTGTATGAGCACATAGATGGGAGAAGTAGTAGTAGTAGAGAGAGAGAGAGAGCGGCATGCACACATGAGAGAGAAAGCGTTAAATGAGAGCAGCCCGTTTTCTCATGTTGCAGCATTGTGCGCAGATCTGGCAACGCCATGTTGTTAAGTTGGCCGTAGCTCAAATGAAAACAAATTGAACATGTTAAATATTTAGCATGTAGATGAAAAATCTATAAAAAAAAACATGAGAAAACAGGCTTAAGCATACTTAATATAATAACGAGTAAGTATGAGCGTGTGTGTGCGTGTTTGTGTGTGAGTACTTAACGTTAACGAGTTACAATATTTACATTAAAAAATAGCAAGAGAACACGAAACCAATTGCCAGTTGTTACATTTATGATACAATTTAAATACATAGCATGAGAATAATATAATGTTATCGATTTATTTAGTATTTTCGAATTTTTTTTTTGTTTTTTGTTTTTGTGCCCTGGAGTTGTACTCGTCGCATCACAACATGACGAATAACGAGTAAGCAACTCGTTACAGTTGAGCTTAAACGTTCCTGGTCACTTTGTGTCGAGCGAAACGAGTAACGTATTGTGGAATTTTCTATTGATTCAAAAAGGGAAGTTTTCAAACTTCCCCATGTGTTTGATTATTAACAAAATGATGAGATTATTCAGTTTTTATTATTGATTGATATTCACATTTAGTAGATGTGTTAGTGTTAGGTTAGGCACGATTTGCTTTTCTGTATACAATTTACATACATTAAATTGAACACTACAAAACAAGTTTAACAAAACTTAAGGAGATCGTTGTTGTTATTATTAGAGGCTAATTGGACAGGTTTTCTTCTTATTTTTTTTTTTTTTTTTTTGATTTTATTGTTGTATAGTGTTGCAAACTCTGGCTTGAAAATAACAATAACAAGTGTTGGAAAATACCAGTAGACAGTTCAAAGTTAACCCAGAGTTTAAATTAGTTGATGTGGTCTCAATATTTACAACAACAAGTACAACACATACATATATATATATAGTACATATAGACACCGAGACAGAGACAGATAGAGCGTGTGACAGAGAGATAGAGAGACAGCATTTGTGTACAAGAGACAGAGACAGTTATATAGTACATGGATAATAATAATTGAGAATTATATTGAATTAAAGAGACAAGTCAGTAGAGAGCGAGACAGACAGAGATAGTTAGTAGAAAGAGAGAGCAATAAGTGCTTAAAATAATTAAAGATCGCTCTGACTTATATTTACTGTTAACTTTGCCTCAAGTATCAAAGAGAGAGAGAGAGAGGGAGTGACAGAAAGTTAGCGACAGATAGAGAGAGAGAGAGAGGGGAGTATTCCTATTTTACACGTTTTTAACGAATGTATATATATATATTTCTTAAAATTGTTTTGGTTTTTTTTTTTGTATTTATTTATTTGTTTATCGCACCTGGCATTCATATGGTAGAAATGCAATATTAATCTCCTTTAGAGTTTTGATCTTTCTTGCAGCGCACGATTTACACAAATCGTTAAACAATTCCTCCGGGCAAACTATAATTATTTATAAATAATATAAAATTTCGCTTATCGTTACTACAATGTTGATGTATTTTGTATTTATATGGTATATGTTTAAATATATATGTTTCGATATTTTTATGTTTTCAGTTAAATCTTTTTTTTTTTTTTAATATTCTATACGAAGACTAGACGTAGTTATCGTAGTACCCATTGTTCTCTCTGCTTAGATCTAAATCCTGTAAAGTAAACTCATTGAGCGTAAAAGTTTTGAGTAAGAGAAAGAGATAGACATATACGTAAAGACAGACAGAGAGGGGATAAAAAAGCAAGAAACATAACAAAAAAAAAAAAAAATACAAATAACAGAATGTAAACAAACAGTAAAACAAATGAAACCGTTTTTGAATATGCTGAATAGGGATGTGAGAGGGATAAGCAGTCAATGTTATCGATTAACGATTATTATTATTATAATTTTTGTAGTTGTTTTTGTGTGGCACCCAGTTTAGAAATTAGTTGCAAGCACTTTTGAGGACACATCGTTGTCAAAAACGATTGGCACAGTTTTTAGTAATCGATAGAAAGAGAGAATAAATTCGAGTAACGAGTAACGAGTGACAGCAACGAGTGGCGAGTAACGAATAGTGTGATTTTTCTTGAAATGTAGTTATTATTATTCTATTAATTTTGTGAGTTTTGTTGATTATTCAAACTATACCTGTGCTTCATAGGCCAAAAAGGCAATATTGATCTCTTTGCAGGTGCGCACATATCTTCGACAAATGTCTTTGTGCGATTGGAGCATTTCAAATATGCGGGGCGGTATTGCTACACAATATATATACATATAATTTATATTTTTTTAAGTATACTGGCATACGGTTTTACGGGCAGACATTAACATATATATACAGTCATGGATTAAAGTGAAAATCTTTTTATAGGCTTCTGTTCGCAACTTATATTTTCATATTTTTTAGATTACAATTTTTTATTTTTTGGGGTTGTTATTTGTAGATTTATAAAGTAACGTTGAACAAAATTCAGAAGGTTTTTTCATATTGTTTTAAATATCTAGCGATATCACTAGTTATAAGATGATTTATCATTTATATTAAAAATGTACTTTTAAAAATTAGCTGTAGAGTTATTTAAATTCACAATATTTTTATCCATGACTGTAGATAGCAAGGTTAATGGATGGAGAGAAGGGTTTAGAAAAAAAAAGTTAAAAGGAAAAAGTGTAATCGATACAATTGATCGAAAATAAAATTGAAAAAGAGCCAAAAAATATACATATATAGAGAGAGAGTTCTAGTAGCATCAATTACTAGGTTAGATATTATTATTGAAATATATGTATTTATATATATATTGAATATTTGTGGCTGACTGAAAGACTGGCACATACCCTCGGTAAAGAAGACGTGCGCATAACGGTACATCGGACGTGCCGGATTCTCAAAGTCGCGTATCAGAGAACGCACCGATTCATCCGATGGCGTTATCAAATAGATGGCATCCATTGTGGGAAGCGGTTCACGCTTCTTATTGATGTCCTCGACCACTGTGAATAGAATTGATTTTTAGTAAGAGTTAATAGTGTGTTGTTATCGATTGATTTATCGATTGACTGATACACTTACAGGTAATGCCCTCGGCACTTATCTCATGCATTTTGGTGCAGGCAGAGACCATTCGCATGCCCAGCTTATCCACAACCAGGACACGCCACTCGATGCCACCAGCTCCGACCGCCTTTGCGGCACCAGCAGCGCCCGCCTTCTTCGGCGGCGGCGGCTTGTACTTCACCACCTCGTTCATGATCTCTGCAATGAATTAGAAACATCATTAGCAATTACTACTATACAATTCTTTATATTTTTATACACTGAGCACATTGGAAATGGGCAAAAAAGGGTATAATGTGTTTGGCCGAATGTATGTAACAGGCAGACCCCCCATATATATATTCTTGATCAGTATCAGCAGCCGAGTCAAAGGAGCCATGTCCGTCTATCTGTCCGTCCGTCTGTTTGAACGAGTCGATCTTAGAGACTGAAAGAGCTAGAGACTTCAAAGTTGGTAAGTAGGTTCCAGGCTACAGTATGCAGATCAAGTTTGTTTTTTTTTTTGTGTGAATCGGACCCCTATATAATATAGCTGCCATATGAACGATAAATCGAAAATGAAGTTTTAGGATGAAAAACTCCTTGGTTCATTGAGATATCTCAACCAATCTGAAATTATACATCCTGACCAAATTTGGTCCAAATCGGCCCACTATATCATATAGCTGCCATAGCGACGCTCAGTAGAAAATCAACTTTTAATACAGAGTACTTGGGCACAGGGTATCCTACTGTCGAGCGTGCTCGATTGTTGTTTTAATTATATTCGTCAAAAAAAAGTATTATAAAGTTATAGATCTGCAATTTGGAATCTAAATTTAGAACCAGTATTATTTACAAAGCAATAAAATTTTTTTTTTTATATATCAAAAATAAATTATTTAACAATTTCGGTCCCTTGATACTATATGGTATGCAAAATAAAAAGATAGATAGATAGATCTATGATGCAGAAAGATAAGATTTCTATATAGTATGTAATTTGTACTTATATGCAATATTACAGGGTATATATTATTATATATTATTATCATATATGGGTATCGACCTAATAATAACATATTTGGTATTGCTCTTGTTTCTTCTGCTCTGCAAATGAATCATACTTTTCTGTCCGACTGTGATTGCTTATTATGAATATAGATACAGTAGAACTTCGCTATTGTGAATAATAAGGGGTCCGGAAACTTTTTCACTCTATCAGAAAGAGATTTCATTTACTACATTGCTTCTATATCTTATTTTCTTAAAGATGGAATTATTTTACTCACTACTCTTACACGTCACAAAGTTAAATAATTTTATTTTATAATGGGAAGGAGCTAAAAACAATATTTAAAATAAATAACATTAACTTCGATTTGTTACATCTATGTGCACAGAGATAAAATACCCAATGTGCATATTCAGTTTACGCAGGGTATCAGAAACATTGTATTTTTTATCTCAATTTATAATAGCATTGCATAGAAGTGCACTAAAGGGACGTTTGACTGTACACGATTTATATGATCTGCCTGCTTTCTTCTGTTCCATATGTACATATGCCTCATCATACCCACTGTAATGCCTGTAAAGGGTATTTGCGGCTGTCATAAGCAGCTGAAAGTTAACTATGCAGTCACAAGCGTGGAATGAGGTAGAATGTTACTCATAAAGCAATTCGTTGTTCCATAAGCAACGATGACTCATGTCCAGGCCATCCACAAAAACAACAACAATAACAACACTATTAATAAAGACAACAACAACAATAACAATGGGTGGAAAGAGTGCATGAAATAATAAGCCGTTTAGTCAATGGCGTTGCCTGATTGATTTTATGTCAGTGCAAGCTTTCGATCAGAGATTTAATTGCGATTGCAAAAGGTTGCCAGATAAAGGAATCTGCTAAATTTGTACATCGAAGGGAGTTGGTAGGTGGTGGGGGGGGGGGGGGGGGGTTGTAGTGGGCGGTATGCGGCTTGATTATCCTGCGGCAAAGGTCACCGCCTCTGCCGCTGCCTGCGCAGCCCACACACACACATACCAATAGAAAAAAAAAAGAACAGCGTTGGCGTTGACTGCGCGTAGATGGGCGGTGGGTGGGTGGGTGGTATGGGTGTTCGGTTTGTTGTTTGGGAAAAATCGATGGGGAGACACTGTAAACCTGCTCATTTGATAAGAACAATATGCAAATGCAGAAATTTCTGCATGTCTGCAAACAAATGTCAAATTGACAATCAACTTTGCCAATGACGTACTTGAAGTTAATGTACAGTTGGTTAAGCAATGTTTTTGCCACAAAAAAAAAGTAAATTTTAAAATAGTTTAATACAATAATTATTAATTAAATAAGAGTGAAAATAAATAGTCTTAAATAGAAAAATATTTTTTAAAAGACTGCGTAGTATTTAGAATTGGTCAAAACACTTTCTAGACTGACTGTATGCATGTATGTATGTATGTAAGTGGGGCGTCATGTTTATCACACACAACCTTGTCTATTGTACGACACATGTGTGTGGTAGTGTGAGTGTGTATGCATGTGTGTGTGTATGTGTGCGTGTGTTAGTCACTTAACGTAAACTCCAATTAGAATTATGATCATTATTGCACTTACTCTGACCAACCAACATTTTCAACGCCATTTTCGCTGCTTTTCCCACTGGCTTTTCGCCCCCGGCTGTTATCAATCAGCAAACAACTTTATATATATTTCTTTTTTCTTTTATTTTATATATTATATATATTTATATATATCTATTTTTTGTGTATTTTCTCTCCGTCGAAACACTCAAAACAATTTAACAATATTGAGAGCACTGCAAATTTGTCACCACTTGAAGCACACACAAAAAAGACAAAAAACACAAAACAAAAAAAACAAATAATAATAATAATAATTTAGCACCAAACGTCGGTGAAAACGCGGCTAATAATAACAATTGTTTATTTGCGGAATATCAATGCGTGTGTTTCACTTCGGTTAATTGCAGTTTGTTAGATACCGTGTAGAGTTGTCGAATCGTTCAAAATAATAAATTCGTTCAACGAATATATACAAACACACACTAGTGATATATTAACTCAAAACATCTTCGCAGTCGCACTTGAAAAATATGTTAGTGAGTGTATTTTTATTAACGCAACATATAAAAATGCTGGCTGTGTGTGTGACTGAAATGTTGACGAGAGCTGCCACCCAGTCAAATTTTTTGATCTGTCTCGATTTCTTAGCTAAAAAAATAGCTAAATTTCCGAAAATAGGTACTTTGTATAAATGTAACTTATTTCTTTTTTTCATCATTTTGAAGATAGAATTTTTAAAAATTTTTAAGAGTTTTTACTAGTGTTTTGTCGTTTTTTTTTATATAATATAATTTTTATATTTTAAGAACTATATGTGTAAATTCTTTTCCCTTGGGTTGACGAACTTCGAACCTTTATTAAAATTATATCCTTAATTTTATCTAATTTTTAAATATTAGATTTTCATTAAATTAACTAGATTATTATAGAATTTTTCTCATTTTTAAATTAACAATTTATATTAATGCTGGCAGTTTGGCCGTCAGTGCTGGCAGAAATTTAAATATGATTTTATTCGTAACCTTGACAGCCCTGGAAAGATCTCGGACACGAGAGCGCAATATAAAAATTTAATTTAATTAAAGACAAACAATAGAGGTACCGGGCTAGAAAGCATCCGAAAAATAGCTGACGGCGAGACCATGACGGCACAGCTACTCACAACAGTGTTGCAACAAAAAACGGTCTGGCAGCCTTAAGAACCAGAATAATGTCCATTCCCATATTCAGATATAATTTTTTGCAGAATTTTTGTTGCAATTCTTTTTCAATTCCAGATTTTTTATTTAAAATAAAATTGACTAGCTGCCAACATTTATACAAATAATCACCCTTATCTAATTTCGAATTAATCTTGTGCAAAAAATAGTTTAAGAATTAAATCTATTTAAATTGCGCGCCATGTAGCTGACGCAACACTTGAACTGCCAAGTGGCAACGCTAATATGGCAGGGCTGCAAGCAACAGTCAAGGCGGCTTTTTAAATATTTCTAACGCTCAATTGCATTTTATTTTGCTCTTATTGCTATAAAACAAAAAACAAAGTTATCACAATATCTAAAGTAAAGAGAAACGAAAAAAAAAAGAGAAACTATTATGCGAGATTTAAAGCTACAAAGGCATCAGCTCTGCCAGCGATTCGGCAATGGTGCTATCACGAAAGCGTCCAATTCTCAGCGCATAGGAAATAACATGCGCCACATAACTTTGCTCGTGTACGCCGTGGAACAGATACGACATGGCACCTGAAACACAAAGAAGTTCAAGTTTTAGGCATTTTTTTTTAAATATTATAATAAGATATTTTATTTACCACGCGCATGTATTGTCACATCAGAACCGCCGTGCAGATTCTCATTTGTATTGATCGCCGCTTGTTGAGTGTACTCCCAATCGGTTGTATCGCTTAGCGCGGGATTTTGACGTTGCAGCTTCTCGGGATCCACCTGAAAGCCCTTGTAGCTGGTACCGTACGTCAGCGTTGTGTACGGTGTTCCCTCTGTCTTGGAGTTACCCGCCATACCCAGAATATCAGCACCACGATCCGGATGTCCATTGATCGTCAAGCTATGCGAATGATCAGCGGTCACAATCAGCAGCGTCTCATCCAACTGATTCCTGTGTTAATTATACAACAAGAATGTACGCAAAATTAATTAAAACGTAAACGAAACCGCAACCTTTAACCGATATTAACCGATAATAATATAACTAAAATCCTAACAAAACAAAACCTTATTTTTACAAAAACCGAAAGTTCTACATTTAGTAATTCAAAATAAAATATTTAACCGATTCATGTATAACGGTTAGTATCGGTTCAATCAAGTATATAGGAAACCGACATACAAAAAATTTACCTAACCGATAACCGAAATACAAACATAACCGAAACCCTAACTGAAGCCGTTATTCGATTCGATTTGATATCCTGATTACTAGAATTAATTTATATAGAACTCTTTGTCCTGACTCACTGATTGACTGAGTCATTAAGTATAAGGATCAGCTTACTCACTTGGCTTTCAGATGCTGCTGCACTGCCAGCACAGCCTCATTTAGGGCCATCACCTCGTTGAGGGCCTTCCGAGCAGTACCGCGGTGATGTGCCTGGTCAATCATGCCCGCCTCGACCACCAGCAGATAACCCTTATCACTGTTACCCAAGACCTCAAGTGCCTTAAGCGTCATATTGCTTAAGGATGGCATTCCCGCATCACCGTGATCCCGCTCATGATCGTACTTGAGATGCCCGTTGGCAAAGATGCCCAATACATAGTCGGTATTTTGACCATCGAGATTCCTCAGCTCAGCATTGTTTTGCACCACAGCATGGGAGACGCCTTCATTCGCCTTGTACTGCTTCCAATCCCTGATGAGATTGCGCCCGTCTGCGGAATGTCCCGCCCAGGTGTCTAGAGGATCAGCGTCCGTACCGCTGACATTCGAGACGAGCATCTGGCGACCACCGCCCATGATGACCTACAAGATTGATTGGCTTAAATGATGTGCTTCTTAAGTCAAATGATTCCCTACGAAATTCTGGACAAACTATACAATCTCCCGGTTATTTATATTGTATTTAAGTGTAGATTTATCTGAGAGATACTTTTGAATTTGAAATTAATTTAAAAAAATTCTGCGTCAAAATATTTTTCAGTTAGTTGACAAATATCGTAACTAGATTTTTAAAAAATATGGACCTAAGAATACACAAAATGTTTGAAAATATAAGAAGAAACGCAAAACTAACTTGTAATTCAGAAATAAAAATTATAAAACTTATAATTGGGAATAAGCGAAGAAAAAAAGTTAAAAAATAAATAAAAAAGGTTCCAAGTAAAAACATTTTAACGAAAAAAGTCGGAATTAAAGAATATTTCTTTAAATTTTTACGTTTTTCAATAGAATATTAGTAATTTTCGTTTTTGATTGTGCGACTTCATGGCGCCGCTTAGAAAAACGTAACGACAATAGACATCTACTGGAGAATCTGATAATCTTTTTCGATATTTACAAGCTTGTACTTTAACAAAAAATATTAGGAAACTAAAAATTGGAAAAAAGGTAATTGAAAAATTAAAGTTAGATATACAAAAAAATCTGTAAGCTAAAAAAATGATCGGCAAAAATTGGATTTTAAGAAAGATTTAAGTAAAAATTGGCGCGACTTTTAAAGAAATACTTTTAATTTCAGTTTTTGCTTGTGCGACTTGTTGGCGCCGTAACGAAAAGAGACACCAAATGGTGAATCTGAGATTCTTTGTCGATACTCACATTGATTTGCCTGCCTGTTGACTGCTCCACCAGCTGTCGGGCTATGTCCAGGCAACCCTGCTGCTGTGCCTCCGCCGGCATGCCCGCCTCGCACTCCCAGCGTCTGTCCGCGACATGGGCATACAGGGCCGCTGGCGTGGCATGTGTCACCCGTGTCGTGGTCACAAAACCCGTGCGCATTCCATCGACCTGAGCCCAGTTGAGAATGGTCTGCACATGATTCGCCTCATTGAGGGAGGCAGTACAGTTGCCCAAGGGCACATTGGCATCCACGCCGCCCGTCTCATAGTTGACCTTGACGCCGCCAAATAGAGCTGTGGCCGTGGAGAATGAATCTGGCACCTGTTTGTCGGCACAATAGGTCTTGAGCAGACCCATGTGCGGAAAGTGCTCCCAGCTGAGCAGACCCTCCTCCTTGAAGCCATAGATGCGAGCAGCTGTCACCGTATTGGGTCCCATGCCATCGCCCACAAAGAGCACCACATTCTTGGCACGTCGACGATTCAGCTGACGATTCAGGGCCAATTTCAGTTCATCGATGCCACGATCATACCACACCTGTTGCTCCTGCGGCAAGGTGACATGCCAGAAGGCGACCGTTTCCATATCGCTGACATCACCAGCGAATTCGTAGTGCACCAGAAAACCAATACACATGGCCACAATCAGGACGGAAGAGAATGTGACGGCTATTATGAAGACTTTCGATTTGAAGACATTCTTCTGTTGCTGCTGTTGACCATCTGACTGAGATTTCATTCCGGGTGTACCGCCATTTGTTACCGCAAAATTGTGACTCGAATCGAGACTGTCCAGCTGCACTTCAATCAATCCCACATCACCGAGTTTTGTGCTATCCGTGCCCGTTGATGACATCGTTACGGTCTCTTCTCTTGGTCTCTCTTCACGCTGATCGCTGATTAAGCTTTTATGCGACCTGTAAATTGCGATATATATATGATATTTGCTAGTCTCTGGTGCAATTTCATCTATATCATTGCCTACTTACAGATAAGATACACCCCAAACAAATTTCCAAGTGGAAATTGCAATTAGATTACACTCTGATCATCCACGTCACGATCAAAATTGACCAAAATGAACAAAACAGACCCTCGATTCCCGTTCTAGTTATTTGACTGACTTTGATTAAGGTGCTGAGTGTTAATATTCTGGTTACGGGGCCGTGTGCTTTCCGTGTGCCTACGTCTGCCATATTGGCTGACATTTTCTTCAATACCCTACAACGAAAAGGCATATTGATTCACTCACAACTTAGAGAGCTTACGGAAAAGGCAACACTCGTGATTGATTAAAGACAATTTGAAATACTTTGCTTTATTAGACTAAAAAAATGGCTCATTATACCCGTTACTTATAAAAAATAAGTATAAGGGTATATTGTGTTCGTTGGAATGTGCGTAACAGGGAGAAGGAGGCATCTCCGACCCTATAAAGTATATATATTCTTGATCAGCATCAATAGCCGAGTCGATATAGCCATGTCCGTCTGTCCGTCTGTCCGTCTGTCCGTCTGTCCGTCTGTATGAACAAAAGGATCTCAGAGACCATAAGAGATAGAGATACCAAACTTTCACTAAAAGACTTCTATATACCCCACGCAGATCAAGTTTGTTTCAAATTTAAGCCACGCCCCCCTCCGCCCCCACAAATAGCGAAAAACAGTCTGAACAAAGAAATCTCAGAAACTAAAAGAGATAGAGTAACCAAATTTGGCACACAGATTTATATATACCTCACGCAGATCAAGTTTGTTTCAAATTTAATCCACGCACCCATCCGCCCCCGCAAATCGCGAAAAACCACCACACCCACAGTTTTTAAGATAATACGTTTTTTGTGATTATTACCGTTATCTATTAGCATTATCTATTATCCCACTAAATCGCATCAAGATCGGACATGTAGAACGACAGTTATGGCGAATTAAAGTTTTCAGAGAAAAACAAGTATTTTCTTTAAAGTACTTTTCAATATATTAAAGTAAGTAACGGGTATCATATAGTCGGGATCTCGACTATAGCCTTTCCCGCTTGTTTTTATTTTTATGTCTTGTTTTTTTAAAAGTTATTTAGAAAGTAATAAGATATATTCAATAATAGACTTTATCAAGACTGTAGCGTCTCTTTCCAACAATTTTTTAGACTGACGTCTTTTCATAGCGAACTTTTTCTTAAACTTTTTTTTAAAAAAATATTTTATGGAACTCAACAGAACGCATTTTTTAAAATTAAATCTAATATTTGTAACTTCTTTTAAAAGAAAAGGTTTACACCGAATGATCCTAATCCTAAGTACTCCTATAGGAAATAATGTCTTTTTGCCATACCGAAAACTTTTTTAAAATCTAAAAACTATTTAAGTTCTAGTTGATAACAAAAAAATCAACAAAATTTTTAATCTTTATAGCGCACATTTTACTTTACAACATCACAGTCAAAAAAAGAAAAGAAAAATAAATACTCCAAAAAATATATCTCGAGAGTTGTTTACAACAGAAATTATTTTGATACTGTCACGTAAATACCCTTTAGTAGCGCTCATAAATTAGAGGCTGATTGACTTGGATGGTGGAGGTACGGCATCTGAACCGTCGTCAAGTTCGACGTAGATGTCTTAAAGGCATAGACGACAATGCGATAAGGTTTTTATTATGACACCCATAACAATGTGCTATTTATGGCCCCTTCACTTTCGGCTACGTTGAGCATTTTGCGTACAGAAATTAATAAGTCCTTATATTTATAATCGGTCAGATTGTCTCGGTAGGGGCGATACAATTGGATTTGATTGATATCAATAATGTGTCATGTTTTACATAGAAAGTAAAAATAAATATAGCGAAAAATAATTATATGATAGAGTCTGACGTAAATTGTGTTCCCAACCGATTAAAGAAAAGTAATATCTTCCAACAGTTGTATGATTAGTAGATTAGACCTCAATTTGACCACTTGTACAATCGATTTCATCATTAGCAATAGAATAATGCAAGAGTGAGAGATATGAGAAATTCGAATACATTAACATTGATCATTAAACCGATTAGAAATGGAAGCACTGAAGCGTAAGCATTTACTATAGGTGCCATAAGGTCAGCAATTACTGGGAAATATTGCAGCTAGGTTGTTTATCTTTTACCTAGGCCTCCAATAAACATATAATCTAAATAAAGCATTCTATAGATTACGAAACCTGAGAAAATTATGTTGACTTTGTGTTAGCTCAGACTTAAGAACAACAAGAAGGTAATAAATACAGACTGATCGACTAGCAGACACTCTGTAAATTCGAAATTTCCTTATCTTTAACTTGTACTGTTAGAGTAATCCCTAAATCCCTCATATATTCGGGGCTTGTATTTTAACTATCCCTTGATTTCATATAAGCTTTTTATGAGATCCTTAATTCTTCATTTTTTCTGCATTATTACAATATTTTCTTCAGACTCAATATCTGCTTTTTGTTATACCCTGAGCCCATTGAAAATGGTCAAATAAGGGTATAATGTGTTTGGCAAAATGTATGTAACAGGCAGAAGGGGGCGTGGCAGACCCCCCAAAGTATATATGATCAACAGCCGAGTCGATTGGTCTATGGACATAGACGTCTGTCTGTCCGTCCGCCCGTCTTTTTGATCGCGTCGATCTCAAAGACCATAAGGGCTAGAGACTTTAAACTTGGTAGGTAGGTTTCTAGATACCATAGGCAGATAATTTTTGGATCGGACCACTATATCATATAGCTGCCATAGGAACGATACGTCGAAAACCAAATTTTATTATACAAAAGTTTTTTGTTTGTTAAGATATCTTAAGCAAACTGATAGAATATGTATTTGGGCTGGTATTATACATCCTGACCAAATTTGGTTCAAATCGGTTTTCTATTTCATATATCTGCCATAGGAACAATCGGTCGGAAATCAACTTTCAGTACATAGTATCTGAGCTCAGGGTATCCTACTGTCGAGCGTGCTCGACTGTTGCCGCCCACTTGTTTTAATGTTGTTTCTATGGTAATTGGTTTTCTTCGAGTTTGTATGCGTTGCCAATTAATAAAGTTAATTAATTCCTACAACGGTTTTTTTGGAAAAACACTTGTTTCCACAACAATTCTGTTGTAAACATTCTAATTGGAAAATGTGTGGGAGTGGCGCATATACAAATACAGTTAGTCAAGAAAGTGTATTAACAAAATCCACAATTTATACAATTTCTTAAAAAAAAAAATATTTGTTTTTATTTTTTTATTCCAAACAAAAATCGAATTTAACTATATTTATATTTTAAAAATCCAGAAATTTCTAATTTTTTATATTGTCAAAACACTTTTTTGTCTAACTGTATGGATATCATGTGTTGGAATATCATGTTCGACTGAATCAAGTATTATATAGCTAATGGTCATGTCCAGACTAATTGATTTATAGCAGAAAATGCTGAAAACATGATGAGAGCATCGCACCGAAAAGATGAAAGAGTATTTTGTATTCCCCTTTCACACTCTCTCGCTCTCTCTCTCTCTCTCTCACTCACTATCCCCCAGCTCGGACAGCTGAGTAATGCAAGAAAAGAGCGAGAAGAGTAAATAAATATGCAAGACAACTATGTAATCTCTATAATTCCCATAATCTAAACATAAAACAATAAACAAATCCACTCACTTGTCATTGGCTTATAAGGCACTTTTGGTATTTTTTTCAATATTTTTAATTTGTTTTATATACAAAAACCTTTTCGACAATCGCTTCATCGACAATCAATTCATAGTTTCCGTTTTTGGGCTATTTATAAAACTGTCCCAACAACAATTTATTTATAATTTTTAACAAATTCAGTTTCTTTTGTAATTCTATTTTTTGATGTATTTTTTTTTTTTTTGAATTAATCAACAATAAGACAAACAAAATCGACCGTTCACAACGCACGTTTTTAACGTTTTGCAAATCAAAATAAAGTAAAGGCAGCAAGAAAAGAAACGTTTATGACACAACACCGAAATTCGTATACCCTTCACTTTTAAACTATACGGCACGCATTAAAATTGTAACTCTTACATACACTACACATTGATTGAGTAATTCAAAAATAATAAATTGATTGCTAGTTTGTATTTTAATACTTACCAATTCACTCATTTTAATTATATAATTCAGTTTGCATTGCGCAAGAGTTTTGAAAAAGTTAATAAGCTTTGCACTTTCTCTTCAACGGACAAGAGCAATAACAAAAACGAAAGGAAGAGAGCGAAAGCGAGAGCATGCGCTTGCGGCAATAACATTGACCGAACAGCTGTTATAACAGCATGTTATCGATTGGCAGAAAATGAAACAGCTGCTGTAAAGCTCTGAAAAACTGTTAGATTTAAAATTAGTTTTTCAAATTTTCAAATTGCCTTAAAAAGTTAATTAATTAACAATTGAAAGAGAATTTAAAATTCGAAATTCAATAAAATTATGGTAAGAATTTTAAAAATGGTTTGAAGTTCGTCCGCCTTCGGGAAGAGAAGTTACAAAACATAAACTGAAAAAAAAAAAAAATATATGAAAAAATCTAGAAAATTCCAACAAAAATTATGCAAAAATTTAAAAAATTCTAGCTAAAAAAAAAAAAAAAATTTCAATTTAGTTGAATTTTCGTAGTTACAACTAAATTTAATTTTCAACTATGGTAGAAAAAAGTTGCCAGATCCGGAGAATTCAGTAGGGTGGCAACCTTTAAATTAGAACGAATTGCCAGATCGGGGAATTCAGTAGGGTGGCAGCCCCGTGCATTTCTTTGTCGACACAAATTGAACAAATTTGATTTCGACAGATCGAATGAGAAGAGAAAGAGATATTAAATCTATTAAATATAAAATGGCCGAAACAAAAAAAAATTCCATATATTTTGGATGGAGGCATCTTCAAAATAAAAAAACGAAACGGCGACCGTGTTTCCGTCGAATGTACTGCCCGCCAAATCGGATTTTGCGGATATGGCACAGGCAATTTTCACCAGCACATCAAAGTAAGTAAGCCTTCTTAGGCCTCCCAGGCCTCCTTCCCCAGGAAGTTAAGAACGAATTAATTATAATTGAAACATTTAAAATTTGCAGCGACGTCATCCATTTGATGAGCAAGGTGATCGATCTAAAACAGGCAAAGAAGGAAAAAAACGCGGCAAAAAAAAAAAGATCAGCTTGGAAGAGGAGTTTGAGAAGTTGGACGGGGCGAAGTCATCTTCGACGACGACGTGTTTAATCTGGACAAGACGTCTATAACGGAACTAGCTGATGGTCTTCGGTTTATGGAAGAGGGCGAGGAAAAAAACCAAATTCGCCAAGAAATTGAACTTATACTCCAGAAAACAAGGAAATATTACATGAATAACTATTCAAATGTCGTTGTAGACAGAGTAGGCATAGAGAATTGAGATATGTTTGAAATAATTTTAGAAACAGGCTTAGTATGTTGCGTGCTACACAGTCAGTCGCACGAACAAATAATTAAAATACACAATTGTATAAGTCAAATACAGGAAATACATAACAAAAATTAATCAAGATGTTGCGCATACCAGGCATGCCCCTATTGCCGGGCACGCTATTTCGCGATGTAAGTACAAATAATCAAATATATATTCAATTTATAATGAATTTACATTATTTTTGTAACTATGCTACAGGTTAATAAAGTGTACTATCCGAAATCACAATCGTTATTGAATTTTCGCGGCATACCCATGTTATCCGATCGGCTACAGTCGACGCCCGTGGATCCAGCTGGTGTTGTAGTCGATATTAGTTGTCCGCCGGCCCAAGCCCAGGCACTATATCCGCCTCGGTCGGGTCCACGGTTGCCGCCCTGGCTGGCCTATGACAAGAAGGTGCTGAGCTTTAAGGCCTACTTTAAGCAGACACTTCAGGAGAACTTTCATGTCCCCTATATGGTGCGTCATGTGAAGATCTATTATTATCTGGAGGACGGTACCATCGATATACACGAGCCAAAGGTCGAGAATTCGGGAATTGTTCAAGGCTGTGTTCTACATAGACAACGTGTCCCAAAGCCACCGCCATGCGATAATGAATTTCTATCCATTATCGATCTCAATGTGGACAAGACTGTGCAGATCTTTGATCGTAACTATCATATATTCGATTGTGATCACTTTACACGCAATTTCCTTAACAAACGCGGCATTGTTGTGCCTGATCCGGTACCAGCTGCCATGTAAGTCTACACAGAGAGAAAAACAGACGTACTAAATTTTAAGATTTAAGTATTTGCAGTTCTTTAAATTCATACTTGATAAAAGAACGAATTGCTGAAAATAAGCATTACAAATATTAAAAAAAAAAAAGAATTTTAATTAAGTAAAACTCTAGATTGTCTATAAAAATTCAATATATGTGTATTATTAAGGTCTTACACCCACTTTAAACCTTCATAACTTTGTCAAAAATTATCCGATTTTAAAGCGGAATGCCATTTTGATCTTGATTTTTCCTCTTAATTTATTCTGCATTCAAATTTAATTTATTTTTATAAAAAAATATTTTTCCTCTAGTTTAGTCTTAGTTTTAGTTTCTTCTTAGTTTCTTTTTTATTAGCAAAGGGTCCCTCCTTTGATATTTTAAAAATTTTAAATTTAAATCTCAAGTTTTCACTTTTAATCAACTCCGTAATTAGTTTAAAACAACACTTTAAACTTGATTCTAAGATCTTTAAATTTTTTGTAAAAAATCATGGGAAATCGAACAAAAATTTGGACTTGTAAAGTTGCTAGGTCAAAGGATCAACCCACTTCATACTTTCATATCTTTGCCAATACTTATCCGATTTTAAAGCGGAATGTCATTTTGATCATGGTTTGGTCTCTTAATTTGATCTGCATTCAATTTTGTAATAAAAATGTTTTCTCTGGATCTTGATTTCGAATTCAACGCACAAAATTTTTATAATTTTAAATTTCAACTCTATATTAGTAATAAGTATACAATTACAATGATCTTGATTAGTTAATCTCATACGATCATTCTTGAAGAAAGATCGAGATGCTTAAATTAATCAAAATGAGGAATCGAGTTAGAAATTTTAAATCTTAAACACGAAGTACTTGATTTGTTCACTCGTTTTATTATATTGATCACGGAACTATCCTTGAATAATTCTTCACTTTATAGAGATCCCGCTGAAGCGGTGCGCAAACGCGGACAAGCACGTTCCAGCGCTCCAGCCGAGAAACGTCATCCGTTTGCGCAGTTTCTGAAGTATGATCGTCAGATTCTGAAGTTTCAGGCGTATTGGGATGATCGCACCGATATGGGAGATGTGCGTAAGCTCGAGGTGTGCTATTATTTGGCTGATGATACCATTGAGGTGAAGGAGGCGCATATACGTAATTCGGGACGCGATGGACCCACAACATTCCTCAAGCGTGGACGTCTACAGCGCGTGAGTGTGAATGATCTTTTGCTGAAGATCAACAAAATGATCATTGTTCGTATTTTGTTAATAGGAATTCGATGGCATGTTATTGCCAGGACAACAGACGCCAGTGACGCTACTCAATGTGTTGGGCTCATCGAGAAATGTGCGCTATTGTGTGGATCCCCTAAATTTGGGCAACAAGGAGATATTGTATTACAGTCAACGTGATCTACAGATCGGTAGTGTTATCAATGTCTATGGTCGTGCCGTGGTCATCACAGATATGGATCCCTTTACCCGTCAATATTATCGCGATCATTATGGCATCGAACAGTTTACACCATTGCCGCAGCCGACACGATCGGATGTCTGTGCGCCGTACGATAAATCGGGCAGAATGTTACCCCCATATAATGGCTGGGGTAGCTACGAAGATTCCGCTGGCAATTGCATGTCCATTGTGATCAAGAGACCAAAGACCGATTTCCGCAAGTTCATCAAACTCGATCGCTATGTGCTGCGATTTGGGGCCAAAATGTTGTCCACAATCCGGGAGAATTGCGAGCGCATCTTTGTGATCAGTTATTATCTGAGTGATGATACGATGCAGGTTCAAGAGGTCGCTGTGCGAAATTCGGGCTTCCTTGGTGGTGAGTTCATGAAACGCACCCGTGTCCTGATGCCCGGACAGGAGAAATTCTCCTGCAAACAGCCGCAATATTATAGACCCTGTAATTTCTTCATTGGCGCCACCATGTCGATCAAGGACTTTATCTTTCATCTGGTGTCGGCAGATGAGTTTACGCTCATGTATATGGAACATCATCCGGAACAATTTACGTACACAAATATCGAGCTGATCTTGGAGAAAATACGCAAAGTTTTGGAGCCCCGTATGGCTGATTTTGTATCGACTTGTGTGCCGGATTGCAGTGATCTTGAGAAGAAAATGGAGAAACGTGCGGTATTCGTGTCCTTTGAGAGCCTGAAAGGTGCTCTGATCGCTCTGATGGGCAATGCGATCAGTGATCATGAGATTATAACGATCTGTCGACACTTTTCCGGTGAGCAGGCACCGCCAAATGCCTGTTCAAGGGACAAAGTTCTGGCAGCTGCCCATTTGGAGATCAAGCGATCGTTATGGAATGGTCGGGATGAATTAATGGAGCATTTCCATCACATAAATCCCACAAATAAACCATTTATGCCCGAAACTCAGGTTCGCTCGACATTACGCGGTTTCCGAATGCCTTTCACCTTGGAACTGATCGATAATATATTGTCTGTATTGAATCGCAATGATTGCGATGATATCGAGGTCTGTGATCTGATGAACTTCATTGATGTCTCCTGCTTCAAGGGCTGTGACATGCCACCGATCAATTACGCCTTCGAACTCTGCCCCAAACTTCCCTTTCAATTCAAGGGACGCGTCGTTGATTTTGGCTGCCTGTTAAAGGCCTTAAATCTACCCCTGAATCTACCAACGCCCAAAGCCCAGCCAACCAATATGATCGGAGATGCCAGAATATTGCCGCCAACCGAAACGGCCAATTGTTAATCATCACGATCAACGATCTTCAATCATCCACAGGCTACATCTCATTTAATTTTGTTTTGCATTTGCTGTTTTATTTTTTTTCTCGTTTTGTAAAGTTCCGTAGATAGATCGAAATTTCTTGTACCACGACATTGGGAGACAACGAATACAACAAGACAACAATGAACAACAACATATAATCATATAACATCACAGGAAATTGGATCTATATTACAACTATATATTTTAATAAGAAACTACAAAATCACATGTAAACAATCAATAAAAACGTATAGTATCAGTAATCTACAAATTTCTGCTTCTATTTCAGTATCATAGCATCTTATGGGATTGAGAAAATGGAAGAGATTATTGGAATGTTTGTTTATTTCAACATAAAAATTCCTATAAATGCTCAAATAAGAAACGAGAATGAGAAAATTTAAACATTTTACATACAAAATTTAAATTTGATAAAAATAATTATTCTAGATATATCAAATTTGATATATACGAGGGTATTTCAGTAATTTTAAAAAGTATGGGCTTTTGGGTGGTTAGGATTTTGAAAAAACCGCTCATAATAATTGTATCAATCAGAGGTGTTCTACAAATCTCTAATCTTCTGAAAACGAGCAATCATTGCATTCCAATGTCTAAAAATTTGTTGAGAGATTTCACAAAATTAAATAATTATTGAATTAAACTAAAACAATTTTTAAACTTAATAAATTTGAATAAGCGTTTCTTTTTATAATTTTGTGAATTATATAAAATATTATTCAACCTAAAAATATTTTTAAAACTGGAAGAAAGTCGATTTTTTTTACTTCGAAAATATGTCCAAGAAAACAAAATTATTGACATTTGTGGAACAGCGACATTTCGAACGGTTGTTTTCAAAAGCAATTGTCTTCAAAACTAGAGATTTTTGGAACACACCTGTATGACTTTTAAGGTACGTTATAAGACGTTATTAAAACTACTGCATACTATCAGGCGCTTGCTTTGCTTACATTTTAAACTTTAAAATCCTAAAACATTCACAACATGAGAAATATTTATCCAATCTTAATGCAATTAAGTAATATAGTAAATTTAAAGCTAAAGAATTGGATTCTCTCTTTACCGGCATATTTTGGGATCTGTTCTATTGTGAATAGCACGTGATAACTGAAATTTTAAATTGATTTTTTTTTATCGTTCCTAAGACGCGTCATCGATGACGAACAGTTTTGAGCAGCTTTAATGTCTTTATCATACAAATTGGGAGCGTGATTTTTTATTGTGTGTGTGTTTGAGGGCGCTTAAAATACCATTAGTGACTACTACCTTTAAGTTGTTCGATATAAACAATCTTATCTATGGGAGATTTACATGGATTTGATTGATTTCCCCACACTGATAACAGTCAAGTAATTTGTAGTATAAAAATATGTTGTCCACACAAAAGAAAACTTAGTATTGAATTCAATATCCAACCACAAAATGCTAAAGGCATTTATCGTATTCGGTTTGGTAACGGCTCTCGCCGGAATCGGAGTCGGAGCCGATCTTCTGCATCGCATGCCGATCCACAAATGGGAGAATTCGGTAAAGAGCCGAAAGAATGTAATGTCTGAGGTGGCACATTTGCGTGGCAAGTACAATGTGGCAACAACTGCCTCGTCGGACATAATCAGCGAGGAGCCTTTATCGAACTCAATGAATATGTATTATTATGGTCAAATAACGATCGGAACACCTGGAGTTATATTCAACGTAATGTTCGATACGGGATCTGCAAATCTCTGGGTGCCATCATATAATTGCACAAGTACCGCCTGTCTATCCCATACCCAATACAATCCAAGTCAATCCACAACATTTGTACCGAACGGTTCGAATATAACGCTCAAGTATGGAACCGGTGGTATGAACGGTTATCTAGCAATGGATTCCGTGACTGTCAATAATTTGGTGATATTGAATCAAACATTTGGCGTGGCTGTTAGCGAATTGGATGATCATTTTGATAATGTCGCCTTTGATGGTATTTTGGGCATGGGATTTGCCAATCTTGCCGAGGATAGTGTAATTCCACCATTCTACAATATGTATACAGAGGGATTGATAAGTCAACCCGTCTTCTCATTCTATTTGTCAATTGATGGTACCACCAATATGGGTGGTGAATTAATTTTGGGTGGATCGGATTCAAATTACTACATTGGCAATATGACGTACGTTCCCATATCTCAAGATGATTATTGGAAGTTCGATATGTCGGAAGCCGTCTTGAATGGTGTTACAATATGCAGCAATTGTCAGGCTATTGCCGATACTGGTACCTCTCTTATTATGGCACCCGTTGAAGCCTACGCAAAATTGTTTAATACACTCGACATAAATCCGGATGCATCCGTTGATTGCTCTACGGTTAGTTCGATGCCCGTGCTCAAGTTTGTGATTGGCGGTACTGTCTTTGGTATTCCACCCTCGTACTATGTTATCTTTTTGGATGATGATGAGTGTATGGTTGGTATTGAAACGATGGGCACCGATTTCTGGATCCTTGGCGATATCTTCATTGGACAATACTATACGGAATTCGATGTGGGCAATAATCGCATCGGATTCGCTTCCGTATCCGGTGCACAATACACAAATCAAGCAAATTCCCAAATTGCCAGCTATACGACTATCTTAAGTTTGTTTGCCTTACTGAGTATTATTTTGAAATTGTATTGAATCTTATAATTATGGAAGAATCTATCTGAAATAAATTATATAAATTGTTTTTTTTTCTATTCTTTTTTTGTTTAAACATCTTTACTAAATTGAAGTCATAAATTGAATTATCAAGATATCTTTTGTTCACGAATTTTCTATTTGGCTCAGTGTACAAAGACGTATTAATTTTTTTCAATTTACTTTAAACTTATAGCTGTAGTTAGTTTTTCTATTTTTTTGTTTTTAATTTCAAATGGTTATTTTCTTAGAATTATTTTCTTTTCAGTTTTATCTATTCGATAACAGGCTTACTTTTGATGGAAGACACTTTCGTTATCTATTTTTTTTTTCATTTACTTTCAACTAATCAAAGTAAAAATAAAAATAGAATGTGTTGTAACACCCAATAGAATAAAACAAACGGTTTTTTTTACATTTTATAAGTCTCTATTTATTAGATTTATTGAAAATAGCATTTTGGGTTTGCACAAAAAAAAAAGTAGGGAGTTTTTCTTTCATTAAATAATAACTTAGCATAATAAAATGTATTATCATGGGAAGGGGAGATTTTGCCCCATTTCCTTTTTGTTTGCGTTTTTTTTTGCTGTGATTTTAGTTAAAAATGCAGCTAGTTGTATATAATTGTTGTATTTAGGCATATTTTGGTTAAAGTTATTAATGTTGTATATTTATATATAGATAAATATATATATATTTAATAAATGTATGTAAAAATTGTTGTTGTAGTTGAATTACCATAAAATCCATTTGTAAATCTTGTTGCTATTGTTAATTTATTGAAATATTTGAAAAATTGTAATTTAAAAGACAAAATTAATTTATGATTTTTTTCTGCATTTAGCTTAAGTACTGCACTTAAAATTAATTAAACATTAAAAACATGTAAAAAAAAAATCAAATTATTTTAATAATGAAGAAGAAAAAAAACGTTGGGGTTGGTGAAATCAAAAGAAACCGCGAGATAACGACTAAAAGAATACACTACAATTGAAAGCCGAAGAATTGATTAAAACAGGTTGTTTGTAGTTGTAAGTTGTAGTTGATGTTGCAGTTGTTGTTGTTGTTCTTGTTGTTGTTGTTAATGCAATGCAAAATTGTTGTTGAAATCTTTCTTTTTTTTAACTCAGCGCCATATCGAATATGTGCATTTAATTTCAATTAGTGTGTTTACTGTTACAAATGGGTGTAAAGATAATGCAATTATACAATCGAAATGTCGTGAAGCGATTCATCAAATTTTAAGAAGCGACCACGGAGTGAGGAGAACAATGAGGATGGGGATGGATGAAGAAATAGAGGGGGGGTATATAGTAGACGAGATTCGTTACTCAACGAACTGCACTCGTTTGCTTATATGCATCATCATTTTTCCCCTAAAATCCATCATCATAGACTCGGAGGAACTGCAGCTGCCGATACATTAGATACATTAGATCTCATCAATATCGATCTCATCGCCATCCTCATCGTCCATGGCGTTCTTCTTGTTGGCAGCGGCGACAGCAGTGACAGCGGCAACCACTTTCAATGGTTCGACACGAGCACGATCATCGTATTCGATCTCAACATCTGAATCACCGCCACCATTCTCATCATCATCGGATGAGGAATCCTCCTCTTCGGCATCCTTCAGCCATTGGACAAATGGTTCAACCTTCTCATGAATCTCAGTGGCCACCTTTTTCGACACATGACGTTTGCTCACTTTCTGTGCCCACTCGAGTATCACCTTCTCGTCGAGTATATCCAAATCGTAAAAGATCTTAAAGATGCCAGCCACCTTGCTCATCAACGTCTTCTCATGCAACTCAACTGTCTGCTCAATGCCACCGATCAAATAACGCTGACCCTTTGGATTGTTGTGTGTGAAACGCAGCAAAAGAATACGATTCTTGCGCACATCATTGATGATATTCTCGGTGAAGAGTAGCTCGGCCAGCACCAAGGGTGCCTTGTTCACAATATCGAGACGTTCGGCCTCAATCAGCAGCTCCTTGTGGGTTGGCACATCGTCCAACTGCTTCTTGTCACGCTTGTTCTTCACCAGCTCATAGAAGATGTCAATGCGCTCCTTTTCCGTCTTGTCGTAATCATCCGAAATAGTCATACCCTTGGCGCCATCGGTTAGATCTTGTAGACGTGCGCGAATCGCCTCCTGCAAATAACCAATATAATTAATCGAGAGTCACTTTTATTATTATATTACTTATACGAAAAAATACAAAGCCATTAACTGCGATAATTTGTTTTTTGTTTTTTAATTTAACTAATAGAAAGATATTTATGCTCTGTTAAAAGTTAAGTTAGTTAAGTTATGTTAAAAGTTCTCTTATGAGCTTTAACAGCGGTACTTAGCAGCACGTCTGCAGAACACTGTAATGTATTTGTAATATATGTTAAACAATTCTGCCTGGTAATGTCTATCATAACAGAATTTTCCTACGCATTCAGCTGAGATCATAAAAATAAAAATGTGTTTATCTTATAATAATAAAGACTAAAAACTGAACAATTCTAAAAGTCTGTTAGGATTACTGATAGAAGAGAAATGTTAAAGATCCGTCATGGAACAGTACTGGCTCTTACGGGCCTGTTAGCAGTACAGAGTTCAAGATAACTTTTACGCTGTTAACTAAGAAATGTTACCGTTTCAAGTTCCAGCATAACAGCTGTAAAGCTACTCCGCAAATAACAATCTGCAGATCATTTTCTAGTTTACAACTGATATCATTCATAAACTTAAGTCTATAGCTGACCTTGGAAACATCCACACTCCAGCCGCCATCATCGTCATCCTCGGTAATGCTCTTCTCTGGTATGGCAGCACTGATCTCAGCCTCCGTTTGACTGGCGTGATTGGTGCCATTGCCGCCATCGGATTCACCGCCCGAATTGTTGGCCATCGAATTGTTGGACATGGAGCCATCGGAATTTTCGTTCTTTTGCTTCTGGACACGCTTCGAACGTTTGCCCTCGGTAAGGGAGGAGCCCTGGGCAGCCGGATTAAGGGATGGTGGATTTTTAACGATATACGTATTGACCTTATGATTGACTTTAAGTAGACCATGGAAACCACAAGCCTTGCATGACTGCGAGATGGTTTGATTCTTGGCCGAAACAGTCAAGTTGGTTTCCGGATTATCGCATTCCGGGCACAGCACAAATTTGCGTATAAAGCCATCAAGTAAATCCTGCAGCTTGTTCACATCATGCGAACCGTTCACAATAAAACGCTCGTTCTGTAAATAGAAAAATGAAGGAGATATGATTAAATAAAGTGGAAAATATCGTAGAGTATTATTTTTATAGTGAATTAATAAAGCGGATAATCAAGAATAAAAGAAATAAAATAGTTAATAATAATTTTATGTGTGTCCAAACTATCGCTATTATTATCATAATTTGGACTGATTTGGCTATGTGACTTTTTCGATAGTTTTTGAGGTATTGAAATATAAAAATGTATTGCATTTATATTGAAATATTACTAATGATAAGAGAGAGTTGAGAGAGTTAATAATAAAATTGATTTAAATTATGAATAGATTCCTAATATAACAAAATGATTATTACGATAGTCTTACAGTTTTAGAAAAATTTAATAGATGAGCTTTAGTGAAAGTAAAGCCAAATACTTTAATAATTTATCATATCAATTCACTTGAGATATTGATTGATATACAAAGCTATCGAAAGTACTATCGTTAAAATTAAAATATATGTAATGAAAAGATGTAATGAAAAGACTATAAATTCAGTGATATAGTTATAGAGTATATACCTTATGATCGAATTGCGTTTGGGCGCCCAATTCGCAGCCAAAGTATTTGGTCGGATAGGTGGCAGGACGTCCGATGGCGCGTGCCACTTCGGCCATGTTGACGAGGACGGTCTTGATGCCATTGCCCTTGCCCTCGACCTTGGCCTGGAGACGGGGCATCTTATAGCGATAGAAGATGTCCGTAACGCTGCGATTAACATTAACGGTCGCCATTTTGATGCGTTTTTCTGTTGCTCTCTCTTCTATTTATATTGAATTGTTGCAATTTATTATTTGATTCTGTTGTATTAAAAACGTGTTGATTTCTTTGCTGCTTTGTTGGTTTAATTGGATTACGTATACTTTTCTGGCTCTTTAGAGGTTGAGGTTGAAATATATAGGGCTCTCTCTCTTTCTCTGTTTCTCTGTTTCTCTCCAGCTCTCCCTTACGATCTCAGGCCGAGTGTGTTGAGTGCTGAGTGGATATTTCTTTCTTTATTTTTTGGGGGCTTTTGGGCTAATTCCAATTGTCTATGGCTGATTGTGCGGCTGGCAGCGTCAATTTGTTGACTTTAGCGGCTATTTTGCAGTTGCAGTTGCTTTGCTTTTCGTTCCCGTTCATTAAATGTGCTTTTTACTTCAACTTTGCTCCTCGCGCTGATTTAATTACTTGATTAACTATTGATCCAGATGGTCACAATACTATTGTTGCTGCTATTTGCTGCTGTCGATGATTCCGATTTGGATTCGGAGTCCGACTTTGATTTGGATTTCGCTTTACGTCCACTGGGCATCGACTCCTGCATCAATTGGCAACAAATGGTTGGTTTATTCTTTTCCGTGTTCCTTTTTCCCGTTTTCAAACTTGAAACTACGTTTTGTTTTGGTTTTTTTGCTGATGGCAACTGATTTGATTTTATCTCTTTCTTTATACTATTTGCTTTATTATCTTCTTGCACTCGTTCTTCGTCTTCTTCCTGTCTACTATTTCAAGTGTTGAACTCGGTTTGCTTTCCAATTCCAATATCTTTCTTTTCTTTCGCTTGTAGTGCGTGCCTTACTATATTATTATTATTTTTTTCATATGTCGTCTCTATATATCTGGCATAGTCTTAACTATTGGTGTTTTTTTTTTCTTCCTCAAGTTAATTATTTTTTTGTATGATTTTTTTCTTTTTTAATTTTTTTTTTGTATTTTTATAATTTTTTTTTTTTAGTAAAAAACTATTGGAACGGTACAATGGTTGGCTCACGTGTACCTGAACGGCTGTAACTTCCGATGTCTGTTACTTGAAGTCCTGCAAAGGATTGAGGAAATCGGTTAGTTAATATTAATTAATTTATTTGAAGAATTGCATTTTTTTTGTCTGGAAATACATTTTTCGCGCACTTTAACCACTAGTTGCTCTAGAGCAATAACATTTGATTAACAGAGGAAAAGGTGTTGATGCTCAACTTGCAAATGCTGCAGGTGCAATTCAAGCAATTCATTAAGACTCTGCTCTAATTGTGAAGCAAAAGCTTTCAGTTTTCCCCAGGCACCAATCACACACACACACACACACACAGTGTCTGTGTGACCCATTTAAAAACGAGTTATACATGTAGTAATGTGTATTGAAAGCTTCTAAGAAGGACATCAATGTTTCAAGGAAATAAATCAAAAAATGATACAAAATATCGTCATTTCACATTTCCACTTTTAGTGCTTTTTTTTGGTAAATCATTATCTCAAAAAAATATATATAAAGAACCCAAAAAGAGGACGAAATATCCTGAATTAAGCAATAAATATTAGTTTGGGGACTCAATTAGTTTATTTTTCATTGAATTTTAAAGTTTCCAAGCTAAAAAACTTTTTGTCGTTGCAACTATTATGACCCGTTTACCAACACTGCTTTTCCTTGGCCTGTCATCTAATGGGTTTTTCTATTTCATAGTTAAAATCTCAATCTTAATAAGATATCATGGAAAAAAAGATCAATACATTGAATTTTTCTCCAACTTCCTATTTTAAAGGCCCATTTTATGGCATTTTTAATGGATTTGTCTATTTTATTGTAAAAAAATCTCAATCTTAAAAAAATATCATGAAAAAAGATTAATACACTGAATATTTCTCCAAGCTCCAATTGTAAAGGCTACCGAAAAAGGTTTATACAATTTTCATGATAATTCATGATAAGTCGAAATCTATTTTATGTTTTTTTTTTTTTTAGATTTGCTTAGGCTCATATAACACTACCTTTTTTCTTTTTTTTTTAAAGAACTACTCAATCATTCCCCGTTCTCTTAAGTTAAGTAACGTTACTTTAATTTCTACTCACCGATGACTTATAGTTCGCCTCTTTGAATTCATGCACAGTTCGAAGCTTTTACTCCGTTTTTGTGGAATTGGAGGTGCGCCTTTTTTTGCTGGTGTTTCTGCAATAAGAACGAGAAATAATCATTAGTATAAAATTGAAGGGGAAGTACCTCAAATAGATGCATGTATGTAGCTTATTTTCATATGTTTGTATTGATATGTGGGGGATTCCCCCTTTTTGTAAATCTTATATATCTTATTTTTTAGCTTACCCACACAGGCATACAGTTAGGCCAGCGATTGAAACGGTGCATAGCAAGTAAACAACATTGGAAACCCACTTCGAAACACTTAAAAAATATATATATACACTAAACGAAGAGATTTTTCAGCACTTAAGAAGAATTTGTTTAGTGAGGTCGTGAGTTGGGTCTAGAACGATCGATAGCTTGCTCGCTCTTAGGCCTGCCTTTTTGTTAATGCCGCCTCATCGGGAGTTTAGGGAACAGCAAAGCATCGGCACTCTTCTTTTGATACGCAGCAATTTGGAACCAAAGCTTAACCAGAAATTAGACCACATCAAAAATGTTGATATTGTTTCGATACTATCGACAATCGATGAAATCAATTTGACAGTTTATCTTCAATTCACGTTTAATTTTTATTGCATTTGCATTTGCATTTCTTGTTTTTGTCAACCGGAGACAGAGAAAAATGCAAATTTGAGATTTACACTGAAAATTTCTGATAGAATAGTTATCGAATAATTTTCAAATTCAATGCCTGAACTGAGAATTGTGTACAGTGCCTTAAACAATCAAATCTAACTGACAGCAAAATCAAAGTAACAATAAAATATTTATTTAAATTTTTCAGCACTGTTTAATAGCTGTTTAGTCGATAACCGATAAAGGCAAGAAGCATCGCAGCAGACTGCAGGCTTCTTTAACAGCTGTTAACTCGAAGTGTAAAGCGAAAAAGGAGAGCGAACAAATGAAATCGAAACCCGATAAATACAAGAAGAATCTGAGCAGACCGCAGCCCCTTTTAAAAGATGTTGTTAGCTTACAGCTGACTGTTACCAGGTTTATAAGGCAGTTTAACCTATGCCTGGCTTTTTTTTTGGATTTAACAATACGTTTTTAATACTATTTAAATTGTAATTCGGATCTACACATTTATACCAACAATAAAAACTCATTTTACAACTGAACAAAAATTTCCAATACTTGCACATTATTAAAATCGAAGAAAAGAGTACGTAAACTTTGGAGAAAATAGAACGCTTTAGGTAAAACTACACAAAATTACTTGATATTTAGAAATTAAATATTACTGTCATTTTTAATTAAATTTTTTAAAATTAGAAACTATTTTTTTTGAGTACTTAAAGCTGTTTTTTAAATTGTGTTCTTATTGAATAGACTTAAAAAATAAGGAATAGTTAAAAAGGTGCTTAACAAATGTGATATCAATTAAACCTACTTAAGCTGTCGTATAAACATGGAATGTTAAATCGACTGAGAGAAGAGAGACTGACTAAGAGAGCGAAGGGACGAATGCTGTGCACATGTGTAGGTGTCACACGCTGTCCGTGTGTTTTTGTGTGTGTGTGGGTGTGTGTGTTGAGAATTGCTTAACTCACCGCTGAGGTCATAGGTAATGGCCACAGTATGTCGCTGGATGGTTAAATCGCACAGCATATGATGCAGCTCTCTTTGAAATTTCGTTCTCACGAGGAGCAGGAGAAGCAGGTGATGATGAAGGTGGTGGCGGAGGAGCTGGAGAAGCTGAACGAACACGGTACGCAGAAATTGCAAATGCAATTGCAGTGGCAACGTCAACGTCAACTTCAACGTCAACGTCAGCGCCGTCGTCGTCGTCAACAACAACAACGTCAATTGCTTCGGCGGCGTCAGGTTGATGTCGTTTTTCCGATCGGTTGGCGTACACAACACCACAGTGGCTAACAGGAACAACAGGATCTGTATCTGTATCTGTATCTGTTTCTGTATCTGAATCTTGTTAACAGTGGCTTCTGCTGTTAATGCTATTTTATGTACTGCTGCTATGGACTTTAATAACTGTTTTCGCTTTGTTCTTTTTTTCCGATTACGCGATAATGTTGTTGTGACCGTTAGAATATCATTTGTTGATATTGTTGTTGTTGTTGTTGCCACAGGTTGAGGCAACAGAATGTTGAGAAAACCACAAGGACAAAGCGTAAAGAGCATTAAAAGACGTCAATTCAAGAGATTGGCAAAAATTCAAACAAAACGTTATCAAATTAAAAAAAAAACCAAAGAAATGTTGAGAAGACGATTTTAAGAATAGTTTGCTCTCTCTCTCTCCTGCTGTTGTTGCTGCTGCTCTTGTTTATCGATTTACTTATCGATTTCTACTGCTTTATCGATAGTGTGCTTTTGATGAAGCGCCGTCACGTTTCTTTCTTTTGTCTTTTCTTTAATGCTGTCTTTTTTTTGTGTTAGCCAGATTTCTTCTTTTTTTTATAGTTTTTACCAATTTTGGATGTTTCACATTAAAAAAATATGTATATAATAATGTTATGCAGTTTCAATTGAATGGAAAATGTAGGAAAACTCAATGAATAACTAAATTCGTATGGGAAAACAACAAAAGGAAATCGAATTTGAAATGAACAGCAGCAACAGCAACAACAAGGAATTTACACACACACACGCAATCACACGCACACGCTCAACACTGAGGAAAAATCCAATAATTACAATGCCAATTGGAAACTGGGCATGTTTTCATTTTTTTTTTTTTTATGCTGTTCCAAAAAATAAAAAGATGGAAATTCACGCATTTTTGGAACTTAAGTTGAGCGTGTTTTTTTTTCTGGCCAAAAGCTAATATTAAAGCTGTCTTAAATGCTTTATTTTCTTTTGTTTAACACACATGCACACACACACACACAGCAACAAAATATGCGTGGAAAATTTTTCACGTTTCAAGTACAATGCGGAAAATTGTTGAAAAACTTGCGATGGGTTTAACGCTGACGAATAAACTGACGTTAGCGATGCTGCTGAGCGAGGTCCTGACTTTCTCTCACTGTCTGCGTGTGTGCGTGTGCGTGTGTCTGTGTGTGAGTGGGTTGTCCTGGCGGGGATGGAAGAGCAAAAGCCGAGCACAGCCGAACACTCGAAGAACAGCAGTTCGTGGACAATCACTGCGCATGTCCTGTCGTCCTGCAACAACAAAACAGATGTTCCCACTGTGCCAATCCACTAGAAACGTCAACTCCTTTCCTTTGGTCGCTGCCATCCTCTACCTCCAATCCCCACCCCAACACAACCCTCTTTAAACGGTAGGGAATGCAACTCTGTGGCCGCATTTCAGGTCAATATTTTAGGGCAGTGTTGGCAGAATTGCAAGAGATAAATTAACTTATTTATCAAAAAAAAAAAGTAGCTAAAAACAACTAAAACAAAATTGTTTTTCAAATCAGTTAAAATTAAAAATTATTCATTTTTTTAATAATAGTAATAGTGAAGGTTTCAATATTTTCTTATCTTACAGTAATAGCGATATTTCGCCAATATTAACTACATTATCCACGGTTATTTTTATATATTTATCGAATTTTGAAACTAAACCATTTAAAATTAACGATTTTAAAAGTGTTTTCTAAATTATCAAAACGGATTTTATGGTAATACAATCATTTTTGCTGAAAATTTCATTCATTATACCCTGCCAATAGCTCAATTCTACCATTTTTTTTCCCTTCCTTTTCTACACATATTTGTGGATTGAGTATTGGCAGTCTGAATAAGTAGTCAAATCTTCTTTAAAATCTTATCCTGTAAATACTTTCTCCATTATACCATAAAAATACCTAAATTTGACTATTTTTGTTTGTCCCTTAACTATTTTCTACAAAGAATAATGTATTTTATTTTGGCAATCCTGAAAAAGTAGTAAAATCTACTTAAAAACAGCCAGATCTCTAGCTGAAAATCATATCTTTTTTTGTTTAGCTTTTAAAATTACTAAGCCAAGTCGAAATATAAAATAGCTAAAGTGTCAGCACTGTTTTAGGCATATGCATGGCAGAGACAGAGAGAGCGACAGAGAAAGAGCAACTGCAAGTACTTTTTTTTTGCGGCCAGCCCAAAAGTATGCAGCAAAAAAAAGCTCAGTTTGGTGCTCATCAATCAAAAGTAAGTGCAGGAGCAAAGTGAAAACTGCAGGTCATGATGCATCAGACAGAGAGCTTTTACAAAAGGCTAAAGAGAACGCAAGCGCAGACTTGCAAGTGTGTGTGTGTGTGTGTGTGTGTGTGTGCGGGCACGTGTGCGTCATAAAGAGAGACAGAGAGAGAGAGATGAGAGAGTGCTAGAGCGTAAACTGCGGTTGCAGTGCAAAAACAGCTGAGAGAGCAATTTGTAACATTGTTGTTGTTGTTTTTAATGTGGGAAGCTGAATCAATAGAATTTGTCAGCAGAGTGCAGTTAACATTTATTGACTTGGCATACCCTGTAAAACAGTGCAAGAGCAGAGCAACAATAAAAAGTTTTATTTTCATGGAAACTTTAGAATTTAACTAAAAAATAAAATAGTTTAGTCTCGGACATAATTTTGATCTCTAATCTATTCTTAAAAACTGTGGGTGTGGTTGTTTTTTGCAAATTGCGGGGGCGAAGGGGGGCGTGGCATAAATTTCGAATAAACTTGATCTGCGTGGGGTATATAGAAATCTGTGTGCCAAATTTGGTTACTCTACCTCTTATAGTCTCCGAAATCCTTTTGTTCATACAGACGGACAGACAGACAGACGGACAGAGAGACAGACGGACAGACACACATGGCTATATCGACTCGACCGTTGATGCTGATCAAGAATATATATATAGGATATATTTTTACTTATTTTTTAAGTAACGGGTATAAAAATGAAATAGGTCCCCATCAATTAGTTTTGGGACCTTATTTCATTTCTTTTTTTGGGGTCATTAATAATGAAATTATTTCGTTATGAAATAAGAGCCATAATTTTCATATAATAGATTGTATTTAATATTATCCTAAAATTAAGTAGTATTTTATATCTCAAAGGAGATGAAGAACTTACATTCTCTTTGTTTCAAATTTATAATTTTTTTCATAAGCTGTAGAAACTGTAGAACTTATCGCTGTTCATTTTTCAATATTTCCATATTTCCATGCACTTGAATAATCATGACGAATTCAGATTTTCTACATTTTTTTATATAGAATTGCATGACAAATGTAATTAAAGTATAACATATTCCATATAGGGTAGGTATACAGTACATTTCGTTATAACTAGACGTTCAATTGTGTTGTACCCGATTTCTCGGCTATTACGGCGTGACCGAAGAATGCATTAAATCTCCGAACGTTGTTTAAAAAAAAAAAAAAAGAAACCTCTACAGAATAACAAATGAATCAGAGCGCATAATTCAATAAATTACGGCAATTTTACATTGTTTTGTTGTTTTTGTTTTCAATAAATAGTACACAAAAAAAAAAAACCAGAATTTTGCCAGCAATTATTTGTAAAAAGGGTTAAAAATAAAAACAGGTGTGGGTGGTGAAGAGAAAAAAGGTGTGGGGAATGATAACACAGGCCATTTTAAGTAAGTTTCCCCTTTGTTGACAACCATAGAGAGAGTATTTTGTTGTTGTTGTTCTTGTTGCACCCACATCACACACACATACAGACGAATAATGTAATCATTACGCGAAATGGAACAGAAAATAGCGAGAGACAACAACAAGTGTGCACAGTCCGAAAGCTGTTAATGTTAAATCAAATGTTAAAGACAAAAACCAATTTAAAACTGACTTGAATTGCAATTACAGTAGCACTTGCCTAAGTTAAACAGCGATTTGTGAGACAATTAGCTGCAAGACAAAGGTAAATGCTCAAAAGAAAGAGAGAGAAAAGAGAGAGACAGGGGCAGATTTTGCAAATAAAAGCAAAAGCATGTGACGAGATGATATATATACCCAGCAGTGGTAGGAGGAGGGAGGGGAGGTGTCAGTCCAACCAATGCCATAAACTGGTTTCGACTTTTATCAGTGTTGTTGTTTTTTTCTTCTTTTTCTTTTTGTTATTGTTTGGGCACGCTTGCAAAATGCCAAACAAGAAACAGAAACACAAAACTAAATGCAAATGGAACTGGAAACTAAACTACTTATTTAGGTATTGTTGCAAACCAGAGCAGACAAAGAGAGACAGAGAAAGAGAGAGACAAAAGAGAGAAGGGTTTAGTAAATAGAGGGGAGGAGCTGTGTAATTTGATTGAGATTGATTGCGTATTGTCTCTGGTGCATAAAATTATAATAAATGCGCTGTTAACCAACTACTGTTAACTAACAGCAACATGTTTTGTAGATACACGGTTACTAAGTACCATAGTAACAGAGCACTGTTCAGTAAAATTGGTTCCGTGTGCGAAAATGTAATGTATATATTTATGTACTTACAGTCAGGCAAGTAATTGTTTTTACAAAGCGAAAAAAACACATTTGTTTTTAATTTTTAAAATTGACTTTTTTTTTTACCTTAAATTTAAAAAAAAGCCATAATAAAATAAAAACAAATATTTTTTTTTGTTCTTTATAAAAACAATTACTTGACCTACTATGCAGGTAGTATGTGTGTGTTTGTCTGTATCATGTTGATCGGTTACGGCATGCGCACTTTAAGCTTAACAGACTACAACAAATATCATTACACACACACATACACGTATACACACATACACGTATCAATGCAAAGAGGGGGAAAAAAAATTCCCATCTTGTGAGTTGATAATTATGAAGTTCATGTTCATGATCATCAAAGTTGTTATTTGCTGGAAAAAGCTACAAATTATGCTAGTCATTATAAAATAACAGTTTCAAAATAAAATACGGAAAATCCCCAATTGAGAGATAACAAATGATATTTCAAAATGGTAATTTATAAATAGTTCCACAGCTGAGAGAATCAGCGAATTGCAGTGCAATTTTGATTACGACTAAACTAAACTGACGTTATCTGTCGCTGAACTTATACAACTAACTTACAGTCTTATGCATATTTGTTTATTTACCCAATTGGAATATGTAAAGTATGTCAGGTAATTATTTTGACAAGCAAATAAGTTAAGACCAATGAACATAATTAATTTATATCAATTTATATTATTCTTTTAACTTTTGTTAAGAATAAAAAACAACCTACGATTTCTTTGTAAAATAAAATATTTGAATATTTTCGCATTCAAAAACAATAAATTAAAATTTTGTGAGCAATTAACGTTATGTTACATTCGAACGCCAAAATATAAAAAAAAAACACAAAAATTTCATATTTTAGAACGTTTTTTTTTAGTATATCTGAGTAGCAACTCAATTTAAAGTTATTTAGTGAAAAAGATGAAAACAATCGACCTTATCGATTAAAAGAAATAAACAAAAACATGTGACGTTACGTTACAAATATATTAGGTTGGTTTTAAGTTGAATTAAAAAAAAAAAACGCAAAATTCTACGAAATGGATAATTTAATTATTATCGGGCCTGTTCCAGTTTACACTTTCGGCAAGTTTTATCGGAAGTGAACATTTTTAACCTGCTCTAATATCATTTTGGAAATATTTAACGTTTAGAATTCCCTCCGAGTCGGTAAATTTTAGTCTTATAAAGTAAAAAATTTAATTTTTAAGTACTTAGCATAAATGTAATTGAAATCCTATAAAAGTGAAAGTGAAAAACGTGAAAAACGTGAAAAACTCTACACGAGGTAAAAGTCTAGTGACGAAAGCATATTCCAACCCAAAAATTTCTGATATCCAATTTTGTGACAAGCAAAATAGAGTTTAATATAAAACTTTTTAATAAAAATGTCAATTTAAAAAAGAAAACACGAAGCGAACATAATATTTTTTTTTTGTTTGTTAAAAGAGTTACTTGACATACTGTATGTGCATGTTGTAACTGACAATTGGTTGCAAGTACTTACCACTTAATCTTTCAAAAGTCATATAAGATATTATGTTTCCCCTGCTTGGGGTGGGCAACACAATCTCACGAATTAGATAAGGAAGTGGATCGAAAAAAATCTCTGTCTCTTCAAGGTCCTCAAATATCAGCGATCTGCGGTTTTGTTGTTGTTGTTGTTGCTGATTTTGTTTTGGTTCCAAATTCAAATTATATAGATTGTACAATATATATATAAGCGTAACTGATTCTTTCTGTAATTTAGGATTTTTTACTTTTGTTTTATTTTTTTTTTGCCACGTGAGAAATTCGCGCAACTGTTAAATAAAAAAATCGCGTTTTGCGATTTGTCGCTGGCAACGCGAACCAAGCGAAAAAGTAGCTTTTAATTGCTTTTATTGTTTGTTGTTATCAACTTTTTGGCTGCTTCAGATGATGCAAGAACTCTGCAATGATATTAAATTATAACAAATAATTTGGATTATTCCAATAGTACGATTAATCAAATCGGATAATGTTATTGATGAAATGATTGCGACTATGCAAAATGTTAATTGGGTGGTGATGTTGTTTAACAGCAGCTGCCTCAGCTGTTGCTGTTAACCTGCTGTTATGTTGCAAACGTGCGTGCGTGTGTGTGTGTGTATGTCTGAATAATTTGTTGTTGGCTACGAAAATGAAATGAAACGAAACGTGCGCAGTACACTAAAAATACAATACATAAGGGGTATTCCTTCTCGAATACTTTATGGCCTGTGCAGATTTACACAAACACACACACATGCACACACAAACACACATGCAATCTTATATACATATGTATATGATTTGCAATTTGTGAAACTGTAATCGAAGTCTTATCAAAATAAAGTCCGAGTGCAACAGATAACGCAAAAGCGCACAGTTGAAAATAATGCATAGATATGTAATGCCAACATTGCACGTAATTATAATTTTTACTGCATACACAGAGACACATACACACACACATACATATGCACATATATACATATGTAGATATGTGCATATATGACAATAAAAAAGAAGCCACGCCATTTTTACATTTTTGAGGTTGTGTATGTTTTGAAATATTTTTTTTTTACCTTTTTTTATCAAAACGCAAAACAATACTGGATTTCAATTCATCAATTTTTATTTGACGTTAATTTGACTTGCGGTTATTTAATGCGATTTAACACTTGATTTTCTTCGGAGAACGACGACAAACTGTTGGCACTAAAGTGATTATGTTGCCACCCGATCGAAATATTGCCACCCTGTTAAGTTCACCGATCTGGTAATATGCACCACATTGGGTCAAACGACAAAATTGGTAACTTAAAAATGTTCCACCTTTTTCTTGACAATTTCTTAATTTTTTAAGCTAGAATTTTTTTTTAAATTTTGCAGAGTTTTTGTTGGAATTTTGTGCATTTCCTAATATTTTTTTAGAATTAAATTTTCTAACCTTATTTTCCGAGGGCTGACGAGCTTTAAAAATTAATAAAAATGTTTTGAAGAATTTTGAATTTTCATCAAATTCATAAATTTTGTATTGGGTTTTTGCGTTTTTAAATTTTGATTTTATATCGATAATGGATTGACAAGATCGACAAAATAAGTTGACCATCGATAACAACCACTGTTACCAACTTAGCTATTTTGTCGCTATTTTATCGCTAGTTTTGAAGTTGGATTGCTGCAAAAAGTTTTGATATGGATATTTTAAATTTACATTGTCAAATTTAATTTAATCTGGCTATTTTAAATATGCATTGGTAATTCAAATAATTTAAACAAAAATTCTTTTAAAGTAGAGAATTAAAAAAAAAAAGCTAAATGTTGCAAATTGATCAAAATATGGTAACCAAGCTGCCACACTTTTGCTGGAAACTAAGGCTGCCACACCGTTTTGGTTATCCGCTAAGTAGTTGGCAACACTGGATGCGAGACAACCTCAAGTTGTGCCGTCCATATGGTTTTGAAATTAAATTGAATACATTTGATAGACTTAAAAGGTATATTGACTGTTGAATTGTGACAAGGCCATGCCCAAGGAACAGTTTCGCGCCTCGGCGCTTAACAAGAAAATGTAAGTTGGCGAGAAACACGGTTGAAATTCAGTTCGGCACATTTGTAATATATTTGTTGGTTTGTTTTTGCGGGCACACACACACACACACACACATACCCATACACATACAGCTCACATGTGCAGTTTGGCATAAGCGGCGCGGATGAGATTCAACAGGAGTCGCTGGTGAGGATTATATCGAAGAATCTATATCAGGCACAACGTCAACCTGTGCCATATGGCGTCTTGGATCGCAGAATGGGCATTAGCACCAAGGATGCGGTGTGCGAGACATGTGGACAGGGATTGAATGAGTGCATTGGACACTTTGGCTATTTGGATTTGGCACTGCCCGTTTTCCATATTGGTCACTTTCGTTCCACCATCAACATACTGCAGATGATCTGCAAGACATGCGCCCATGTCATGTTGAAGCCCGAGGATCGAGCGGTGTATGAGAAGAAGCTGCATAATCCGAATTTCTCGTATCTGGGCAAGAAGGCGCTGCACTCGCAGATGCTGGCCAAGGCCAAGAAGGTGACCAAGTGTCCGCACTGTGCGGCTGCCAATGGTGGTGTGAAGAAGGGTCCTGGTCTGCTCAAGATCCTGCATGATCCGTACAAGGGACGCAAAAAGGATGCACTCTTCACCAGTCACATGGATGAGATGCTGCGCTCCACGGAGCTCAATCGGGATTTGAATCTAACGCTGAGCAGTTACAGTGCCGCCGAGGAGTTAACGCCACTCATGGTGCTGGATCTGTTCGAGCAGATACCCCAGAGTGATGTCGCCTTGCTGGGCATGTGTTCCCGCGGTGCACATCCCAAGCATTTGATAGTGACACGTGTCTTTGTACCACCCGCCTGTATACGTCCCTCGGTGCTGTCGGAGGTGAAGGCGGGAACCACCGAGGATGATCTGACCATGAAGCAGAGTGAGATACTGCTGATCAACGATGTCATCCAGCGACATATGGCAACGGGTGGCAAAATTGAGTTGATACACGAGGACTGGGACTTTCTGCAGCTGCATGTGGCATTGTATTTCCACAGTGAGATCAGTGGGATTCCCCTGAATATGGCACCCAAGAAGACCACACGTGGCATTGTGCAACGGCTCAAGGGTAAACAGGGCAGATTTCGTGGTAATCTCTCGGGCAAACGTGTGGATTTCAGTGGACGCACTGTCATCTCACCGGATCCCAATCTGATGATCAATCAGGTGGGCGTACCCGTCCGTGTGGCCAAGATTCTAACGTATCCGGAGCGTGTGAATCCCGCCAACATAAGACAGATGAAACAGCTGGTGAGGAATGGTCCCAGCACACATCCCGGTGCCAATTATGTGCAACAACGTGGCTCCAGTTTCAAGAAGTATCTGGCCTATGGCAATCGCGAGAAGGTGGCCCAGGAGCTCAAGTGTGGTGATATTGTGGAGCGTCATCTGCGGGACGAGGATATTGTGTTGTTCAATCGCCAGCCATCGCTCCACAAGATGTCCATCATGTGTCATCGGGCCAAGGTGCAGCCACAGCGTACATTCCGGTTCAATGAATGCGCCTGTACGCCGTACAATGCGGATTTCGATGGCGACGAGATGAATCTGCATCTGCCACAGACGGAGGAAGCACGTGCCGAGGCTCTCATCCTCATGGGCAATCAATCGAACCTGGTCACACCCAAGAACGGAGAGATTTTGATTGCAGCCACACAGGATTTCATCACTGGCGGTTATTTGCTGACCCAAAAGGAGGTATTCCTCACCAAGGAGGAGGCCATGCAATTGGCTGCCTGTTTTCTGGCCAATGAGGATTCCACGATGCGTATACAAATGCCACCACCAGCGATTTGGAAGCCACGTCGTCTCTGGACGGGCAAACAAATGTTTAATCTGTTGATGCGTCCCAATAGCGATTCCCAGGTGCGTCTCAACATGGTCAACAAGGGTCGCAACTACACCGGCAACATGGATCTGTGTGCCAATGATTCCTGTAAGTCCTAACTTCCCTATCTATCCATCTTTTTTTAACCATAGCACTGTTTCATTCGTTTCCAGGGATTCACATACGCAACTCGGAGCTGATGTGCGGTACTATGGATAAGGCCACCATGGGATCGGGCACAAAGCAGTGCATCTTCTATTTGCTACTACGCGACTTTGGCGAGGCATTTGCCACCAAAGCCATGTGGCGTCTGGCTCGGGTGCGTATTGCCCTCTCTTTCTTATACTCCTGTGATCCAAAGTATATATGGGCCCAAAAAAATTGAAAAATGCTAACCCAAATTCGTAATCTACGTTCAATTCTAAAATGTTTTCACCAAGAAACCATAGTTTTAAATTCAATTTCTGGTCCCTGCTTGTTCTGTTATTTCTTTCTTTCTATCAATCTGATATAATCTTAACTATAATGCACTTAATCTATAAAACGGAATTACTAAGAAATTTGTTGCCTCCTACCGTTCTATCGTTAGGGCTACACCCGTTTTCGAAAAGATCTGTACCTATTATAAGTACTTCATCCAAAAAAATACCAATCACTCCCTTTCCGGCAATCTATTCTGTTTTGAATATCTTGAATTTATCAATTCGGTGCACTTTTCGTCAAAGAAAAAGCTAAAAACTTTACAATCTCTTTAATCTGAAAAAATCAGGAAATAACACCGTAATTGGAATCGGAACCGTTAACCGAAACTAACCGTTTTATTTCTAGTACCGGAACTGAAACCGTAACCGAAATTAATTCTCTTTTAAGAACCGAAAACCGAAACGTTAGTACTGGTACGATTGTGGTTAAGTTGCTAGATCAAAGAGTGGACAAACTTTCAACTGTCATAACTTCAACAAAACTGACCCGATTTTCAAACGGAATATCATTATGATCATAGTTTGGTCTCTTATTTCATTCTGTATTCAAATTTTGTTCAGTTAAAATTTTTTTATTATTTTCGACTATCATAGCCATGGTTTCATGTCAAAGGTAAGGGTCCCCCCTTTGAAATTTTGAAAATTTTATTTTAATCATTTAAAATCTCAAGTTTTTACTTTTGATCAACTCCTTATATCGTAATTAATATAAAACAATACTTTAAACTTGATTTGGCGACCTTTCGTTTTCTTGTGAAAAATCATGTCAAAATTAAGCAATATTTTGACTTGTAAAGTTGCTAGATCAGAGGCTTGATTCAATTTCATACTCTTTGAATTTAGAAAAATTCAAAATTTTAAATCTCAAAATTTTTTATTAAAGAAATTCAAGTTATTATCCTAGATAAAATAGTTTGCTCTGGGAAAAATATATAAAACCGTACCTTCGATAAATTGCTAGGTATAATGATAACGATAACGATACTATACTATATGATATTTAGAAACTATCATCAACTGTCACTAACCAGGGGAATTTAACACTTGAGAAGTTGTTGTTCATGTCAAGAATTAAGCACTTGAAAATGCTTTGTGAAGGGAGAGAGAGAGAAGAGTGAGAGGGAACTGGGAGAGTAGGAAGAAATCGAAAAACTATCTTATCTGTCTAAAGCATGGGAAATTCTTTAGTTTTTTTTCTGCGGTTCGAGTAATATACAAATGTATTTGCGCTTTATTTGGAAAAAGGAAAAGTGTATAATGATGTGGAAGATGATAATTAACTGAGGGTCAATCCCGTTGTCTCCGCAATGTAGTCCAGGAACGAGGTGAGCCTCACATAGCCCGAGGGTAATCCTGTGGTGCAACGATCCTCGGCGACAAATGAATTGATACCGATCTGAACCCAACGACCTGTGTTGCTGTTGTAGGTGATCATGGGACCACCGGAATCTCCGCTGCAGGTGGACATATTGGTGCCCGCATTACCCTCGGCACACATGGTGGATGCCAGGACCACATTCGATCCAAAGATGGACAAACACTTGTCATTCGCAATGATCTGCACCTGAGCGTAGAGCAAGATTTGCGAATAATCCAGATACTCATCATCAATGAGTCCGAATCCCGCAATTGTGGCCAGAGTGCCAACATAATTATTTCCGGATTGTGAGCTGGTCACCAATTGTATGGGTTGCACTTTGCTGGAGAAGATCAGCTGTTGTGGCAACTGCACCAATGCCACATCATTGTTCATCTTATCATTATAATTGGGATGCACAAACAGCTTCGTTGATGTCATGCTCTGTGCACTGTCATCATTCAGTTCAATGGTGCCAAACACCAGATAGAGGGAATCTCTGCCATACGCACAATGTCCAGCGGTTAGCACCCAACTGTCGGAGATAATGGAACCACCGCACAGTAGATCATCCCATTCATCACGCTTGAGTATCACCTGCCAGGGAAATTGTCCGGCTGTTGCCTGTTTACCGGAGATAATGCGTCCCTGGAGCTACAGAAAGAGAGAGAAATCTTGTCAGGGATCGTTTAAGATAAAATACTTGTTGCCAAAACTATCAAAAAAAACCTACAAACTATCATAACTTTGTCAAAACTGAACCGTCTTCCTAGCGAAATATTAATTTTATCATTATTTCGCCTCTATTTTGATTCTGCATTAAAATTGGAAAATTTAAAAATTAAATTAATGTACATTTCTTCCATGCTTTCGATCATACATTTTCCTTAAACCTTTTTCAAAAACTTCAAACAGCCATAACTTTGTCAAATTTTGACTGATTTTCGTGTGGAATATCAATTTTATCATTATTTTGTCTCTAATTTGATTGTGCTTCAAAGTTGAAAATTTAATTTTTTTCCACCAATAAAATTTTTTTATATTCCATATTTTTTTTGATACCGTATTCAAAAACTTGACACTGTCATAACTTTGTCAAAATCGAACCGATTTACTTGTAAAATGTCAATTTTTATTATATGTTCAAATTGGAAAATGTGATTTTTTTCTATCACTGTCCAGTTTTACTCTATAAAATAGCTTTTTGGGAAGCTTGATATTTGTAACTCGATTTGTATTTTAGTCAACACATTATCATTCACAGTTAAAATTATATGACTTTTAAGTTTGTTAAAATCGCAGTGCTTAATTTTTACTTGAATTATTTCCAAGTTTATAAGACTATCGCAACGAAATTTGAAAAAAAGATTTATACAGAAGTATATATTACTGTCCTATATATATTGTGTGAAAATTTCAGACTTCTAGGTCGTATGGTTTGGGCTGTGCATTGATCAGTAAGTAAGTCAGGTCAGAGAATTTTATATAGGTAGGTTTGTGCGATAATTAATTGGATTTCTTTCTTTGATGTAATTTTTATTTTCTTTCTTAATGTCTTTTTTTATTTGTTTTGTTGGTGGGGAGTATTACTTACCGTCTCCAGCTGCTGTTGTGGTGCTGCCTCAGTTAAGAGTGTGAATAGAAAAAACAGGAGCATTTGTGGCAGCCACAAGTGGCAACTTGCTTGTCTGCTGACCAAATCCTTGAATGTTACTCTCATTTCCCCCTTTTATTTTCACCTGGTTTCGTTTGTTGCTCGTTTTCGTCTGCGCGACATTGCGACAGTTTTCGCAATTATATGCAGGCCACTGTATGCCTAGCTTCCCCTCTTCCCTCTCCTCTCCCCTCCCCTGCCGCACTCATCTCTTCCCTGCTTCGACGTCTCTTTTGTACAATTTGTTATTAACACGAGCTGTCGTGTTCTTGTTATTTGGCCAGCTCCCTTGATAAGATTAATTACTCACACGCCAATTTTGTTTTAACTTTTGTACTACTTAAAACTCTCTCTATCTCTCTCTCTCTCTCTTCCTCTCTTCCTCTCTTTCCCCTTCTTCCTCTCTCTGTGCTTCTCTTTATCTGTCCCTGTCTCGTGTCTCTGTTTCTTGTCAATTCCTTTTGTCCAACAACCGAAGCAGCTCTTATCACTGATAACACTGACACTTGTTTTCTACACTAGCAAACAAAATGCGGGTAATCCCCCCAACAAAGGGGGAAAATTGCTGGGGGAAAACGGTTAAATGTAAGTTTTCTTGTTGTCAATTTCAAACAGTTGTAAACTCATGCCACAAATTAAATTGACATAGGTTCCATTGATTACTGCAAATGTGATTCCCCTGGGTGGAAAATAGTAGCAAAATGTGGAAAGACAATTGTTACTTTTATTGTTTATCATTTAAACAGCTTGTCTCCAAATATCAAATAAGTCAGAGAAACGTTTACGAAAGTCAAACACAAAGCAGAAAAGAAAAAAATGTAAAAGTAAAAATTTAATTAAATCAAAGTATTTCATGTATCATCTCCTGTTAACTCCTGTGGTTTTTCCACCCCTTGTTTTGTAGTTTAGTGTCATTTAATTAGCTCGTTACCTGTTGCTTGTTCCAACAAGCGATTTCTGTCAATTAAACGGCTATAGAACGAGGCGTTTACGTGCTTAGCTCCTTGGCCCTCTTTTCCTCTCTGCATCTTGTCTGAGGTTTTGGCATTATCAACAAGATCTTTTAAGTGACTTTCGCCAGAATTGTTTCTGTTTCTGGCATTAAAAATGACGCGATTTTACGGCCTTCTTTAGTTGAGGGCTTTGCGAATACAGGGAAATCGTCACAATTAAACAGTTAAACAATTTTAACAATTTAAGGCTAAATTGTAAATAGTTTTATATTGGTTTTTTTTTGTACTCTTTTGCTCTATTTTTAGATTGCGTCGTTTTTCATACAGAATCGTGGCTTCTCCTTTGGCATTAGTGATGTGACGCCGAGTGCCAGATTGTTGCAACACAAGCAGATCCTCTTGGAACGTGGTTACGCCAAATGTAATGACTATATCGATAAACTCAAGGCGGGCACCCTTCAATGTCAACCCGGTTGTACGCCCGATGAAACCCTTGAGGCCGTCATGCTTCGTGAGTTGTCGGGAATTCGAGAACAGGCTGCCAAGACGTGCTTTGCCGAGTTGCATCCCACAAATAGCGCTTTAATTATGGCGCTCAGTGGATCGAAGGGTTCCAACATCAATATCTCCCAGATGATCGCCTGTGTGGGTCAACAGGCCATCAGTGGCAAGCGAGTGCCCAATGGATTTGAAAATCGCGCTTTACCGCATTTCGACAGGCACTGTAAGTTTTACTCGTTATTAGCAACACGTTACTCGTTATTAATATCTACTTAAGTCTCATTATATGCTCATTACTCGTTATATTTTGCAGATTACTCTTGAATTCTTAAATTTATTCTTCTTATCATTGCTCTTTATACACGTTACTTATACACTCGTTACTTATTACTCGTTGTTTGACTCTTTGCAGCTGCTATACCTGCGGCACGTGGTTTCGTCCAGAACAGTTTCTACTCGGGCCTAACGCCCACCGAGTTCTTCTTCCACACGATGGCCGGTCGAGAGGGTCTCGTCGATACGGCCGTTAAGACCGCCGAGACGGGTTATCTGCAGCGTCGTCTGGTCAAATGCCTAGAGGATCTAGTCGTGCACTACGACGGCACAGTACGCAATGCGATCAATGAAATGGTGGACACCATTTACGGTGGCGATGGACTTGATCCCGTTTCGATGGAGACACGCAACAAACCCGTAGATCTGAGCCATCAATACGACAATCTGAGGGCACAACAACCACGAGTTGAAGAACCTCCGTTAGTGGCGGAGCAAATAGTCGATAAAGCGGAAGAGATGTTAAAAGATGTGGAATTCGCAGAAGCTCGTGCGGACTTTAAACTGGATGTAACGTAAGAGAAGTGTAGATGAAGAGATTATTTAAAAACAGGGCACACAAATAAAAGTTCGAAATTTAATCAAATAAAACCAGAAAAAGTATTTGGATAAATGGTAAAATCTTAGATGTACTATTTATTTGAACATGGTATACCAAGAAAAATACTAAAGTTAAAAATTTAAGTTTAATTATTAATTTATATAGTCAGATACGAAAATTAGAGTTTTTCTTAATATTTTTTTTTTATAAAAATGAATTTAAATGTAATGAATTATAAACGTTAGGGTCTCTCTTAAATTCTAGCGAGTAACGAGTACATTTTTCAATTCGCAGCAACCACTTGAAGGCTGTATCGAAGCGCATTGGACAACTGCAGCAATGTTATGGGACAAATCACAGGGAATTGTGCGATCAAATTGAAAGCATCAGTGCCGTGCAACTGTTGGAGTTTCTGCGCCGCATCAATGATCGTTACAACCGTGCTGTTACCGAGCCCGGCACTGCAGTGGGTGCAATTGCCGCACAGAGTATTGGCGAGCCGGGCACACAGATGACACTGAAAACTTTCCATTTCGCTGGTGTCGCCTCGATGAACATTACACAGGGTGTGCCACGCATTGTGGAGATTATAAATGCAACGAAAACAATTTCAACACCAATTATTACGGCGGAATTGAAGAACAATACGAGCATGGAGTTTGCACGTCAAGTGAAGGCGCGCATTGAGAAGACAACGCTCGGAGAACTCTCCTCGTATGTGGAATTGGTCTGTGGACCCATCAGTTGTCATCTGGTGATTGGCATTGATATGGCACGTATCAAAGTGCTAGGATTACACATTGATCTGGATAGCATTGTGTTTAGCATCTTGAAGTCACGGCTGCGCATTAAACCGCATCAGGTGCATGCAGCGCCAAAGAAATCACGGATCATTGTGCGTGTGGAGACGACAAGGAATGCAACAATTAATGCTGAATTGGCACGACTTGCCACAACCATACAGAATGTAGTTGTAGCCGGATTACCGAACATTGCACGTGCCGTCATTGCGGTGGATGATGCACAACAGCCACCGACCTATAAACTGTGTATCGAGGGTTACGGACTGCGTGAGGTGATTGCCACACATGGTGTTGTTGGCAATCGCACCCGGAGCAATAATATCTGTGAAATCTATCAGACATTGGGCATTGAAGCCGCACGCACAATTATCATGGGCGAGATTACGGATGTGATGGAGGGACACGGCATGAGTGTCGATTGGCGTCACATTATGTTACTGGCCAGCCAGATGACGGCACGTGGCGAAGTGCTGGGTATTACACGTCATGGCCTGGCCAAAATGCGTGAAAGTGTCTTCAATTTGGCATCGGTAAGGCATCATTAGATACTTAAAATCTACACTTTCAACTCACTGTTTTCCTTTCTCATCTCTTGCAGTTCGAGAAGACGGCGGATCATTTGTTTGATGCGGCTTATTATGGTCAAACGGATGCCATCAATGGCGTCTCGGAGCGCATCATTTTGGGCATGCCAGCGGGCATTGGCACGGGCATCTTTAAGCTGTTGCAACATCACGAGGACAAACAGGTGCCACCCATAGAGCCGACCATCTTTAATGCATTGGGTTTACAGCCGGTTGCCTAGCGCATCTTTACGCCATTTCGTCATCGATGCCAATTCCCGCCCGCCCACTCAGCGCCTGTGACATGCCGTAAACGTAGCTTAAGCTGTTAATTAAGTAAATAGTTAGACCAGTTAGTTAGACAACGCCATCTATTCAAACATACACCATTGTTAAAGCATCTTCAGAGTGGAGACAAGAAGAAGTAGTGCGATCCTGGCGATGTGCACAGCGATAAAACCAATAAACTTGACAGAAATTTTAATAACTATATTTGATTCATTATGTTAAATCCGTGTCTTTAATTTTGGCCTTGATTTCTATCTTATAACGAACATAGTGAAAGCTTCCATATTTCAAAGATTTTTGCAATAATCTTTTACTAATTTCATTATCCTTAAAACTCACATGATAACGTCGGTCCTTATGTAGCAAACACAGAGAATTCTTGCGAATTCTCAAAAATGTAACCTTATTTAACAGAAATTATTACGTTTCAATGATCCAAACTCATTAAAACCGTGACGAATTTCAAAAGGGCACACCTTTTCGTAGTCACAGTTAGCCGAACTATCGATTGGCATTCAAAGACATTCAGGATTCTATAAAAAATTGGGCTAAAATTTTGTCAAGGGTACTCTTAGAAAAATGGTGCCTAAAACACAAAAATTGCAATAACTCGGCCATTTGAAGGACTTCCCGCATATCCTTTTGCACAGCGATGAAGCAGCTTTTGATAATTCAGAAACTTTGACTTTAATCTTAATCGTCCTTCAAATAAGCAAATTACAAGGACTTTTTTGTAAAATAAAAAATTGTAATATCTGCGAAGTCCTTGGCAGGATACTATTGAGACTGGTGCCAAATGAACTCATTTGAAGAGGTCTATCAACTGGCCAAAGGACATTGAAATCGTCCTGCTAGTTTTTGAGATATAAGTTTTTTTGTATTTTTGAGCCTTTTTTGGTTTGTTTTTAGGCTGCAATTTTTCTAGTTAATTTTTTGATGAGCTCTCATATCCTTTGATGCAAATCTGTAGAGTTCGTCCTGTCGTACTAGCAGGACATATTTTAGCAGGACATATAATTTTACAGGTTATCTGCTGGTAGATAATTTCACTGAATTTTGTGGTAGTATTTTACTGCTCTAATTCAACTAATACGTTAACACCGATATACCCTATATATAAGTTGCCATATGGGGTATATAACTGACATAAAAAGACGCATTGATTTAGGATTCACTTAGTTATTTATTACATAAATATAGAGTTTGTAGTATATGTATGTAGTTTGTATATATTTATATATAGGTTATCTTTGCTTTGCATATATTTGTGTGTAATTAAAATACAAATTTACAAATTCAAAATGAATAATTAGATAGTATTTGCAGTTCGCAATAGTTAAAAACATAATCAATAAAAAAATTGCAACTAAAAACAAAGAAATTCGTTCAATTATTTTCACTTTATAAAGCATTATTTCAATATAGAGATAGTTTTCGACTTAAGAAATAGAGAAAAAAAAAATGAAAAAAAAAAACTTAAATATGCATATCACAGGATTATTATTTATACAAATGAAATTGGTTTTTGTTGCTCGTTTAATGATAGATACAAACTTTAATTTCATTTCAATTATTTCATGAAACTTACAAAATAAAGTAAACATTTAAAATCCAAGTTGAAAATTTGAATCAGAAACTGAAGCAAAAGCAGGAACAGGAGCAGGAACAGGCTACTTATCAAATGTTTTCGATTAAATATATACGTCTATATATAAATAGATAGAGAGATAGAGTTTATGCAACACATGCAACTTGCAACTTGAATTTTAGATGCATATTTTAGTTGGAGCTTAAAATTAGACACGCAATAAGCGATTTTGTTTCTTAGCGCTAATTCCAGATAATTCAGTTAATTCCACTATATATACTATATCGCATTATGACTATATAAAATTGTTTCTTCAACTTTTTTGCTAAAACTAAATTGAAAAAAATTGTTTTTAAAAGATCGGAAAAAATGGAGCAAAATCAGTCACTGAAATCGGAGGCGGAACTGGCTACATGGACATTTGGTAACAGCTCCGACTCTAATCCTTCCGTCGCCTCCATTTCCATATCCATTGGCGTCGCCATCTCCGTTTCCGGCTGTGCATAACCCGCTCTCCTGTCATGGATCAGCATCGAGAGCGTTTCCAAGCTGCGACGCACCTGTTGCAATATAGAGATAATACAAATAAATATCATAAATCATTATGTTTTTTATACTGAGTATTATTATTTTATATTCTATATATTTTGCTGATAATTATAATTATCATTTGACAGCTTTTTTATTGACTTTTTGAAAGCACCAACAAAAATAGTAATAACTTGTTCAAGTATCTCAATTCCGCCAACACGTCTGGTAGCCCAGTTGGCCAGGCCACTACTATTGATAAGATTATGCAAAAGTGCTTAACGTTCTTGCTGATTATAATCGCAGATTTCCGCATTTATCTGCTTTTGTCTGTCGCCAAAAGCTCTTATAAAAATAAAGTTAGCCTACTCTTATACAAAGCTCCCAATCTTAGATTTTCAACTCCTGTGCAGAGCTTGTTAAAGCAGCGTCTATTGATTGTTTAAAATGTGATTAATTTTGATTTAATCTTGATCAAACGTTAGATTAAAGCTCTTGCAAAAAAAGTCTGCTTTTCCTTTTCAGTTTCCTGGTATAAATTTATTTATTTCCATATTCAATTGTAAGCTTTCATGATTCAAGCTCAACTTTTTAGGTTCTCACAAAGCTCTCTCTCAAAGCTCTTCTCTCTGGATAAAGCTTCTCTCAAGTTTCAGTTAATAATTTATTGCCCTATTCAATTGTAAATTTTTTTTTTTGTTTTTCCAAGACTCACCTTGGATATTTGTTCTAGATTCTTGGATAATATATGTTGAGCTTCGGCTGTGCTTTTATCCTGAAGCTCTTTCTGCCAGCGCAAAGCTTCTGCAAAAAGATCTTCATCGTTGCCCGAGCGCTGTTAAAATTGAGAAGAGAAAAAGGTTACACAATTTTTATTTGAAATTAATGAAAATCTCACTTACCAAATTGAAATCAACTGGCGTATTGTAGAGATGTGTTTTGGCCTCAATGTCCAGGATGCGATAGAGCAAAAAGACGGAGAAGAGGGCCAACATAATGGCCAACATGATGCCCAAATAGAGAACATGCAGTTCGGTCAACGTTGGCAGCTGTAAACGCAGATGGGAACGCATTGAACTCAATCTGCCGCCAATTGTGGTGCGTTGTGTTGTGGGCGGTGGTGTTGCTGTAGCCACGCCCACACTCATGCCCACGCCAACACCCACAACGGTTATGGGTGACGATGAGCTGGATGTTGGACCCGAACTGGAGGCGGAGGCGGAGGCTGAATGCGATGTGGATTGACGACTGCCAGAGCCGCCTAATAACGCCTGCGTTTCATCCTCATAATGCACTACCGGCGGTGCTGAGGTGCGAATGATCACTTGACCCACCAACCCCATTCCATTGTCCACTGTCAGTGTGCTCTTGCCCGGGAGATCTGTCAAATTGAGAGAGAGAGCGAGAGAGTAGCAATTAATCAAACTGACAATCAAAATGAATGCTACAATCGAGTGTTATCGATTAGAGTAATACCCTGCGAACAATCCCAAGATATCATACCAGCGCATTAAACAATTTAGCACACTATAAAGGAGACCCCGACTAAAAAATAAAATATGTCAATACTCTATTTATATCAGATGTGTTCTACAAATCTCTAACAGCGCCAAAGCAACCCAAATGAAATTCTTGGAGTTCCTGAAAACAAGCAAGCATTGCTTTCAAATGTCTACAAAATTGTTGAGAGATTTCACAAAATGAAATAATTATTGAAGTAAACTAAATTAATTTTTAAACTGAATAAATTTGATTAAAAAAAAAAAAATTTTATAAAAATGTTTTTAAAACTGGAAGAAAGTCGTTTTTTTTTTTTTTTTCTTCGAAAATATGTTTGAAGAAACTAAATCTCTGACATTTGAGTAACACCGACATATCATCGGTTGCTTAATATTTTGAATATGTGTTTGTGTAGAATATTTTGAAATTTTCAAAAATTCGATTTTTCTTAACCTCACTGTCTCTTATTTCCATACTTTTTATGTGGCCTTAATTTTGATTCGGCAACAAAATTATAATATTCAATTTCTGTTTTTTTTTCATTACTGTACTTTTTTTGAAGATGCATTTCTACTGCTTAAGGTATTAAAATATCGGTGAATCTTACCGGAATGTCTGTCGCTGAGAGTGCGTTGCCTCAACATCGTCTCTGGTTCGGAGGCGCCTCCAGCGGCGGCAGCGGCAGCGGCGGCGGCTGCAACGGCAGATCGTAAATGTGGTGGACTCTCATTGCCACTGATGGAGCAACTGCTCTCGTCATCGATGAGATACTCCTCGGTCAGTTCGACGTCCACGGGCAATGGCTTGAGCGGAAGAATCTCATTGCCAGTCGCCAGTTGAGTGCAAACCGTGCACATCAGACGGAAAGCGGCTTCCCGACTGATGAAACTGCCAAAGACATGACGTTCATCCGCCGTTGCCACGCCCACAGCATTCGGTATGATCTTAGCCGTCTTCTCCTTCGAGATTTTTGTTACCGATGATGTTGGTATAACAACCTAGAGTTTAGAATTCAATACTGTTATATGAAAAAGAAATTTAAAGATTATATTTACTTACCTTTGTGACATAACCGAAAACATTGGAATAGAAAGCAAAATGATCTTCCGTTATGTAGAGATGTCCTTGGAGAGGTATATCGCCAACTAGAGCACACGAAAAGTCTACAAAGAATTGTTTAAGAAAAGGAATTATTAATACTCTTGATATTAATACTCTAGTGCATCGAAGATTTAATACCCTTACAACAAATTAATTTCAAAAAGTTTTGAAATTTGTAAGCGTTTTTTATACTAAATATAAGAGCTTGATTAATAAAATTTGAATGCATAATGATGTTAAAAGCCAAACCATAATCAAAATGACATTCCGCTTGAAAATCGGTTAAGTTTTGTCAAAGCTATGCAAGTTTGAAGTTGGTCAAACCTTGGACCAAGCAACTTTACAAGTCAAAATTTTTGTCCAATTTCCAATGATTTTTTACAAACATTTTAAGTGTCTCAGAATCAAGTTTAAAGTGTTGTTTTATACTAATTACGATGTAAAGAGTCCATTAAAAGTGAAAATTTGAGATTTAAAATTTTCAATTTTCAAATTTCCAAAGGGGGGACCCTTTGGTATGAAAATCAAAAGGGAGGGAAATTTTTTTGTTTTTTGCATTTTTGATAAATTTTAAATTTCGCATGAAAATCGGATAAGTTTTAACAGAGTTATGCAATAATCCACTAAGAGTCGAGTTAAGATAGTAAGGTTCAACTTAAAGAGAGATCAATTTGATAATATTTAATTAAAGATATAAATCAATATCAAGTGTTTTGTGTGTTGTTGTTGTTGTCAAAAAGTGTCTATTGACAATATAAAAACATGACCTCGAGTTTGCTAAACTTACCCTATATCAATATCAAATATTTTAACTATATCTCAATTCAAGTCTCATAATACTCTATATAAGGATTTTAAAAAGCTCTTATAAAGCGACATCTGTTGTTGAATACTTACAATTGATAAGCTTCTCATCTTTGGAGACTTGAGAGAAGTGACGATGAAATTTCTTTACACGTGAACTGGAGACTTCCTTGCGCTTCTTCTCCTTTTCCTTATCCTTCTCTTTCTCTTTCTCCGGTGGAGTTGCGGCAGCGACTTGTGCGGTTGCTGCAACGCCAGCGCCGACGCCAGCGGCGGCAGATGTTGAAGAGATCGCTGCCACCGCGGACGTTTGCTGATCATGTTGCTTGGCCGTGTTGTTGCCTTTGTTGCCGGCTGTTGAGCCGCTACCTTTGACCTGACTGTGACTCTGGCTGTTCCTTGGACTGTGACTGTGACTGGAACTGCTGCCGAGACTGTGAACACTCCCACTTGGCTGTAGAGGAGCACCCGAAGGGGCGTAGCTTTGGGGCAAGGAACTGCAAGCAGAGATTTAGAGAATAAAGTTGAATTCAAAAGAGAATTTATGTTCATCAGGGTTCACAATTGTAAGCTATGAGTTTTTAAAAATAAAACCCGAACGTTATTTCAATCAGTAAATTTTAGTTATAAATACTATATTTATTTTTAATATTATGCAAATTATTTTCAAAAAATTCTGGAATAGTAACTGAATTTCCAGCTTGATTTAAAAGTCATAGAATGTATTTAAAAAAAATTTTTTTTTTATTTGAATCAAATAAAAGTTTTTTATTCAATTCTTCAAAAACATAATTAAAATACAAATGTATGGCACATACCAAAATATACTAAATTAAATAAAAATTTTGTTTTTACTAACATGTATTGGTATTTTTTATGTAAATTTTGCATAATAAAATTTAAAAAAAAAAACAGAGTAATTCTGTAATTGTTAAATAAGAAATAAAACGTTTTTATTATTTGATAATAGAGGTAGTATTATTTGTATTATTTATTTAGTATTATTTGATAATATTTTTAATTTCCCAAAAAGCAATTTTTTAATATAAACCTAGGAAAGACACTTATAATAATAAGATATGGAAAGCTTAAGACTCCTATATATCTTTATTCCCAGTCTCAGCTGATCGTACTATAAATAAAGCTTTATCACATTACAAGCTTACATTTCTAGGGCAATGATAAGAACCTCGAGGCCATGGCCATTGACTTATCACAACTGAACTTATTCAATGATAAGAAAGAAAGATAAAGCTCAAAAGCTTTGACCAGACCATGTTTCATCTGTTAAGATGACTGGAACAGGGTATTAAGTTCATAAACTTAGTTTATCGGTATCAAAGTAAAAAAAAATTACGTCAGTCATTTATAGAGGAACAATAAAAAATGCCAGAAATAACTGGTATAAACGACCGAAAGATATTCTGTAATTTTATTACTACACAATATAAAGAGAAGAATAATTGTAATTAATTTGCTAATCATCAGTATTTTGTGGAAATTTACAGGGTGTAGAGTTAAGAGTATTGATAATTTTTTATAATCTGATGTTGATGATTAAAAAACTGAGACAAACATTTAAGATGATTAGGAATATATTGATAAAAATTTGGTATTCTTAGTTTTCGTAAAATAAAATTATATGTTAATAATGTAATTAAAAAACGAGAAAAGATCTTGTTTGTAAGAATATTGTTTTATTAGAAAATCACAATTTTTAGAGAAATATTCTTAATATTATTTATAAGAAGTTGAGTCGTGTCTGCCTTTATTGTCAACATTAATGAGTACAGGGTATAAGAAACACAGTTGGCAGTAACAAACGGCATTTAATAGCCCAATTGAGAGTACAATTAGCGATATAGCTTTTGGGGCAACAGGTGCTGATTGTCAGGTGTTTGTCTGCAAGGTAACGGCTTATGGGCTATATGAAGATTGGATGATAATTGTGCTGATCGTATTGAAAAAGTGGCATTTATGATAAATGGATTTTAGTTTGGATGATGGTTATCAGAAAACATGTGTGTGTTTTTAAATTTATTAAGCGAGCTCATTGACAAGATTTATGAAAGTTCTATGTATTTTTAACTCGCTCTCTCTCTCTCTCTCTCTCTCTCTTTATGTATCTCTCTCTGTCTGCAGGCTATCCCGGATTGAAATGATCTAATTTTATATTTAGCTGGCACAGTTGTCTACATTCCATATGAAACTGATAAGCATTATTTGCTCCCATAAGCTCTTCGTATATTTCTGTTTCTATTTCTATTTCTCCTTTTTTTTTTATTTATTTTTTATTGTTTTATCAATTCCACGAAATAAGTGTGAATCAGCCAACGCTTTGAACGTCAACCCCATTGAGTAGACAGAGCTTTGGAGATATTCCCTATGAACACTACAAAACAATTATTGTATTAAATTTTAGATAAGCATCAATACAAATTCCCATCTTACATTTAAAACATTGGCATAAAAATGTCTTATCGGTTGCTTTTAAACTTATCCTATTTAATTAACGAAATTTGTTCATTTCAAAGTAAGTGACCTGCCTGAACTTATTCTTCTGATAAAACTCTTACCATAAACCTGAAACTCTTACAGTTCACTGACTCAACTAAAATATAGTAATTTATTATGTCATCTTTCATGAATAAACATATTTTACGTGCTGGTTAAAAGTTCGTCAGTCAATTGGGTTATCAGAGAAATATGAGGTATAACTTATGAAATACATAAACTCCCGTTGCGTTGGGGCAACAATTCGGAATAAAGAAAAACGATTAAATGCCTTATGGCAACAGACTTTTGTGACTTATGCAAGCTCTTAATGGCTTAATAATATTTCATTTAGCAGTAGACTCTTTGATAATGCCAAAGGTTCACAATTTTTCAATATTTCAACATTTTTAAATATATGTGTAAAGATACCTATTTAAAATTTCTACTGATCAATCGATATTATAAGTATTAGAATTCCACAGATGAGTCGGTTAAGATTTGACCAAATTATGAGACTTTGAAGTTTGAGTATTTGCCGGAGTATTTTGAACTCTTATACGTGTAAGACACTTGCGGCCAGCTAATTTAATCAGATCTCTCTTGCATCTAATGCATTTAGTCCTAACTCTTATACTTTGTTATACAGACTAGATCCGTCTTGTAATTTAAAGGCATTTTAAACAAATACTATTTAGTCTAAACTCTTATACTTTGCAATTATCCCATATATTCCCAGAACACTCCCAACTCTTTCAGACATCATTCTACTACGTCTGCATTTAATTCTCTTTTCTTATTAATAAAGTGCATGTTGAACGAATCCTTATGCATTTAGTCTTAGCGCTTATACAGTGTAATAGTGACAGTTGATATTACAAGATCCTTCTTATAATTAATATACATTTCAAACGAGTCCTGTTTAGTCTAAATTCGTATACTTTGCAATGTTGACATATTAAGAAATACTTCCAACTCTTATACGAATAAGATACTTGCAGACATCGTTTTATTAGAATTAAATTTTTTTTTCTTATAATTAAAGTGCATTTTAAACTAATCCTACTTAGTCAAAACTCTTATACTTTGCAACAGTCCCATATATTGCCAGAGCACTCTCAACTCTTATACGACACTTTCAGACATAATTTTACTAGATCTGAACTTAATTCCCTTTTCTTATAATTAAATTGCATGTAATAATTGAATCCTGATCCATTCAGTCTAAACTCTTATACTCTGCAATAACCGCACACTGTGTTGACAGGGTTATACTGTTATACGTATGCCAGTCTGTGCAGCAGCATCTCACTTACGGTGTGGAGTTATACTGTTGTTTGTGCTTTGCACTCGCCTTCAGTTGATCGACGCCATCTTGAGCGTTGCTCTCTAGCGCTGCTCCCTGTCGGACGTTGTTGTTGATGCTGCTGCTCCCGCTGCCGCTGCTGCTGCTGCTGGATTCGATGAGCGACATGCGTTTGAATGTGCGCGCCACAGTGCGTGCGCCGCCGACGACAGCGCCGCTGGCAGCATAGACAAAGCTGCGCTCTCGCGAGCGAGAGTGAGAACGATTGTTATTGTTATTGTTATTGTTGTTTTTGTGACGTCGCATTACCGGCGGAGGTGTAACATTGCTGTCGTTGAGTTCGCTGCTTTCGTTAAGCTCATTGCTCTCGATGCTTTCGTTATGTTTGCTACTGCTATTGTTGTTGCTATCAATAGCGGCGAATTCAAGCGAGGAATCATCTGCAATGCGGCGAATTTCAATGCTCTGCACTTTCGACTCAACATTGCTGTCAGCGTCAGCATCATCAAAGAGATCCTGCTCAAAGTAGACACTGAGACGCGCACTTCCCCGTGAACTTTCACTAACCACCTGCATTCTTTATCAATATCACAATACTATATAATGTATTAAAAAAAAAAATAAATAAATATATTTTTGCATATATAAATTCCAGGAGAAAAACGCGCGCAATTTGCAAGCTCTTAAAACCCAAACTGAAATCGAAATCGAAACCGAAACGAAGTTGAAGCTGCGACGAAGTCAGAGAGAGAGAGAGTGAGCGAGAGCGAGATTTTCAACTGTTAACTGAATGCCAGTTACTAACGGCGTTTGACTCTTGCATTCAACAGTTGTTGTTGTTATTGTTATTGCGTTTTCTTTGTTTGTTTTCGTTTATTTTCTTTTGTGTTTTCACTAGTTTTATTTCTGCCGTTCACTCGTCATATCTGCGCCAGCGTCTCGCATTAACTGAAGCATTTAACAGCGCCGGTAATAACAGTTGGCGTTGGGCTTTCGACTGTGTCGACGCCGGCAGCGGCAGCGGCTGCGGTAGAAGCAGCGCTGTTTGTCGCAGTAACATTCACTGATATTAACAGGATAAAAGCTGTCAGTCAGCTCTGTTATAAGCAGCTGCCGTGAAAGTGAATGTCTGCATAAGGATCAACACTGTTGATCAAATAATGTTATGCTCTTATGACTGCTATGACGTAACAGAATAGGCAAAAAGAAGTTGTTAACAGCTGTAAGTTGTTCTATCAACTTAACAGACTGTTTAACGAAGTAGGATTTAAAGTGAAATGCGTTTAATTCAACTCTGTAAGCTGTTTTAATGTTAAATTTAAATGTTCTCCGCTCATTAAAAGGAAGAGTGACATATCTAAAAAAGGACATGTCTGCCTGCAAAGCGGTCATACATACATAAACGCTTCTCACGCTGTGTGCATTAAAACTAGGATCATGAAATTTTGACACAACATAGATTATTACTGTTAGCGACACTCAGGTCTGTTATTAACAGTTTCAACCAAAAATTAATAACAGATAATTCAAATTAAAATACTTAAATTTAAAGTCCCACTAGAAAACCTTTAAAAATGAATTTAAGACCAACATACCCTCCCATTTTTTAAATGCATGTTACAGGGTATGCCAGCTACATATGAATGCTTTTCAGTTTGCAGAGACACCTTGAGATAGTAGCCCAGTTATTAGTTCTACCGCAATTAGTTAATTATTTAAGTTGAAATTCTTGCCAATAGATGAGCGAAGTGTCAATTAATTATTGAATTATCTGATGGCAATTCAAAATGAAATGCAAACAATATTTCAAGTATACTTTTTCTTAGATAATACATAATACAAGAGTGTTATCAGTAGTACGTAGAAAGAAGAGCATTTATACTCTACTTAAGTGAATAGATCCATCAATGAAATTGTTTATATGAATAGTTTGGAATATTTTGTTAAGGATCGATTAATATTCCCTGTAATGCATTAAGTAATAATTACAACCTGGTGGCAAATATGATTCATCAAACCGACGAGTCAAGTGATGTACCATAAAATATCAGCCACTGATTATAATTATTTGTTATATACACATATGACATTAATTGTTTGTACAATTGGCTACCTCTTAAACTTTACGACTGTGAGTCATCACATGACGTTAAAGAAGGGGCACGACATGCCCCCCCTCCTGCCCCCTTCCCACCTCTCCCCTTTTATCATTCAACCTGTGAGTGTCGTGAATCATGTGAACCGCTTATCAATCCGTTGAACGAGAACATGAATGCAATTCACTTCAAGTGGTTATCAAACATAAATAATGTACTAAGTATGTACACATCTATTTACCTATGTTATGTTTACTCGATCCACACGTGCCAGCAATAAAACTCGTCTCCTTATCAAAGAATTTTCAATTTAAATTTGACAGCAAAAAGTCGCCTATCTCGTTTTGAATGTAGAGTGAAAAGCCAGCGAGTAATGACGAGTTATTAATTAATTAGTAACGTAAGACACCACATAATTGCTGATTAAAAGTAACGAGTGATAAGTCACACATATACTCGTTGCTTATTTCATATGCCAGCCAATAAATATACGCTTAACGCGTTTTATTTATTGTAAACCAAAAGTAACGAGTTATCTACTCGTTGCTAGTAGCTTTTGTGAGAAAATAAAAATTCCTTAAATAAGTTTATTTAATACTTGCTAAACCAAAAGTAACGAGTCCTAAGTAATTTAATCTGTTAACTTAATACTAGTTATCTAATCGCTGCTTGAATCAACAAGTTGCTTATAGACTTACTCTAACGAGTGATTAATTAGAGGACGTAAACAAACGAGTGATGAGTCATCTACTTGCTGTTATCTACGAGATATCCACTCGCTGCTTGAATCAACAAGTTGCTAATCAGTATAATTATAGTCTTACAATAACGAGTAATAAATTAGTCGACGTAAACAAACGAGTGATAAGTCATCTACTTGCTGTTTGTATCTTATAGCAACGAGTCAATACAGCTAGTTGAAAGTAATAATAACGAATTGCTAGACTGAGACTTATTTTGTACCTAGAGCGTTCTTGCTCTATATGAGACCAACGAGTAGATATAAAAAGAATGAGTGATAAGCAAACTAGTGAGTAGTATGTTGGATAATTAAAAAATAATAATTTGTATAACAAAAATAACTAGTAATTTTAAGAAAACCAACGAGTAAATGTCATCTACTAATCTAAGATTAGTATTGAATGTGTAATTGAATGTGATAACACACGAAACATCCTTTTAATAAAATTAACACGTTACTTGGTTTCCTAACGAGTTCAAATTTATCCGGAAATCGTTTAAAAAATAGCAAACAAAGAGTGCAAAGTTATATTCTAATTGATTACGCGACGTTGTGGCTGTGAAACTCCGCAGCTGGCTGTACGGCGTAATCTCTGATGTAGAAAGTATCTTGCAGCTGGCAGCTGGCAGCTGGCAGTTAAAAAA